>JBBCBC010000031.1:25159484-25479139 GCA_037126765.1 Stenogyne calaminthoides | reverse complement strand
ATAATTGTCAAAAGAAAGGTCACTTCCAGATGATTGTCCAAGAGTCGAGTGCTACAAGGAGAGAGAAGAGGAAAAGACAAGTTTACAAGATCAAGTTCTACAAAAAAGCCATGGACAGTAGAAGAAGAACACTGGTGAGGATCAGCTCTTATTTAGATATTCCTTTATTATGAAAGTGACATCCATGCATACCGAGAGTGTAAACTTCGTCTTTTTTTGACTAGCACAAGAGTTTTGTTCAATAAAATAAATATTATTTTGACTTGATGGATCTTTTGAGAATCTAATGAAGGACTATGCTGCTTTAAGGCGATCAAGTAAACTAAGAGCAATAAGTACAAACCAATGTCAAAAATCTAAAATGGGAAAAGACTTAGCAAAATCAAAATTTCAACAATGAGCCATCATTTAATCGATACAAAAAGCATACAACTCAGAGAAAGAGAAGCTGATAGAGACTCCTAAATCAAAACTTAGAGAAATCAAGAAATTCAAATTTAATCAGAACTAAGTCTATTTAAACTTCACAGAATCATGGAGGATAGTGTAAGAAGTTAACTTTATCAATGCATCTAAAGTAATAGATGAAATTCAGAGTTACCAGAGATCTCATTACTATAAAACTGGATTGACATTCCAACCCTCATCCCCAAAGAAGACACCTGTTAAATCACACCTACACTTCAAACTGCAAGCAAAGTGAAAAGGACTTATGGTTTCAAAGTAAACCTAATAGGAGATCAAAAGTTAGAAAGCCTAAACCTCAGAAGCAGAAAACCTGAAAATATTGGAAATGGCATTTCAGTCAGTTAAGGAATAAACTTGAAAGGATCTACATCAACTATCGTATGGTTCTCGTAAGAGAAACACTTCAATGAGAGATTCCTAAGAGACTAAGTCTCAAAGATACTCAAAGACCCATATTTTCCCAAGACAGTAATCTAAACTTACTGGCTTATGGATTCACCAACCTACACAACAAAGATCTACTACCTACACACAAAAAGTTGAAAAGGCTTGAACCAAGAAATCTAAAGCCCATGTTCATATACAAGACTATATGTAAAACCGCTACACCCAGAGAAATGTGTATGTAGATGTTTATGGAAGATGATCACCACTGTTGATTAGAGTTATAGCAATATCGGATCCCTAAAGGTACTTAACCTTATACCCTAAAGCAAATCAAGGGGGTACTTAAGAAGTAATTTGTTTTTCAGAGGAAAATATGCACCGAATCGGCTCAAAGATCATACGTGCGGCACCGATGAAGCAGAGATGAAAAGCTGAGAGACAGATTCTCGCTGATATATCAAAGACATATTTATAGATAGCGAAGATACTCGCTGATCAAAGGAACGCGCAAAGATGAGGCTCATTAACACTTTTGAGATAACTCAAAGGATGTAGAATCAAGGATACGAACTTCGAAATCGACTCATCATATCCACGGTGTTTATAGTATCCGGATCAAGATAACCAACCTTAAAGATACATGTTTAGTTGCTACAGATACCATTATTATACAAAGGAACCGAATTTATAAATCAGTATCATATCCGACAAAGAAATGGAATTTCTAAACATCACGAAGGACCCCCAACAAAATCATGTTGGCCGCGCAAGGAACAGGATCAGCAGTTCGTATGACAGCCATAGTTGAGGCCGAGATTCCTAAAAGATTTTGGGGTCAAGCCTAAGAGTCAAGGCAAAACCTTACGAGCTTTGGAATGCAAAAGGAAGCCTTGTCTCTTTCTTTTGTGTGTTTGGTTGCAAGTGTTTCATACACAATAATGGTAAAGATCGGGTTGAAAACTTTTGATAGTAAAAGGCGATGAAGGAATATTCTTAGATATTCTCGGTCGTCAAAAGCCTTCGAGTTTACAACCGTAGGACTCTTATTGTGGAGGAAACACCTCATGTTGTTTTTTATGAAACTATTTGTGTTCGTAAGAAACAGAACATGATGCAGATGAACTCGACTAAGAGGATCACCAGATGAGTCGAAACAAAAAGATAAATTATCCATCGAACCGAAAAAGAAGAAGTCGGTCACTATCTATGATTGAGTGACTCGGACTCGATAATGAAGTTCGGGATGGAAATGGGATGGTGAGACGTGGAAAACCAACACTCTAAGGAACCAATCTGAATGCAGACACCCGCCTGATTCGTATGTGATGCCAATGAAGATGTGGGTCACAATGAGGCAAATTCCTCAATCTATCAACCAAAGGGGGAACAAATGTCTCGACAATGTTCCGGTAGAATTTCCTATGGAAGATGATTCACTTTCTCCTTTTCTTTTGTTCCCTAGTTTGTCGATTTAATCGAACCTAACATTTCAAATGTTGAGGATACTATCAAAGGGGAACATCAAGAAGGAAATGGTTAGATAGTCATCCCACAAGTCGATTGGGGTGATCTAACCGAAGGAGTTAAGACAAGAAGGTTCCATGGTGAGAGTGTACTATTCTCGGCCGCTTCCTATCGGGAAAAGGAACTCCGCCGAGATTAATGAAGCTCTACAAGATTCTTATCGATTATTGCTATGCAAGACGAAATAATCAATTCTCAAGGAATGAAGTACGGGAGTTGGTAGATAGACCGAAAGGCACAATGTCATTGGAACCAAGTGGGTTTTCAAGAATAAAAGAGATGAAAACAACAACATTGTAAGAAACAAGGCAAGGCTAGTTACACAAGGTTATTCCCAAGAAGAAGGCTTGATTATGATGAAACCTTTGCACCAAATTGCAAGATTGTAGAAGCCATCGATTGTTTCTTGCATATGCTGCCCACATGAAGTTCACAGTCTATCAAATGGATGTGAAAAGTGCATTTCTAACGGTGCTTAAAGAAGAGTTTTATGTGGAACAACCTCCGGCTTCAAAACAGAATGACCAAGTTTACAGGCTCGAGAAAAGCCTTGTATGGTCTCAAACAAGCACCCAGAGCATGGTATGATACTTTTCTCGCTTTCATCGGACCATGGTTTTGTCAAAGGAATCATTGATAGAACTCGTTCGAGATAGAGGATGGGAAGATATCTTCGGGTTCGAGATATATGTTGATGACATCATTTTTGATCTCCAAACCATCACCGTGGTGAAAAGTTTTCAACACCGATGAAAGGCAAGTTTGAGATGTCAATGATGGGAGAGATGAATTTCTTTCTAGGTCTTCAAGTGAAACAATCAAAAGAAGGAATATTCATCAACCGTGCAAAGTACACCGTAGATCCGATTGCAAATATGGTGTACAAAATTGCAACTCAGCCAGATTCCTATGAATACTAACTACAAGATGGATCCCGATTCGTAAGGCAAATCGGTGAATCATACCGATTATAGAGGAATCATTGGATCATTGCTCTATCTCACAAAAGTAGGCGGATATAACATTTGTTTGTTGGGATATGTGCAAGATACCAAGTTAATCCTAAGACTAGTCACATGGAGGTCGCCAAAAAGATAGTAAGATATCTTAAGGGCACAAAGAATAGAGGATTATGGTATCCAAATTTATGATAACCTTGAATTAACCCGTTACTTCGATGTCGACTATGGAGGTTGCAGAATTGACAGAAAAGTCCACAACATGAACTTGTCAATTTTCTAGGGAAGAAACCGATATCTTGGTTTTCAAAGAAAATGAACCTCGCAGAGCAAGATTATCGGGTTTAATACATGGTCTGCAGAAGTCAACAGCGTTTCGATTCTTTGCCTCGCATAACAATTAAGGGATTATAAAGTTGTGGCCAATGAGGTACCAATATTTTGTGACAATAATAGTGCTATTGCTATTTCACAAAATCCGCATCGCACACCGATGCAAGCATGTGGATATCGTACATCACTTCATCGAGATCATGTCGAGAAAAAGGACATAAGGATGGAAAAGATTCATATCGATAGGGCAAAGAGTCGATATCTTGACTAAACCTTTGGTCAATCAAGATTTCGTGAACTTTCAAATGAATTAGGGATGTTGAACCAGTAGAGAGAGTAAATCAAAATCAAGATTTTCGTGATGCATGAAGCTTTCTCGATTTCTACCGAGAAACTCGAGGATAAAATGGAAATATTGAATCGAGTCTCAGAAACTTCAGATTTATCAAGGACAAGATTTCGAGAATACGTCAACCCTTTAGTATTTTCCGTATTATAATCGACATTTTATCAAGGTCAAGACTAAGAAGACCGATAGAGGGAAATTAGTCCAAGAAGTAATGACTCATGTGACCCATTTATTGCTTACGAAAACTTCGAGAATCATTCGCAATAAATACAAAACACCGAGGAATGTTTTTAAGTGATCGTTTTAAATTCAAGAAGGTCAATAAATATTTAATGCTCGCCATATTAT
Source organism: Stenogyne calaminthoides (assembly GCA_037126765.1). Classification (NCBI taxonomy): domain Eukaryota; kingdom Viridiplantae; phylum Streptophyta; class Magnoliopsida; order Lamiales; family Lamiaceae; genus Stenogyne; species Stenogyne calaminthoides. Next base: position 25,474,771 of record JBBCBC010000031.1, on the reverse strand, counting down.
TGACTAATGAGGATATTTTGGCGGCTTACTTTTTCGAGATCGCTTGGTTCATATACCCGACAATCGGAGATTAATCTCAACCGCTGCTTTTCACCTAACCAACACGATTCCCCCGATCTCGGGCTTATTTTATACCTCTTTAAACCATTCAAGCCAAATTTTTATCAAACCCTTTCGTTCCCAAATACTCAGAATTCAAAATCCCTTTGCCCGTAAATCGCAAAACCCTAAAGCTTCACATTCTTCAAATCATATTCTAAAATGGCCTCAACCGTAATGCGGTAGACTAGCCATAACCAATAAGCCATGGTACGAAGTTCACTATCTCACTTGAGAGCACAACCAACTCAAAGCCGTAAGAGGAGGCTCGTGATATGATCCGATCAAAACTCACCCGCCTAGTCGCAGTTTCCACCGCACCGAGAGTTCGCAAAGAGGTAATCGAATTCATCCGCAATTTGAAAATAGATGAAGAAGATTGTATCCACTCTTCGATTATCAGATCTCATCTAGAACACTCATCAAAATACGCCGATTTTGAGAGGGAGTTGTGCATTGTTCCTAAAAATCCGAATGATGTGTTTGAGCTATGTGATAGATGAGAGGATCCTGTGATGTATATGTTTGGGTAAAGAAAGAGTACCTAGATAGATTGCCGAGAATCCAAAGAAGTTTGAGGCATCTTTGAATAAGAAGACCTAAAGCCACAATATCGTGTCTCCGATGGATATTGTGAGTAAGAGCGTCATGAGTCTTCTTGGGGAGTTTTGAGCAGATTAGTACCCCAAGCTCGGGATTGATGGCGGCGATCGAGGCATCTCCCACCACCGACTTTCAACCGGCTGAAATTCTTAGTCCAGATGGTGTCGAGCAAGCCAAGATCATAAAAAGAGTCAATGGGGAAATCACGATGAAAGGCAAGATCCACCATGCCACCAAAATTGCCTATATTTTTTGAGATGTGCGAGAGGAGGAGGATATCTTCGCCAACTCAACCCCATTCCCTAAAACCAAAATTCTTTCAAGACCACCGCTTTGGAAGAAGAAGTCATTCGAGGAAAAAAAGAGAAAAGAAGGTAGAATCACCTTCCATACCGCTGAGAAAGAAACCCAACAAACCAGGGGGAAGGTTCTCATTGGAAGCAAAAATGGAGCAAGGAGCAAAACCGATGAGGCAGAAGAACCTCGCCCCAAAGCGCAGAAGATTAAGGTTCTCACCGACGATGGTAGCAAAGGATTCCGGCGAGAGAACCCGAGGGCCAAATCGCCAAAGTTCACCATTACAAGTGTCTTTGCAAAGTTAGCTCAAGGACACGGGATCGATCGAGGGAGCCCTTCTCCGAGGTGCTCGAGACATCACTTCGATTCGTATAAAATTTCTCGGGAAATTTTTAAAGAGAGCTCAGACCAGAGATGCTCACCCTGATGCAAGAAGTTCGGATCAAGAGCCACCAGAGTAACTCAAGATGTGCAGTGCTCGACCGACGAGCCAACTCAGACTATATCGAGGAAATGCCACCAGTCTCGTAACCCACTCATGCAAACCGAGGACTAATGCACAAGCTTCAGATACTAATCGAGGCTCGTGAGCAAAATGTACCATGAACTCCTCGAAAGACATAATGCTTGATCCCTTAGCCAAGCTTCATCGAATCCGTAGAGCCCAAGATGGAAGAAGGGCGAGGTCAAGAAGGCGAGTGGAGGAGCAAGGAACGGCTTCATATTGACCGACACTCCGAGCTCAAATAAGATACCCCGATCCGTAAGATATATTCTTTCAGACATGACGACAGCAGTATATCCTCAATCGACTTCTACCCGAGATGCTTGATATTGCCAAGATTTAGAGGAGAAGATCGTGGAATGAGGAGACAACCTTCCCGACCGACTTCTCGTGGTTCGGAAGGACAAAGCTCGAGATGAAAAATTCCGATTTTGATGAAATTTCAAAGGAAGCTAGCCGAGAAGAAAAGAATCGAGGTTGGTGCCCCGAAATGCGGAGACAAATCCAAAAAAAGTGGAGATGGGGACCAACAGGGAGATGTTGTGGATCAGTCTCAAACAGAAAAAGAGACTTCTGTAGCTGATCAACCTCAGACTGAAGCTAGCACTCTTCAGGTACCTTTTGGCACTACTAATAATTATGCCAGAGTTACTGAAAGTACTATCTTTAATTCTGAAATGTCTGATTATCAGACTGAGGCTCAATTGGAGACCGGAGCTCAGGATAAAGCTGGAGCTCAGGATGATCAAACAACCTGTAAGGTCGCGTAAGGCGCACGAGATTGATCTCACTCGCCATGGAAAAACTTGAGAAGATTGAGCCAATGTCGATCAAACTTACTCGAGATGGAAGCAACGCTGGCCAATCAAGCTCGTATAAATGGAAGGACTTAGCCATTCTTCAGAACTGGTGCAGATACAAAACACTCTGACCACTCAGATGACCTCCATGGAAGAAAAGCTGAATGAAAAACTGGAGGGAGTCAACACAGAGTTAAGAGCTGAAATGAAACAAAAGCACCAGGAGTAGACTGAATCTTTAGAGGCGAGACTGACAGAGAAATATAAACTGATCAAATCTGCTGTTGAGGATATGAGCTCAGTGCTCATGACCAAGATGACAGAGATGCTTAAAGATGCTCTCTCTGGCCAGTTTGCCCACATATCTGAAGAACTGTCTGTGGCTAAGAACCACATTAGAAGAATGGAAGATGAGCAAGATCAGCTAGCAGGAGAGATCCATTGAGCAAAGAACAAATATCACATGGACACAGCTTCTCTCGGACTTCTTCCAAACTACGGTGCCAAGAAGGGGAAAGGGAAGGTCGTACCTCGGGAAGTTCATGGCACGTGCTTTGGAAAAGAAGGCTCGTAAAAGATCTTTGAAATGTACAATCTAGCCCAAAGCCTTTAAAGAAGTCTGAGCTATTGAGAAGTTGAAATTTGCTCAAGTAGTAGAAGCTCGCCTACATTCGGAAGTTTCCGAGCAACCAAGCTTGAGGTTGCAAGAGAGAAACTGAAAAGAACTAAGGTTGGAACAAGCCCCATTTGGTCTTTGATCGCCTATGAAGAGGAAAAGCTTTGGGCGTTGTTCAACCTCAGAAGGCGTCATGAAGGCTTCTAAGCCGACCGAGAAAATTGATTCTCGAAGATGCAGGAATCGAGAAGTCAAACTCGTAAGAAAGTCTTCAACTCCGAGAGGCTCTCATGACACTCCAAAAGAACAAAATTAAAAAGCTCTTGCCTTCGGGCCTCAGAACTTCGTGATCGAGAAGAAGATGTACGAAGAGCGAAGCGGGCTAAGGACCGTAAAGTTTGCAAAGCAAGAGGAAGGAACATCGAAAAGCTGGCCCCCATGTTGATAAATGGATGCCCATTAAACTCAACAACATGTGGGAAGAAGTGAAGAGAACCTTCGGTTCAATTATGATGTTCTCGTGGAATGGAGAGGAAGGCTCGCACTGAACGAAGCTTTCATTGAACATCTTCTCACCTTTTATCCAAAGTATCTACAAAGCTGGATTAACCTTGCGGATGAAGGTGGAGTACAGATAGTAGCCCCCGGTCCGTATTCCTATCCTCCTCCGAGACTTGGTAATGGCTTGGTAAATGAAAAGACCATTACGCAAGAAATTGCTCAAAGATCTGTTTAGTCATTGGGCCTAATCGAAAACAAATCCGGATATCATCGAGAAAAAAATGAGTCAAGAAGAGATTCTTCGGAATGTTTGATCTGGAAGTGCCCACTGATGAAATCGAAAATGAAACAAACAAAGCAGAAGACTGAAGAGCCGAATATGAAGACTAAAGACTGAAGACTCAGAAGATTTTGTAGTCTTTACATTTTTGTCTTTTTGATTTTGTCTGATAAATTCATTTTAATCTTTAATGGTACACTTATCATCAATGAAGATTTATCATTATGCTCAAAAAGATAATATCTCATTATCTTATTCTTCATGACTTTATATTTGATATCCCCCGACATCGTTGTTTGGTGATGAAATTGTTGAGAGAATCATTCTTTGAAGCAATTGTTGAGAGACATAACCAATCTTGTAATAGGATAAATCAAACCACGAATATAGGTTATATATCCCAGAATAAGATAAGTTTTGCATCATCAAAAAGGGGAAATTGTTGGGAGATGAATTTAATAAAAGATTATATGATTTTGATTAAGATCCCAAAACCCCTGAGTATGACATGTTCAGTAATGATCTTGGTAAATGAGTCAGGATTCAGTTTTTAGAAGTATTCAGGATGTTATCTGCAAAATGTATAGTCACCAGATATAGTTCAGATAAGTTCAAGACTCAAGAACTCAAGATGTTTCTAAAGATACCGTCTCAAGATGAAATCGAGAACCAAGACTCAAAGATGAAGACTCGATTATATCGGTCCAAGATAAATCTAAAGACTCAAGACTCGAAGACCTCAAGACTCGGAAGACTCGATTCGCAGTCAAGACCGAGAAATCAAGATCAAGATTACCGAAAGCACAAGAATTAATCAAGACTCAAGAATGTATTTTGATTGCTCAAGATGAACTCGAATGTTCCGAGGCAATTGAATATATCTATCTCAAGGATGCAATCTTGAGAAAAAACGCGATGCCTTAGAAAGATTAGATATTGCCAAGACATTCAAATGCAGACAAAAGGAACTAAGTCAGAAGTGTTGTTAAGGTTATATCAAACACAGAGTTTGTAACCAAAAGAGCCGTTGAAGGTGTCTACCTTTAATCAAGAAAAAAAAAATCAAAAAGAGGAAGACGACATCGCCATCTTATCGACACAAAAGGATTCAAAAAAGATGTCGATGTACGAAAAGTTCCAGATCGCAAAAAAGTGAAGACCGCTACATAAAAGGTTATTGCTTAAAACGTGTTAGGGAGTATCAAACTCTAAATATAGCCGTTTCTCACACACCATAAGAGGGAACTCACGAAGCTATCTCTCCAATGGATAGTTTTCAAGAGTAACCTTGGTGTATGCCTATAAATACTGGTGACCTTCTACATTGTAAGGTTACGGGAAATTTATACGCAACTCAAGAGCTCAAACTTATTCTTGCAAAAGTTAAAGCACTCAAAATACCTTGAATTTCCCAAGTGCTTCTATATCGAAGAGAGCTCACTTTACTAAGCCTAGCTTGATAAGATTTATCCAAAGCTTAGTCGAGATATCCTAACCCTTTGCATTGTGCTTCATTGTAAAGGATATCTCATCCTAGTTGAAACCAACCAAGAAACCCCAAAACCCTTGTGAAGGTAGTTGGAGTGTGTTTGTTGGTGAGTAGAGTTGTAAAGAGTTAGTAAACTACGCGGAGTAGTCGTAAAAACTCTAGAGAAGAAGTTAGTAAGCTTCAAGGTAGTCCGAAAGCTTGTGTGTGATTGAGTAAGTAAACTACGGAGGTAGTCGAAAACTTCAAGGTCGGGTTGAGTAAGTAAACTACGGGAGTAGTCGAAAAACTCGGGGCGAAGTTGAGTAAGTAAACTACGAGGTAGTCGAAAAGCTCGGTTGATAGTGAATTTCTCGAAGAGTCGTGGAGAGTGGATGTAGGAGCTTGAGTCTCGAACCACTATAATCGCTAGTTGTGTTCTTTATTCTTTCCTTATCTCGTCATAATCGGTGCATTAACTTGATTTACGAAAAGCATACTTTTCATCGATATTCATTGGAATCAATCCAATCGAGTTGCATAAGTGAATCACAACCCAATCACTATTTCATAAAGGGAAAGTTTTTTCAAAGAAAGCTTAAAACGAGTATAAACTAAGGGCCAACCATTCCGCACGATTGAGTGGCTAGAACAGATAGTTACCAAACTGAACTCTCTTCTGAGGATTCAAGAAGTTAGTTATCCGGATCCAAGCAACTCGGGATCTCGACACTTAGGACTCGGTTGGGATTATCGAGGGTATCTGGGCGGCTCGGGATCATCTGTCTCGAAGAGACTTTGACTCGAGTAACTGTCTTTCTCGAACCTAACCTTCGTGGATTATCGACCCAAGTCGACCTCGGTAGAAGAAAAAGTTTTAAAATCTTGAACACGCAGGTTCCCCCATACACGTGTAAGACTCGTTTTCACCGGGACCAACATATCTCGACTAAGCTTTGGATAAATCTTATCAAGTTAGGCTTAGTTTAGTGAGCTCTCTTCAATATAGAAGCACTTGGGAAATTCTAAGTTTTTTGAGTGCTTTAACTTTTGCAAGAATAAGTTTGAGCTCTTGAGTTACGATAAATTTCCGTAACCTTACAATGTAGAGGGTCACCAAGATTTATAGGCATACACCAAGGTCACTTTTGAAAACTATCCGTTGGAGAGATAAATTTGAGTTTCCTCTTATGGTGTGTGAGAAACGGCTATATTTAGGGTTTGAAACTCCCTAACATGTTTTAAAGCAATAGCCTTTCATGTAGCCTGTCTTCACTTTTTAAGTATCTGGAACTTTTGTACATCCGACATCTTTTACAAATGACCGCTCACCGTCGGTGTCGGGATGGTATGCGGTCGCCTTCCTCTTTTTGACTTTTGTCTCCGGTTTAAAGTTAGACACCTTCAAACGGCTCTTTTGGTTACAAACTCCGAGTTTGATATAACCTTAACAACACTTCCGACTTAGTTCCTTTTGTCTCGCATTTGAATGTCTTGGCAAATATCTATTTTCTAAGAATCGCGATCTTCTCCGAGATTACATCCTTCGGATAGATATATTCAAAGGCTTTGAACATTGGTGTTCATCTTGAAAGCAATCGAGACCTTCTGCGAGTCTTGATGAATTATTGTGCCTTCAATATTCTTGATCTTCAATCTCCGGCCTTCGTCTTGTCTTCTTAGTCTTGTGGTCTTCCAGTCTTTAGGTCTTCCGACGAGTCTTCGTGGTCTTCCTCGAGTCTTCCGAGTCTTCCGAGACATAATGACCGATATCAATCTTCGTCTTTGAGTCTTCGCCTCAAAGATCCCATCGAGTCTTCAAGATCTCGCTTTCACATCGAAGTCTTCGATACCGCTTCCTACTGAGTCTTCAGAAACATACTGAGTTCTTCAGAGTCTTCAGAACCTATCCTGATCTATATCTGCTGACTATACATTTTGCAGATAACATTCTGAATACTCCAAAAACCCAATCCCACTCAACTATCAAGATCATTCTGAACATGTCATACTCAGGGGTTTTGTGATCTAATCAAAATCATATATCTTTTATTAAATTCATCTCCCAACATATACATACTTATATTTTAATAATATATTTTATATTTAATTTTATAAAATTACATAGGTAATCGAGTCGAGCTCAAGCCGAGCTCGAGTCTATCAAATATCTTATCGAGTCGAGCTCGAGCTTAAAAATTTGGGCTCAATTGAGTTCGAGCCGAGTTACGTGCTTCAAGTATTCTACTCGAGTCGAGTTTGAGCTCAACATTACTCGGCTCGACTCGACTCATTTACACTCCTAGCCTTCATTAATACCCTCGCTAAATCAATTTAACGAGTGCATGCCCTAGTTAACACCCTCGTTAAATGACAGTTGTTTTGTAGTGAACTGAGTGACAAAAACATGAATGAGAGAAGTGAATTTGTGTATTAAGAAATGACTAGGTTTGGGGCAGTTTTGCATGGATCTTATATATGTAATATTACATATGAGTGTGTGTATATATGTATATATTATCTTACTTAATACTCCCTTCGTCTCATACTTGTTTACCCCTTTTCCTAAACGGTCCGTCCCATACTTGTTTACCTCTTTCCATAAAAGGTAATAAAGTAATTATGACCTTTTCCACTATCCCCTACCAAAATCTTAAAATTATGAGGAATGATGTGCGGGGTGATTCACCCCTTGGGTGATAACCCTTTTTTTATTTTATAGGTGTGAAAAGTCTGAAATGCCCTTAATGAAAATTTTGCATAAATTGGATGGAATTGATTTCGGCCGGCCTTCTCTCCAAACGAAATATTGGATTTTAAAATTTGATTTCAAATTTTGAATCTGATTTCTCTCTCATCTCATTTTTTTATCTCAAATATGTTCTTTCTCTCTATTTTTTTCCTGACCCATTTCCTTCCATCCACCACTGAACCACCATTGGTTAACTCTGCAGCTATTTTGTGATCGGAGAAAAAAATGCATCGTCATCGAAATACATCGGTGAAGAAATATTACGTGGAATTCCGAGGAGCCCAACCCGGGATATACCAGACCTGGGAAGATTTTGCACATAATGTTATTGGGTTTTCCGACTCGTTGTACCGTAAATTTCTAAATGAAGATGAAGCTTATGATGCTTACCGCACAATGTGTCTACAACCATTTCCGACGCTGACACAGACGAAGTTCGAACGCCGGATATTTAATCGGACGACGGAAATAATTCCGCCACCAGAAATTAAACGCAGAGTTCCCAGATGGGTATGGTTGGTGTTTGTTGAAATTGTTTGTTCTTGTTGGGTTTTTTCACTTGGTTGTATAGCTGTTATTGAACAATGTTCCTAGATGGGTATGGTTGGAGAAATGAATAGGAATTTAAGGTTTCCTAGATGATGTTTTACTGTATTTTGTTTTGGATTAATGTTTGTATGATGTGTATCACTTAAAAAAACTAATGGTTGTGTTGAATTAATCTTTGATTATGTTCTTCATGTTGGAGTTGATTAATTAATTTGGTGGCAATTTGTAGTTGCTCCTTCGATTAAGATCCAGATTAAATAATGATTTTGTGTGTAAACAAAAAATGGAGTAAATAATTAAAAATTTTGTCCAGTTAAATGATTTTTAAGACATCATAATATCATATAATTAAATATAGGAATTAAATTATATTAAAAAATAAAATGAATCAAGACCCAAAATATATAATATTTTGCTTGGGCTTAGAAATAATAAATTGTATTATAAGGAGGAATGATCAGCATGGTAAGTGGAAAAATTGTTGTTTGATCAGCATAATGATTGATGCAAGTATGGTAACAACATCTGCAAATAACCAAATTGATTGATAAACATACGTAGATAATAGTTCATTAGCAAGCAAAAGTGACATAGTTTTAGTAGTTAGTCGATTAAAAAGAAAAAAAAAGTGTTCATAATGATCCCCTTCAAACAACAACCACTGTAGCCCACCTACTCCAATTACACCAAACGAACATTAAAAGTAAGTACTTTAGCTTTAACCAACTGCAGCATTATAGTTTTTCCAGCGGTGAGGTCATTTTCCTCCATAAACTCCATCACTTCGACCAAGTCAATCTCAGACCATCATCCTTGAATTTTACATCCCAATATCTTCCATCCATGATAACCACTGCTTTGTCGGGGTTCATTTGTTTGTATGTAAATGCAATAATGGAGTCCCAAAAACTCTTATAAATAGGTTGCATTAAGTAGAAATAGAGTTAGAACAATCACAGAACTGCTAAATTTTACAATTAAGTATAATTAGTACAATTGTAGAAGTAGAATTAGAACAATTGCAGAAATAGAATGAGAACAATCACAGAAGTAGAATGATAACAATCACATAAGTAGAATTAGAACAATCACAGAAGTAGAAAGAACTCATTCATATTCCTAACCCATACTCAAACTGAAAATAATCATTCATGTGAATCGTAGTTGTAATAAATGGGAACTGGTTGATGTATGTATTAATCATTTACGTGCTGGTGTGCAATAAGTTGTGGAATAAATAAGTGGCCCAGAAGGCTATAAATACTTGTACATGATTGTAATGAGATTGGAGACACCCCTCAACTAAGTTATTGTTTGACTCAAAAGTCATTATTTTCATATTTATGCAACTCAAAGTGTGCTTCTTGAATACAAGTAGTGTTTCAAAACACCACCTCAAACAATGTATACTCTGTTAAGTGATTTGCATGTTTATGCAAGTCAAAGTGTTTCTACCCTACTACATTATTGACAGGATGTACTCACTTATGAATATTACCAATCACGATATCTAGCAATAACAAAATATGTGTTGTAATAGTTGTAAAAAGGGTATTCAATTTAAAAATAAACATGATAGAGACAAAAAAAATTTACCAGATACTTTTTAACGTGATAAGTCTTATGAATCTTGATTGTGCAGAATGGAGACATTTCTGTTGGTCCGGGCCATGCGGCGAATTGAGCAGGTGTGATTTCTTCTACGCCCTCAAACTTGTCATTATCCTGTTGTGGTGAACTTGGTCCTACATGAGTTAATGTAAAAGAGAAATTTTTTATGTCCTAAAATGTTTACACCCATTTTTAATAGTAATAGATTACAATATTACCTGAATTAGGGTTTGAGGAAGGAGATGAATAATCAAAATCATGATATTTCCTCTTCCTCTTTAACCCTCTTGACGGAGTGCAAGAAAGGCCGAATATTACTAGATTGAATCGTTAACATCCATCAATTTAAGCACAATAAAATAACCTATTTGTATTCTAGTTTTAGCCACAACTTGTGGCCACCCTCTTCTGAACCACACCGAACCGTCTGACTCAGTTTCAGTTTGAATTTAAAATTATTGATTGCTACCCTAACGTATACAAGTGTGGGGAATCCATTAGGGAACTCCTCTATAACAAATGCACGTGGTACCCTCTAACAATTAGAAATTTATATACCAGATTAATATTTAAAATAAAAAATTGCAACAAAAGTAATTGAAACTGTAGAACTTTAATGTACGACTTACTACAGTGTCAAGCATCGAGGGTTTAGATATGTATTTCGGTAAACTGTAGGTCTCGAACGGGTTTTCGTGAGGACAGAAGTCTAGAGGGGTGAATAGACTTCTGAAAACTTTTTCGTGAGATCAGGTGTGAAAAGCAAGTTGTCTGATCAGAGTGCGAATGAATCAGTTTGGACTGATATCCAACTTACTGATTGCCTGAGGCCAGATAAATTCGGTGTCTATCAGTTTAACTGATGTGCGGAAGCTAAGTTTTACCCGTGTGAAAAACCAGTTTGTTAAATCAGATTTCTAAGTTATCTGTTTTGAATTAGATGACAAAGTGTCAAACTGATCAGATCAGTTGCTTGGTGAAAATCTGATTCAGACTTAGAATATGCATGCAGTATACAAACAAGTAGTGTTCAGATAGTGTAAAGCAGCTAAATCGGATAATGCACACCAGATTTTATAGTGGTTCGGACAACTTGTCCTACATCCACTCTTCCCTATCACAAGGGGCACCAACTAACCAACTCGACTTTGTTTTATGTGTTAGTGCAACACAGTACAACAGATGCTTCAAGAGTTCTCACTCAACCAATCCCAGAGATCAGAACTAACCTAACATTTGGTTTAGTATAAGATTTTTTATGTTCCAACTGAAAATCTATCCTAGTATTTGAGTAGCATAAGGTTGAAGGATAAGATTTCTATGCTAAGAATTATGGGATGAACACTTAGAAATATTCTTCAATTTGTGTTCTCATTGCGAAAATTTGGCTTGCTTTGAGCTTGTAGATTATTTCTGTAACCTTATTATGAAGGTTTGATCCCATATATATAGGCACGAAATTGAACTAGCCGTTGGAGAGCAATTTGAATTTTGGTCTATTTTAGGTAGGATTGCAGACTTAATTTGATGTGATCAAAGACGGCATGACCGAAAGCGTATAAGCTTGTCCTTTCTAGCCGTTGAACTCTGAAGCACCTCGTCCTGGAATGTCAGCTCCGTACATACGTGTCTTGCTCTCATTGGTCATCAAGTACACTTATTCAGTGTTTGATATACTAACTTAGGTTGAAATTCTTCATGTCTGATGAACTCGTATGACTTGGCGAACTTCTAGTTGTCACCTGATTTGAGCTGACATGATCAGTCCAGACTGATCAGTCTACCTGAATGAGTCTTCTGATGCAGGTTGTCTTAGCACAACTTGCAGACTCTTCTTCACTTCTTCTGATGAATTCTGATTTTCTGATATTCAAGACTTAGACTATTCACATTGAATTCCCCTTCGATGTGTGACCTATCTACCTTTACACCATTTGCTCTATACATCAGTTATCAATTGGTCATCTTAGTCATATTACTAGATCATCAGTCAGTTAACAAGTCTGACTGGCCCTATTACAACTGTTTTGGAAATTTCATCAAACTATAAATTTCCCAACAATTTTTCCATTTTTGATGAAACCAAAACATTTGAGAAACCAACATCGGTTGATAAGAATAACACAGTTAACCCAGATAATCATAAGATAATGAGAGTTTGTCTTAGGATCAGTAAATTTAAACTTTTCATTCATTTAGATTTTTTCACTACAGATTACATGAAAGGTGTAAGTAAACAAAATGACTGATCCTATCTAGACTCTCTTCTGATCATCATATCTTGGGAATATATCCCTCTGGCATTTCTCGTAGGCAGTCAAGAACATTGAAGATCATGTAGAGTTTCCACTTGACATCATTTACCTGTTGTGGATCTATTATACCAGCTTTTCCCATTAGATCAAAGTAGAACCTCTGAAAGGCTATTCTGTCAAACGAGCCATCTGTCTTCTTCTTGTAGTTCATCACATCATATGGAGGATGTGAGATCTTTGCGTTGATTGCTTTGGCATCCTGCTCCAGTTCCTTCAGAAAGTCTGGATGCTTGTTCTCCATCCAGTTCAAGAACTCCTCATCTGGAGATACTTCAGTGGTGACAATCTCCAGAACAAATGCATCCAGAAGCCATTCAGCTTTGATTTTCTGCCATTCTTCCATCCTGTCCGAATGCCTTGCATCCTGGATGATTATGTCCTCAATCTTAGCAGGGATCAGTGGCTCAACAATCTTCTTGCCAACCTGACCCTTCCTTTCTTTGGCAGCAAATTTCTTCTTCAGACCTTCAGAATCAGCTAATTTATCAGCCCTCATTTCTTCCTCACTCAAACGAGCTTCCTCAGCCAGTTGCTCTCGAGATAGTCTGATTGCCAGATTTTTATCAGCTTCAATCTAGGCAGAGGCACTCCTGGTCACCCTCTTGGATTGGGTCTGAGCCGTTTGAGGAAGAGGTGCAGTGATTGAAGGTCTAGCTTTTCCAGCAGCCTTTTGCCTGGACCTCTCTAGCCTTGCATTCACTTCAACAGCCATCAGATCAAGACTGTCAAGTCTTTTCCCATGTGATTCCATGGCTTGAATCAGCTCTTCTGTTGTCGTGATGAGATTGGTTGGTTTCTCAATCTGTCCTTCCCCCTTTTTGGTTTCATCAAAAAGAGCATTGACGTGGGAAGTCAGAGAGCCAAAACTGACCGCAATGGCTTGATTGAGATCATGAACTGTGAGCCCGACATATTGAACTGTTTGTTTCTGAATCTTGCTTACCAGTTCAGATTTGGCAGTTTCAAAGGTAGTGGAGAAGGTTATGATCAACTTATCAAGTTTATCCTCTGTCTTTTATATTTTGTCCGTGGCCTGCAGGAGGGAGACTTGGAGCTGGTGTAATTGGTTGATCTTCTCATCGAATGATTTGTTGGAACCTTCAACCAATTCTTCCAAGGTCTTTTTGAATTGCTCCTTCAGCCCTTCAATTTGGGAGATAGCAAATTCCCTCTGTTCCTTCATATATCGAACACAAACCTGACTTTGTTCAGTGATTGTGTTGCTCATAGAGTTTGCTAGGACTCCTTCAACTTCCTCCTTCAACAAATCCTTGAAACAGGATCTGATTTCCCTCAACTGATCCGTGGAAATGTGAGTTGTCGGGATGATTTGAGTGGCCTGACCTGTTGGACCTTGAAATTCAGTAGTTACTCCAACAGTTGCCTCAGTCGCCTTTGCCTCTAGTGGTTGGTCCAGACCTGTGACACCGAGACCACTATCATCGGAAGCTCCTGCTTCCGTCATCTCAGCATCCTTCTTCATCGGTTCAGCTTCCTTTTCCATTGGTTTACCCAACTTCCTGTAAACCAATGCCTCTACTACCTCATCAGATATTAACTCAGTCAGGGAGCTTACTTCAGCTGCTTTCTTCATATCGAAGTCAAAATCTGCAAACTTATCAGGACCTCCCATCTGCTCAATTAGAATTATGAAGCTTGAAAAGTTCTTCAACTGCAGTTCTCTCCAGGTAAGAATCTCCATGACTTCATCTTTGATTCTTGGATATGCACCCAGTTCTAGGTAGAGTTCATCCAGGTCCCGCTCAATCCGCAATCTGATCATTGCTCCAGATATAGTTTTACCAGCTTTAGATTCCGGAATGGCTTCGGAAATAGGTGGTTCTTCTGGCTGAATATGGACAGTGGAGGGTCCGGGCTGTGTAACCTCAAAAGTTGGTTGATCAGCTGTAGAAGTGATCGGTCAAACTTTGGCTCTTCTGCGTCTTTGAGTGGATGAAATTTCAGTGGGGGTGGAGCGAGAAAGAAGATCGATCTTTTTTAAATTTCGAGAAGGAGATGGAGAGGGTATCATTTGTTGTTGAGCAGTAGGTGGAGATCTGATTGGATATTGATTTATGGATTGTGGCGAAGGAGATCTGGTTCTTTCTGCACCCTTGCCTTTATCTCCACTAGATCGCTTTCAGATGAACCGGCGATCGAGACATCTCTTCTCGATGGTTCGATGCTTTCTTCTCAACCAAAGAGATTTGCTTTCAACTCCACTTCTGACCGTTTCGTGTTCTTCATCTGATTCTTCCTCGTCTGAATCCTTGTCCAAGAAGAGTTTCATGGGGGTTTGTCTGAGTTTCTTCGTCTTTGGTGCAGGACCAACAGAAAATCCCTTTCACTTAGGGGCCGATGGAGACTCGGGATCCTCAGATCTTGCAACCTTCTTCTTTTTCCTCTTCCTCCCAGTCTTCTGTGGGTCCTCATCGGATGGTCTATATATGGCAGATGAATCTTTGAGGAAGGCCTTGTAGTGTTTCAGCCCTTTTGGTTCCCATTCCATGTTTGGAAACTTATCCCTCAAATGAATGGTTGTGGACCTACTAAATCATGCACCGACCTTCTCATGCCCCCAACTCACTGGCTCACTTAACTTTCGCTCTGGGTTTGTTGGCTCTTTGCTGAGGGTGGGTTGATTGGGCTTCAAATTCACAACGGTGGACCTCTCGATTTCACCCGTAGCTACTGGCTTCCAAGCCTAATCTGTTGAAGACCAAGTTCCCACAGCGTGGCTATCTCCTATATTCTCTCGTGTGGGCTTTGGTGGGAGTCACCACGTCGTTGCTTGGCCTCCTCCCTGTGCTCGCCCATCTTTCTCTTGCCCTTGTTGTTTTGGAAGATGGGACCTTTCTTTTAAGCCTGGGGGTTGTTGGATTCGACCCCCAGCTCACGCTATTTTTGGCAAAGCATCACCATGACCTCGAGGATCTCCTCAGGGGTTTTGATCTCCTCGAGGTTTTTTGGGATAACCTTCTTTGAGGTTCCAGCTTCCTAATTAGGTTTTCCAGAGTGGTGAGACATTTTGGTAAATTTTTTGGGTTTTTCAGTGTGAAGATTTGAAGATGAACCAAAGGGATTTTTTGAGAATCTTTTGAAAATGTAATTCAAGAGATTCTACTTCTAAAGTCAATTCTTGACAGTCAAATCAACGAGGTAGATTTGTTTAGTGTGACTTAAGTGTTTGACTAACAAACAAGTAATTCAAGAGCTTTTAATGTAATAAATGTAGATGATTGGAAATAAATGAATAAAACCTTTGAATGAACTTCCATAATTGCTAGTAATAAATTTGAGAAAATAATTTTTCCTTGGCATTCAAAGTCGGATCCTCTTTAATAGCTGGAAAACCTCTATATATATTACATTATTAGAGAGTGATCTCATGTTGGAATATACTAGAACGTAAACACGTAATACATGTGCAGTGGAAATAAACAGTTCACCAACAACGAACAGTTAATTGCATAAACGAGTACAAATAATCATAACAAGGAATCTTACAGTAATTCGTACGCAGTTTCCTATACTAAGGTATCCACGTAATCCCCTCGTACGGACTTGCACAGATTTGCCAGCGTTGAATCTGAGACAGAATTTGCTAGGAAAATTCCGACTCTAGATTTTATGGAGAAATTAGGGTTTCTTGTAGTGATTAATGAATCCCTAGGATGTCCTATATATAGGCGAAGCCCAGCTTAAGATCAAGCAATCTTTATTAAGAAGATATTTCTTAATCTTGCAAATCATATCTCTTAGATATGATTTCTCTAAATATATTTTCCAAATATAATATTCCATATATTATTTTAGGATTCCTATTTAATTAAATCTAATTTAATTAAACAGTAATAATAATTAATTTCAAATTAATATTTTATTAATTAATTCTCCATAAATTAAATATTAAATCCAATTTAATACTTAATCAACCAACTATAATCCGTACAAGAGAATTACTTGTTGTGTGACCCATAGGCCCTCATATATCGAGCAATTAGTCAAACTAACTGTCTTAATTGAACCCTAGACAATAAGTCAGACATTCTCAATATATGAGGTACGTTGCAAGAAACGTGCAACTACATGTAACTATAACATGGGCTATTGCGATATCTTCCTTTCATTCACGAATACTCGATTACTCTTGAACATGATGAAATGTCTATTCAAATAATTTTATCATATTATCTCTAATCAATAATTGATCACTTATGTCACACTTGGCCACAAAGTCCAAGTTGACGTGCATTGGTCAATGACTTTTATCCAATTATGATGAGAAGATGAGTATTCTCTCTAAATCCACTTTGAGGAATGAATCATATTCTTGGCTCAACTACCACGCACATGCACTTGTTGGGGAATTAATTGTCCGGATCTATTCGGGATTAATATTTAAATACAAATTTAATTCTAACAATTATTACTAGCATGAATTAATACTATATTAATTCAAATAATAATCCAACAACAAATCATGCATATAAATAAGCCACATAAATCCTACGCATGAGGAATTGCTAGGATCTTACGTGAACTAACCTCTTGGAGTGACAATCGTTGAGAAGATGGATATCTCGTTCACACGAACAAACCCAAAGAGCCTTCTCAAGTATTCCCTCCTCCTTGCTCAATAATATGGTGGTAGGATGCTCGCGAACAACTAACAAAAGGAAAAACAAAATTATGTTGCACCACCTTTGTGGATTTCTAATTTTTCCAACACATGAAATTGCACTGGGATGAAAAATTCATTCCCTATTTATAACAAGGGTGGTGGCCAATTTTTGGGAGAGGAATAAGGTGGAAAAATCTTTTTCTTGATCTCCAAGAAATCTTGAATATATCTCATATATTCATTTCTACATAATTAAAATATTCCACAAAAATTCCACTTCCTTATATTATGGAATTTTCGAAAATAATAAGGAGTAGGAATCCAAAATTTGGATCTTCTTGAATTTATGAGATATTCTTGTATTCCAAGAATACATAT
Source organism: Stenogyne calaminthoides (assembly GCA_037126765.1). Lineage (NCBI taxonomy): Eukaryota > Viridiplantae > Streptophyta > Magnoliopsida > Lamiales > Lamiaceae > Stenogyne > Stenogyne calaminthoides. Next base: position 25,457,376 of record JBBCBC010000031.1, on the reverse strand, counting down.
CTTCCATAATATCTTTTCAAGAAAATCAAGAAAATCTTTCCTTCCCTTATGTAATCAAAAGTTTCGATAATATCATAATAAATAGCCAAGTGGGAGATTTCCTCCCCTTGTGTTTCAAGAATACTTATCTTCATTCCATAACAAAATTCAAAGAAAATCTTTCTCCCTCTTTTATTTATTATTTTTGAAAAAAATAGGAAAATTAGGCAACAATAATTTATTTTATTTTAAACACCTTTTTTTAGTTATTGAACTTTATCTTTGGGCTACTTGAGGGGCCTTTGGGAAAATTAAGATTGGACCTTCCAATGGACCTTGAATTATCAATATTGAGCCACAATATTATTCAAGCCCATAAATATTAATTAATCCTACTATATAATTAATATTGCACTATCCATCTTAACTCATATTACTGTTAATATGGCTCCCGGTTATTATTTCCCGTGTTTAAGATTATCTAGTCCATTAATTAATTTAAGCCACTGAATAGCTTCATATTAATTAATATCTTTTTCTTGGAGTAAGGTCAGCTCAACATTATTATCCATACCGGAAATTAATTACACTTACAAGATTTGGTATGATAAAACTTCTGAGCCCACCAAGAGGATAAATCAAGCAAGACTTACTTGCACACGATTCTCATTATTAAATCTTAGCAATCGTCATGTAACTAATAATATTGCATGTAGGTCCCGAATGAGTTTCGTGAGGGTAGAAGTCTAGAGAGGAGGGGTGAATAGGCTTCTAAAACTTTTGTGCAGATTAGGTGTGAATATGCAAGTAGCCTGATCAGAGTGCGAGTGAATCAGTATGGACTGATATCCGACTTACTGACAGCTTGGAAGCAGATCAGTTCGGCGTCTATCAGCTCAACTGTTTGTGTGGAAGATAAGTTAACCCGTGTGAAAAACCAATTTTACTCAAACCAGATTCTGAGTAATCTGTTTTAGACCGGATGACAAAGGTATCAACCTGATCAGATCAGTTGCTTGGTGCAAATTTGATCCAAATTCAGAAAATACATGGAATATAAAGCAGGTAGTGTACTTAGAGTGTAAAGCATATAAATCACACAAGATTTATAGTGGTTCGGACAACTCGTCCTACGTCCACTCTTCCCTATCAGCAGAGGCACTCACTTAACCAATCTATACTTAGTTTACTGTGTTAGTCCAACACAGTACAACAGATGTTTTAAGAGTTCTCACTCAACAATCCCAGAAATCAGAAACAAGAAACCCTAGTCTGAAATCTTGCTTAACAAAACTTAACCTAACTTGTGGGTTTGGGTATAAGACTTGTATGTTCCAACTTGAATTCTATCCTAGTATTTTAGTAGCCTAAAGCTAAAGGATAAGAATTGTATGTTAAGAACTATGGGATGAACACTTATAAAATATTCTTGATTTGTGTTCTTCGTGCGGAAATCTTGCTTGATCTTTGAGCTTGTATGTTGGTCCCGAAAAAATAATTTAATTTTATGAAAAAGGGGAGAGGGGAAAATGTGGTTTTTAATTTTTTTTTTCTTTTCTCTTACAAAATTGCTTTGCTTGTTATTAAACATTTGCATATGACAAGAACATAAAGCAATAAAGAACACAACAAAGTTTTGTGGTTCGGAGAATCAAGCTCCTACGTCCACTCTCCCTAATCCGTAGGGAAATTCCTTCAACTCACTCGACTAGTTTATTGTGTTAGTCAACACAGTACAACCAGATATTTATAGAGCTCTCACTCAACGGGGCTTATCTCCCTCCAAGGGATTGCCTACCCTCCCTTTTGGAATTTCTTACAGATGTTTAATGAATTCTCACTCTCGGGACTTATCACCCTCACGGGTTCACCTCTAAACTGGATTTATCACCCTCACGGGTTCGCCTCTAGACTTATCACCCTCCATGGGATTTCCTCTTCAACTACCTCACTTAACCACTACTTCTCTCTCAAGAATGGGGTTTGGGTTTTGTGTTGTCTCCAACTAGGTTGAGATTTTCCCTTACAATTGTTTAGTCTTTATGCTAATGTTAGGAAAATCTCTCTAAGCTTAGGATATATCATGTGTGGCTTAGATTGGGTTTAGAACACTCTTGAAAATATTTTGGATATCTATAGATTTATGTTCTATGGTGGGAATGCTTGATATGGCTCTTGGCTTGATAGCATTTTTCCACACTTAATATGATGGAAGAGCTTGTATTTATAGTGTGGATTTGAATGTTACCGTTGGAGAAAGTCACATTCAAATCCATACTATTCTGTAATTTCTGCAGCTTTTTGGCAGGCTTTTTGACCTCCTCTGATTGGTCCACGTTAGCATTCAGGCCTTCTGAAATCAGCATTCAGCATTCAGGATTCCAGCACTCAGCACTCAGGATTCCAGCACTCAGGATTCTAGCACTCAGGATTCCAGCACTCAGCACTTCAGCATTCAGGATTTCAGCATTCAGGCCATCTGACGTTCAGCGGTCTTGGACTCAGCCTTCTTTCATTCAGGCCACTTTTCCTCAGGCCTATTTTCCATTCAGGCCACTTATCTTCAGGCCTATTTTCTCAGGAGACTTCATATCAGTTCCCCCTCAACCTGCTCACTTCCCCCTCAACTTGTTACCTGTAAAAATGAACTTAAATAATACAAGTTGATGATTACACAATGTTTTGGCATAAATAATCAAAACTAAAATATCCCAACATTGTATAATTTCTGTAACCTTACTATGAAGGTTTGATCCCATATTTATAGGCACCAAATCGAACTAGCCGTTGGAGAGCAATTCGAATTTCGGTCTATTTAAGTTAGGTTTGCAGGCTTGATTTGACGTGCTCAGGGGCGACATGGCCGAAATCATGTAAGCTTGTCCTTTATAGCCGTTGGACTCTAAAGCTCTCGTCCTGCAAGTGTCAGTTTTGTACGTGCGTGTCTTCTTCTCATTGGTTCACAAGTAAACAAATTCAGCACTTGATTTACAAACAAGATTAACATTCTTCTTGTCTGATTGACTTTGGCTCGTACTAGGTAACTTGATGTAGTTACCTGATGGATCTGACCAGATCAGATAAGGACTGATCTGTCTACCAGATTTGAATCTTCTGATGTATGTTATCTTAGCACAACTTACAAATTCTTCCTCGTGTTATCTGATATAGGTCTTCTGGTCTTGATGTCTTCTGATCTTCAGCTCTTCTGATCTTCTGTTCTTCAGCTCTTCTGATCTTTTGGTCTTCAGCTAATTTGATTCAAAACTTAGACTATACATATTGAGTTTCCCCTCAATATATGACCTATTTGTATTTGTTACATCAGTTGTCTATACAACTCAGCTGGTCATCCTATCTGATATTTAATTCATCAATCAGCTAACAGGTCTGACTGGTCCTATTACAATCTGTTTTGGAACTTCCATCAAAATTACAAATTTCCCAACAATTTCCCCCTTTTTGATGGAACCAAAACAGTTAATCAGAAAAACAGATAACAAAAATGTATATAATGAGAGATAACACGCAAGAAGACAATGAGAAGTTGTCTTGGAACCGTAAAAGGTAGAGTATTTCATTCCGTAATATAAGTGTTTACAAAATGCGAAATACCTATCAACCCCGATTCTAATGTAGTCTTCGATCTAACATCTCTTCAATATCCGAACTTCGAGCTCTTCAGAATATCAAATACCTTGTACATCCTCTCGCATTAGAGTAGCGATCGTTACTTCTCAATGATCCCTCCTTTCTTGCAAACTCATAAGATGCTTTCTTGAAAGCAAGAGGATCAAGAGTCTTGTTCGTTATGAGAGGTGGCAAAGAGAATCTCGAATGGTGGTGCTTCAAGAATCGATTCATTGTCTTGCCCTCATTCATCACAATCTCGGAGAATTCGGATATTTAGTTTCTAACCAATTTACAATTCATCATTGAATTCTCCTTGATCGTCGATATATGAATTGTTGATGTTGCCACCGATATTACAACATTGGTTACAACATTAGTATTCGTCCTTTCTTCTTAAACACTAACATTTCTATGTTCAATGTTGTCTTTGATGTTGTTGATCGCAGTTGACGATCTAGGTTGTTCTCGCAAGATTCGAGAAGGTTTCACAAGCTTCAAGAATCGAGTAGAATGAACTAGATCATCGGCCGCTTTTTTTAGGGATCAAAGAAGACCCACTAAGTGGCAAAGCACAAAGATCATGGAAGAGTGGATTTAAGAGTTTCTAGATCCTTTAAGGAGGCTCTAGTAAGGCATACACGAAGTCTATAAATAGAAGATATTGGTTTTCACATCAATTGCCAAATATAGCTATATATCGTGTGTCATCTTTAAGCAACAACCGAGCATCAAGCTCAGAGAGTGCGTGCACCCACCCAGTGATAGGTTCGTTGTTGTGGATTTTGTTTTACCATTAGAGTGTAATTGTAGGGTTTACAATACCTCGAGTTGGTGCTAGATTTGTTCTTAGAATAGATCATTTGGTAGTGTAGAAATACACCTAGCCTTTTGGATCATATGCTTGATCTTGTTTCAAGAGGGTCGATTTGTGAACCTCTTTGTACTCATTATTTTTTATAAATAGTGATTTTGGCCATAGGGCTTCACAATCTATATTGATATAGATTGTGTAAAGTCTTATTAAAATTAAGTGTGTTGTGTTTCTGAGTCTTCCGTTGTTTCTGTCTTTTGAATGTTACTTTGAGTGTTACAACATTTAGTGTAACATTACTCTGATTTTACTAAACACAACCCCGAAAAACACACTTTCAGTTGGCACTAGAGCCGAAACTTGATTTTACTAAGTTAGATCCTGTGTCAAGTGTGTTGTTTTTGTTATGGCAATGGAATATCCACTTACTCCACAAAGTTTGAGACCACCAATTCTTGATGGTACAAACTATGCGTACTGGAAACCAAAGATGAGAATGTACATCAAGTCAATTGATGAACGTGCTTGTAGAAGTATACTTTCAGGATGGACACCTCCTAAGAATGTTGCAGATGAAGAAGGAGAAGTTCTGATCAACGCCTTGAATGGATTGGACTAATGATGAAAAAGTAATTGCCGCCTTTATATCTTTTCAAGAAAATCTTTCTTGCCCTTTATTTTCAAAATTTTCGAAACACCATATATGAATAACCAAGTGGGAGATTTCTTGAATTTAATGAGATAATCTTGTATTCCAAGAATACATATCTTCATTCCATAACAAAATTCAAAGAAAATCTTTCTCCCCTTTTATCCATAAATTTCGAAAATTACAAGGAAAAATAGGCAACAAATTTATTTTATTTTTAAACACCTTTTTAAGTTATTGGACTTTATCTTGGGCTACTTAAGGGGCCTTTAGGAGAATTAAGATTGGACCTTCCAATGGACTTTGAATTATCAATATTGAGCCACAATATTATTCAAGCCCATAAATATTAATTAATCCCACTACATAATTAATATTGCACTATCCATCTTAACCCATATTACAGCTTAATATGGCTCCCCTATTATTTCCCGTGTTTAAGATTATCTAGCCCATTAATTAATTCAAGCCATCAAATAGCTTTCTATTAATTAATATCTTTTATCCTTGGTAAAGAACGGTTCAACATTATTATCCATACCGGAAAACTAGTTCCACTTGCAAGATTTGGTATGATAAAACTTATGAACCTCCCAAGGGGCAAATCGAACAAAAAGCGCACTTGCACACCGATTCTCCGATTAAATCTTAGCAATCGATGTGACCAATAATATTGCCCAAGATATAAGGTATTGAATCTCACTGATTCTCTTCCCATAATAAGTCAAAGCAATAGTTACTAACCACACGCAATCCTATTTAAGGGACTAAAATTAAGAAATAACTAACCACCGAGGTCTAATTCTTCCGATTCGGTTCAAGAATTTATCCTCCTCAGAGGTCCTCTTCAATGCATCACCATGCACTAGTGTAATCTCTTGGTCAAGACAAACCAATCCGAGCCTTACACTACAACCCTTTCACGATGGATTGTTCATTTCATCTAGGTCGTGAATAGTGTACTTTTAGTTACAAGGAACTATTAATTTAATCTTCTATGATCTTAGTATCACTAAATTAACTACAATGTAACACGTACTATTTAATGAACAATTATGCAGTAAATATATGTAACATTCAATCATATTTAAAGCAAAAAGGATAAAACAATTTATTTCAAGAATAAGTCCGAAATTCGCTTAGTCCGATTATACAAAGTAAAAGCATACTTTCCAAAGATAATCCCAACAATCTCCCACTTATACTCAAAGTTTGCTTTTAAGTATACATCAGCATGTCTCGTGTAGTACATGATAACTAATGTCATCTACACGAACCTAATAATGTCTCCCACTTATACTCAAAGCAGATTGGCAACGGTCTTGACACTCATTCCTTTCACATGTCTCTCGAATGTATTCGAGAGGCGCACTTTTGTGAATGGATCGGCTAAGTTGTCTTTTTTTGACGCGATCTTTGCCACCTATATCTCCTCTCTTAACGATTTCTCGATAAGATGTCTTTCCTTCAAAATGCTTGTTTGACTCGTGGACTCTTGGTTCCCTTGAATTTGCAAATCGCCCTAGCAAATATTGCTAGACAAATTCGAGAACTCCATCCAAGTCCACTAAGAAGGTCTAGAGCCAAATCGTTCTTTCACCGCTTCAAAGCAAATTACTTACCTTGCCTCCATGGTTGAAAGTTAGTGATGCATGTCTACTTCACACTCATCCATTTCATGGCTACACTTCCCAAATGAAAACACACTAATCGAGGCCAGATAGTTTCTAGAATCTATGTCCGATTGGAAATCCGAGTCCGCAGTAAATATGGGGATTAGACTATCCGACCGATAAAAACAACATTCTATCTCGAGTTCTTTTCAGATACTTGAGAATATTTTTTAATCGCCGCCTAATGTTCCTTCCCGGTTACTCGATATCTTGCCACCATGCCAACGCAGCAGCGGATATCCTGGTCTCGTACACAACATTGCATACATAAGGCTTCCGGACCCAAGCATAAGGAATGCCTCATGTCATCTATCTCCTTTTTTTATTGTCTTAGGGCACATTTTTTTGGATAGATGGATTCCATGCCCCGAAAAGGTACGAAGCCTTTCTTGGAATCCTCGCATGTTGAATCGTTTCAAGACAAAAGTCTATGTATGAAGCTTGGCGATAAGCCTATCATCCTTTTCTTGCGATCTCGAGTGATCTTGATCCCAAGGATGTGCCCGCTTCCCTATGTCCTTCATATCAAACTGTTTTGAAAAACATGCCCTTAGGTCCGATAACACCTTTACATCGCTCCCGGCGAGCGTAATGTCATCTACGATAGTACTAAGAATACCAATGCGCCTCGACACGCTTTTTATACACACAACTTTTGAACTCGCTTTTGATCAAACCCATAAGAGTTTATAACATGATCAAAACATTGGTTCCAAGCTCGACGCCTGTTTGAGTCCGTAAATGGACTTCATGAGCTTACAAACTAGGTGTTCTTGGCCCTTTTCAATGAAGCCCTGGGGTTGTTGCATATAGATTTCCTCATCAAGACTTCCGTTAAGAAAAGCTGTCTTGACATCCATTTGCCAGATTTCAAAATCGAGATCTTGTTTATCGACAAGAGAATCCGATGGACTTAAGCATTGCTCTGGTGAAAAGGTTTCCTCATAATCGATCCCTTCTTTCTGAGTATAACCTTTCGCCACAAGCCTTGCCTTGAAGGTTTCCACCTTCCCATCCGGTCCCCTCTTTCTCTTGTATACCCACTTGTAACCAATAGGTTTGACCCCATTAAGTGGTTCGACTAGCTCCCACACTTTCTGTTATGATCCATAGACCCCATTTCGCTTTTCATTGCCTTTTTGCCAAGAAATCGATCCTTATCTTGGATTGCCTCATTGTATGTCCATGGGTCTGATTCATCTTGTTCGGGAATCAAGTCCGAGGACTCTCCTATCCCCATGAATCTCTCGGGCTGTCTCACAACCCTCCCACTACGACGAGGCTCCTATTGTCAAAGTGTGTTGTTTGGTATATCATCTTGTACAACAAGCAATGAGGTTAGCCCCTTTAGCTCACTTAAGGTAATCTCACTGGTCTTTTTTTGTTGATATAGTCTTCTTCCAAAAAAACTAAAGTGGGTGCTTATGACCACCTTTTGATCTTTGGGACCATAAAACATACACCTTTTTGTTCCTCTGGTATCCTATAAACATATGATCTTTAATTCGATCGAGGATCCAATTTCCCGCTTCTTTGTCCAACACGAGGGCGGACACCCCAAATTCTCATGTGTCTCATACTAGGCTTTCATACCGGTCCACAATTCTTTGGGAGTTTTGGGAACCGACTTGATGGCACCAAGTTCGAAATGTAAGCCGATGTTTCCAAGGCATAACCCCGTAACGACTTGGGAAGATCCGCATAACACATCATTGATCTAACCATTTCCAAAAAGAGTTATGTTTCTTTGCTTCAGAACCCCGCTTTTGTTGAGGGGTTCCGATGCGCAACCGATGCAATCCTTCATCCGAACAAGTGGTTCAAAACTCATCGCTGAGGTACTCGCCACCACGATCGGACCTTAGAGACTTGATACGTTTTCCCCTATGATTCTCTGCTTGAGCCTTAAATTCTTTGAATTTCTCAAAAGTCTCAGATTTATGCTTCATAAGGAAAATATAACCGTACCTCGAGTAGTCATCAATAAAAGTGACGAAATACTCGTAACCTCCTCTTGCCATGGTTGACATTAGACCACATAGGTCTGTGTGAACGATTTCTAACACTTCTTTAGCTCTATTCCACTTGGCTCTAAATGCCCTCTTGGTCATTTTACCCTCCAAACATGATTCGCAGGTTGGAATCAGTTCAACTTGGAGATACTCCAGTGGACCATATTTCACCAACCTTTGGATCCTCTTTGGATTAATATGTCCCAATCTTAGATGCCATAGAAGTGTTTTGTTCACGTCTGATGAATATTTTTCTTTTACCGGAAACAGTTGATGTGTTATAGGATGCATTTCGTGAGTGGTGTGCACAGTTAATTGTATGGAGATTATTCGACCAATGTCCCATAACAGATACACTCATCATTTCAAGAAATGATGTCATTCTTATTAGAAGAAACTTAGTGTCCTTTAATAGAATTTTAGAAACTGAAAGTGAATTCTTTCTAAAACTAGGAACATAAAGATAATCTCTTAAAGAACTTTATCTTTAAAAGATAGGTGCCCTTCTCCCACTGATTTGACCACTACTCATGTAGCACTGCAATATCTGCTACTTACGTAGTATTGCAATAATCGTTACTTACGTAGCATTGCAATATCTGCTACTTACGTAGCATTGCAATAACCGCTACTTTCGTAACATCGCCCAGTGTGATGAGGATCTCACTCCCACTAAGTTGCCGGATCAGTTTGAACCCGTGAAGCAAACATGATTAGTGGATCTCGTATCAACTACCCACGAATGAGAAGTATACACCGCTAAACAAGTTTCAACAACTAGTGCGTGAGAATTACCTTTCTTTCTGTCCCTTTTGGGGTTGGAACAGGCAAACCTCCATTGTCCTCTTTCACCGCAGCTTAAGCACTTCCTCTTTGGATCTTCCTTGACACCACTAGCATTCCTCATCTTACCATTGCCCATGGTAACAGTTGAGTCTGATTGCTTATGACTTTTGGTCACCTTCTTCTTCTTGCCATCCCTTAGCCTAGAAAATGAAGACGGACCACTTGCCGTCAAAGCTTAAGTTTGGTGCCCCATCAACATCTCTGCCGAGACCAAAGCTTGTAACAAATTGGCTAGCGAGGCCAAAATGCTCAAAAAACTTTTGGGCAGAGAGTGAAGTACCAAATTCATCTGAGTTCGCAGATTATAATCTGCACTCAAAACCTCAAGTTTGTTCAGATGGGCCATCATTCTGAGGATGTAATCCCTTACGGGTTTGTCCTCCACCATTTTCAGGGACGACATCTCTCGCAAGGTGATCTGACGGGTCCCGCATCTTTGACCCGTCCGTTGGCTCATCTGATTTTGGTGTGTCAAGAATCCACTTGTGCTTTTGTGCAGTTGGGACAATTATAATTTTTCGTTTCCAATCATTATAGTTTCCATACATATTGTGTTAACTTTAAGTATATTAACAGTGGATTAAAAGATTGCGACATGATGAACTGAAATAAATAATAATATGCATACGCACAAAAATATATCACAAGGTTCGATCACATGTTTCATATTAAAATCTCCAAAAAAATATGAACATGCATCAGCCAACATCTCGAAATAGTTTAAATAAGCCACGTGGGGTGGGTCATTATTTAAACATATTCAAGCAGGTTACAAACAAGAACAGTTACAAACCTTTAATATCCAGATTAATAGTTGGCTCCCACTTGACCAATATAAAATTGACAGGACTTTTAAGAAGTATATGCATATCAATTTTATACCTAAGTAATAACCATGATTAAATACAGAATTATTATTTTGCTTTGAACGAGCCTCGTGGGGAGGTTCATCGTCGCCACTAGTAATAATCCACAATCATTCGTTAGGAATTTATTCATGTGAAAGCTATCTTTTGACCATCCCGTGGGGGGAATTTCTCCCAAAAGAATTCACAAATAAATAAATCATGGAGGTCAATAATTAATTCAATTTTATTATCCGGAATAAAATTGTCAATTAATTGTTTAAACATACTTAGTAATTTTCGAAAGTGAGATTTTTCAAAACATTTTCTCATGCATCGCAAATTTAAACACAATTTAAATAAGCATAAAATAATGCATAAATATCAAGACAAAAATTAAACATATTGGGAACATTTATCCAATTGTCATGGTTAATTTTGTCATGTCTTGATCTTGAGAAATCGTCTTCATAGCCTTCATCGTTCGTCTCGAAAAGCTCCCACTTGACCGTTTAAAAAAAAAGCCTTGTCAAGACATGTCATCGACCATGGCCTCGGATACCGCCAAGACTTCCCGGCCGTGTTGAATTATGCGCCCGTGGCGCATGCGGCCGCCCGGCCACGACGCCGCGTTGACCCGCCCATCTGGCAACCGCCCTTTGCCAGCGTCGCCCGTCGCCCTCGCGCGTGCAGCAGCGTCACCCGTGTTGCCGCGTCGCTTTCGTCGCGTACACACGCGCCCCAGCCCGCGCCAGCCGCCCGCGTTGCCTAAATCGCCCGTCGTCGCCACGTCGTCTTTAAAGCGGTTCCACCGTCGCTGCGCCCGCGTCGCCCGTCGGATCCCTAAAGCTAAACCCCTCCGGCTCGCCCTATGCCCGTCTTGGCGCCCATAGCGTCCGTCGTGCGTGCCGTCTGCTTTGTCATTTGCGCGGCATACCTTTACCCTCGCCGGTTGAGATCCGTCTTTTAATTCTTCATCTCCGCCTCCATTTCCGATCCGGTTACAATTTATTTACAAAAATAAATAAACCTAGATCTAGACTAGTCTATTACATTGATCCGTCAAATAAATACTAATCTGCTAAATGGATTTTCTCCACGAGGCAAAAGCGAATCTGAGCGAATCGAATTAAAAACCACAATTTATATGCATGCATAAATAAACACATTAAATTCCATGACAATTGGATACCGCAAAAAAAGATCTAGCAATTCTACTATCCAATTTCAAATTTAATGACAGCGAATTAAATTACAATTTAAAATTCAGAGCCCAAAACCGAGGCTCTGATACCAGTTGTTGGGGAATAATTTACCCGGATCTATTCGGGATGAATATTTAAATACAAATTTAATTCTAACAATTATTACTAGCATGAATTAACCCATATTAATTCAAATAATAATTTCAACAACAAATCATGCATATAAACAATTCACGAAATCCTACGCGATGCGAAAATACTACGAGTTTACGTGAACTTACCTCTTGGAATGACAATGGTCTTGTATGTGAAAACACACCAAAAGTCCTTCCCAAGTATTCCCACGTCCTTGCTCGACAATCCGGTGGAAGGATACTTGCGAACAATTAACAAAGGAAAAAATAAACTTTGTTGCACAACTTTTGTGGATTTGCTAATTTTTCCAGCACATGGAATTGTACTTGGGAATGAAAGAATCATCCCCTATTTATAGATAGATGTTGGGCGAAAATTTGGGAAGAAAAACAATGTGAGAAAATCTTTTCTTGATCTCCAAGAAATCTTGAATATATCTCCTATATTCTTTTCCCCATAATTAAAATATTCCACAAAAATCCCACCACACAATATTATGGTATTTTCGAGAAATAGAGGGTCCAAGATTCCAAGATTTGGATCTTCTTGAATTTATGAGATATTCTTGTATTTCAAGAAATACATATCTTCCATAATATCTTTTCAAGAAAATCAAGAAAATCTGTCTTGCCCTTTATTTTCAAAAATTTTGAAACACCTTATATGAATAACCAAGTGGGAGATTTCTTGAATTTAATGAGATAATCTTGTATTCCAAGAATGCATATCTTCATTCCATAACAAAATTCAAAGAAAATCTTTCTCCCCTTTTATCCATAAATTTCGAAAATTACAAGAAAAAATAGGCAAAAAAATTATTTTATTTTTAAACACCTTTTTCAGTTATTGGACTTTATCTTGGGCTACTTGGGGGGCCTTTAGGAGAATTAAGATTGGACCTTCCAATGGACTTTGAATTATCAATATTGAGCCACAATATTATTCAAGCCCATAAATATTAATTAATCCCACTACATAATTAATATTGCACTATCCATCTTAACCCATATTACAGTTAATATGGCTCCCGGTTATTATTTCTCGTCTTTAATATTATCTAGCCCATTAATTAATTCAAGCCACTGAAATAGCTTTCTATTAATTAATATCTTTTATCCTTGGTAAAGGAACGGTTCAACATTATTATCCATACCGGAAACTAGTTCCACTTGCAAGATTTGGTATGATAAAACTTATGAACCTCCCAAGGGGGCAAATCGAACAAGCGTACTTGCACACGATTCTCTGATTAAATCTTAGCAATCACATGTGACCAATAATATTGCCCAAGATATAAGGTATTGAATCTCATTGATTCTCTTCCCATAATAAGTCAAAGCAATAGTTACTAACCACACGCAATCCTATTTAAGGGACGAAGATTAAGAAATAACAAACCACTGAGGTCTAATTCTTCTCAGTTCAGTTCTGAAGAATTTATCCTCCTGTAGGTCCTCTTCAATGCATCAGTCATACACTAGAGTAATCTCTTGGTCAAGACAAACCAATCTGAGCCTTACACTACAACCTTTCACGATGGATTGTTCATTTCCATCTAAGTCGTGAATGATGTACTTTTAGTTACAAGGAACTGTAATTTATTCTTCTGTGATCTTGGTATCACTAAATTAACTACAATGTAACACGTACTATTTAATGAACAGTTATGCAGTAAATATTTGTAACATTCAATCATATTTAAAGCAACGGTGATAAACAATTTATTTTAGTAAATAAGTCTGAAATTCAGTTAGTCTGATTATACAAAGTAAAAGCATACTTTCCAGTATAATCCCAACACTGTCCACTCTAACTAGGGGTCAATTCGGTTACTTCATAACTTTTACTGACGATTTCTCTAGATTCGGGTACGTGTATATAATGAAACACAAGTCCGAATCATTTGAGAAATTCAAGGAGTACAAAGTTGAAGTAGAGAAACATCTTGGTAAGAGTATTAAGACTCTTCGATCAGATCGAGGAGGAGAATATCTTAGCCATGAATTCATTGATTATCTGAAGTTTCATGGAATCAAATCACAATGGACTCCTCCCGATACACCCTAAATAAATGGAGTGTTCGAGAGGAGAAACCGAACCCTGTTAGACATGGTAAGGTCCATCATGAGTTTCTCCTCCCTTCCGACATTCTTATGGGGATATGCACTCCAAACCTCAATCTACATTCTGAATATGATTCCATCCAAATTAGTTGAGCATACACCATATGAGTTATGGCATGGCAAGAAGTCAAATTTCTCTCACATTAGAACATGGGGTTACCCTGCGTTTGTGAAGAAAATGCTCACTGACAAGTTGGAAGCAAAAAGGTGAAAAGGATTATTTTGTGGGATATCCCAAGGAAACTAGAGGATATTATTTATATCCACCTTAGAAACAAATAGTGATTGTTTCAAGGCAGGCTAAATTCCTTGAAGAAGACTACGTCTTCAAGGAACAAAGTCGTAAGACGATAGAACTTGAAGAAATTCAAGAACCACAACTTAACAAGGAGACTAATGTCTTGTCAAAGCAACGTGACAAAGAATCAGTGGGAGCATTCAGCAGCTCACATGGTGGAAGTTTATCACTAAGTGATCCTCTTTCAGCCAGTGGGAGCGTAATTGGAGTTGCATTGCTCGAGCAAAGAACTCCAAGTGGGCTGAATGAGAACAGCATAGTTCAAACTCTCACCCAAGAGGCATCCGGAAGTGCTCAAGGAGCATCCGGAAGTGTTGCTCTTAAGGTCTCCCCGGTCGATGATGAAATCGCTGCACCACAAAATTTTCACAATCAAAATGTGCAGCCTGAACAACCACAACTCCGTAAGTCCACTAGAGTTCGTAATCCACCTACAAGATATTATGGTTTCCTCGTAGAGGAGCATGATGACGTGGAGATCCCGGATAAGGACGAACCTAGAACTTACATTAAGGCAACATTAGATGTTGACTCAAAGAAGTGGCATGAAGCCATGAAATCCGAGATGGACTCGATGTACGTCAATAAAGTTTGGGACTTGGTTGAATTGCCGAAAGGGGTTAGACCCATAGGTTGCAAGTGGGTCTTCAAACGGAAGACCAATGCAAATGGCAAAGTACAAACCTACAAGGCTAGGTTGGTGGCGAAAGGTTACAGTCAACGCGAAGGCATTGACTATGACTAAACTTTCTCACCAGTTTCTAAGATTAAGTCCATTCGAATTTTACTTGCGATGGCAGCAAATCTAGATTATGAGATTTGGCAGATGGATGTCAAAACAGCTTTCCTCAATGGAAACATTGATAAGGAAGTGTTCATGACTCTACCTGAAGGTTTTTGTAGGTCTCGAACGGGTTTTGTGAGGGTTGAAGTCTATAGGGGAAGAGTGAATAGACTTCAAAAACTTTTCGTGAAACAAGTGTGTTTTGCAAGTATGCCTGATCAGAGTGCGAAGTGAATCATTTTGGACTAATATCCGACTTACTGATTTGTCAAGCAAATTAGTTCGACGTCTATTAGTTTAACTGATGGTGTGGAAGATGTTAACCCGTGTGAAAAACCAGTTTTAATAAAACAACAGTTCTAGCCAACAGTTCAGATCAGAAGACTAAAGTGTCAAGTCGATCGATCGAGCTTGATGCTGTCGATCCGGGCACGTAATATGCATCTGCAGATAACGGTTGTGTCAGGGTGTGTAAAGCAAGATTAAAGGCACAAAGATTTATAGTGGTTCGCACAACTTGTCCCACGCCCACTCTTCCCTATCGCCAGGGCACCAACTTTACCAATTGGACTTAGTTTAATGTGTTAGTCCAACACAGTACAACCAACAAATATTTAACGAGTTCACACTCAACCAATCCCAGAAATCTAATCTAGAAACCCTAGATAGAAATCCTGCTATAACAAACTTAACCTAACACAGTTTTGGTATAAGATTTGTTTTGTTCCCAACTGGAATACTATCCTATCTTCTGATTAACCTAAAGCTAGAGGATAAGTATTCTGCTAAGAACTAAGGGATGAACACTTAAGAGATAATCTTGAACTGCTTCTTCTTTAAGGGAAATCTTGAGAGCTTCGCCAGAATAATTTCCGTAACCTTACTCTCAAGGTTTGATCTCATATTTATAGGCCCAGTTTCGAATTAGCCATTGGAGAGAAATTCGAACTTCGGTCTATTTTTAGGTAGGTTTGCAGGGTTGATATGATTCTTCTCAGAGGCGGTATGGCCAAAAGCATGCAACTTTGTCCTTTCTAGCCGTTGAACATTGAGCCTCCAACCCTGAGTCCTATCAGTTCCATACAGTCGTGTCGATCTCTCATAAAGCTAGCAAGTACCATTGAATCTGGTCTTTGAAAGGTTTTATGCTTGTTGTTCGATCGACCTTTTCTCGAAAAGTATAGTGAACTTTCGTACACATCTTAATCCCAATGCAGATCGGTGAACCGACCGCCCTATTTGAAGTCTTCAACAGTAAGTTGTCTTAGCTCAACTTACTGACTTTATCTAATGTACTCTATCTGTCTTCAGTCTTGATATCTTCAGATCTTCAGTTCTTCTCTTCTGATCTTCATAAGTGATCTTCATAACTGATCTTCTAGGCTAAGAGCTATACACATTGAGTCCCCCCTTAATGTGTGATCTAATCTAACTTATACATCAGTTGTTCTATACATCGCTTATCAACCGTCACCTAGTTCTCAATATAAAAACGCCAAATCATTAATGCTTTTTACTGGTCCTATTACATTTGTTTTGGAACTTTTATCAAAACTTAATAAATTTCCCAACAATTTCCCCCTTTTTGATAAAACCAAAACATATGAGAAACCAACAATCAGTTGATATGAATAAAATGGTAAAGTACAGATAATCAGAAGACAGTGAGAGATTGTCTTAGGATCAGAAACGAAGTTTTTTTTTCATTAAGATAAAGCATTACATTGTACATTTTGAAAAACAAAAACAGAAACTGATTCCCATATATTCTGATCTTTTAATCCTTCTGCATGTACCCTTCTGGCATCTCCCTCAGATTCTGAGGCACATTGAAAATCCGGTACAGCTTCCATTTGACATCATTAACTTGGCCTGGATCAGTGATGGCAGCTTTGCCAATCAGATTATAATAAAACCTTTCAAATGCCAATCTGTCAAAGGGTCCATCTGCCTTTTTCTGGTAGCTTTGTGATCTTAGCATTGATGCTCTTGGCATCTTTCTGGACCTCCTTCAGAAATTCAGGATGTTTGTTTTCCATCCAGTTCAGGAACTCCTCATCCGGAGACTCTTCTGAAGGCACAATGTCCAGTACGAAAAAATCCATCAGCCATTCTGCCCTGATCCCGCTCCAAGTCTTCAATCTGGCTTCTTTTCTATCATCATTTCTGATGATGTCTTCTACTTTGCCTGGGATCAACGGCTCAACAAAATCTTTCCCGATCTGACCCTTTCTCAGCCTTGCAGAATATCTTCTGTTTAGTCCTTCAGACTCAGCCAACCTTTCCTTCCTTCTTTCTTCCTCGTTGATCGGGCCTCCTCACCAATTTCTTCTCGGTCGGTAGCGATCGTCCATGCTTCTTCTGTCTTGCGGATCCACTCCTCGTAATTCTTTGAGTAGGTAGAGTTTGGGGAGGTAGAAGTTCAAAATGCGACGGTCCAGTTCCTTTGCCCTTCATCTTGGCCCATTCCAACCTGGCACGTACCTCAACTGCCATCTCATCTAAGCTTTGAAGCCTCTGACTATGTGACTCAATAGTCTGAATAAGTTCTTTAGTCGTTCTGATCAGGTCAGTTGGTTTCTCAACCTGTTCCAAAAAAGAGCATTGATGTGGGAAGTCAGGAAGCAAAAACCCATTTGGCTAGTGCTTTGTTGAGATCTCGTGGCGAGATAGGCCTTGAGCTTGAATGTGATAGTTCATTTTTGTTCACCGGCTCATACTTAGCGATCTCTATGGCGGTTGAAAATGTAAGGATCGGCTTATCAAGCTTTTTCTTCGTTCAAATTTCAGTTTGTCCAATGCCACCATAAGAGAGAGATCTCGGGTTTGGAAATATTTGCGATTGTCTTCCACCGTTTTGGAGAAATCTTGATGTCGCCTTCATCTCCTTGGCAAAGTTTTCTTTTAGTTCGTTGAACTGGAAGACATGTATTGTCTTTGGTCCTCCATAACTTTCTCGAGACCTGCAATGATCTGTAATTGTTGAACCGATGGAGTTGCGAGAACACTCTAAACTTCTTCTTTGTAACAAATCCTTGAAGCATGATCTCGATCTCAATAAGTTGATCGGATGTGATGTGCGTCCGCGAGGATTGTCGGCATGGCCTTGACTTGTTGGATCTTGAGATGTTCCAACAATTGCCACCCGACACCTTCGCCTCCCTCAATTGGTCACGTCTGCGAGACACCAACATCACCTTCATCGAAGAATCGCCTCCTCCTCCGCAGCTTCTATAACTTCCATCGCTTTCCTCAACCGATCTACCCGAAATTTTATGTAAATCAATTTCTTCACTTCAACTTCAGATAATAACATAGTCGGGAGAGCTTTTCTGCGGCGGCTTTTGGCGCATTTCAAAGTCGAAATTGGAAAATTCATCACCTACCTAACTGTTCCATAATGATAATCGATCCGCGTGAAGTTCTTGACATCAAGTCTCTCCAAGCCGATCTCCAAAACCTCATCCAAGATGAACCGATGATCGGCAAACCGGTATTTACGTTCCAGTTCATTAGCCTTTTTGTCGATCATGTGGCCAAATGCTTCGGCCACAACCTGTTTGTCCCGACGCAGACCAAGTCTTACACGTGTATGGGGAATACACGTGTTCGATTTTTAAACTTTTTCTTTACTGAGGTCAGCTTGGGTCAGGTTGTCCTGATGATTTGGTCCTGAGAAGCACAAATCACTCTGAGTCAAAGTCTACCTGAGACAGTGATCTTGAGCCGCTCAGATACCTCGAGATAATCCCAACCCGATCCCCGAAGTTTTCGAGATCTGAATTTATGATCGAGATAACTAACTTATCAACCCTCGGAAGAGTAAGTTCAGTTTGGTAACTATCTGTTCTAGCTACTCAGATGTGCGAAATGGTTGGCCCTTAGTTTATACTCGTTTTAATGCTTTTGCTGAAAACCTTCCTTTTAATGGAATAGTGATTGTGTTGTGATTCAGTTCAGATGCAACTTCAGTGGATTGATTCCAACTGAATATCAGTGAAAATATGCTTTCAGTTTAAAGATATGCAACAGTTAATCAAAGCAATACAGAAAGTAAAGAACACAGCAAGTTATAGTGGTTCAGAGACTCAAGCTCCTACGACCACTCTCCCTGATCTCTTCAGAGAAATTCACTAATCACTTCCTAAGGTTTTCTGACTACCTTTGTAGTTTACTCACCTTTCTATTTTGAGCTTTCTGACTACCTCAGTAGTTTACTAACTCAAAACACACACAAGCTTTCTGACTATCCAAGATAGTTTACTAACTTCTTCTCTAGAGCTTTCTGACTACCTCCTTGTAGTTTACTAACTCTTTACAACTCCAATCTCACCAACAATCACACTCAAACTACCTTACAAAGGGTTTGGGGTTTCTTGGTTGGTTTCCAACTAGGATGAGATATCCTTTACAATTAAGAACAATGCAAAGGCTAGGATATCTCGACTAAGCTTTGGATATATCTTATCAAGCTAGGCTTAGTGAAATCAGCTCTCTTCGATATAAAGCACTTGGGAAATTCTTGGGTTTTCGAGTGCTTCAACTTGCAATAATAAGTTTGAGCTCTTGAGTTGCTTACAAATTTCCCGTAACCTTCAATGTAGAGGGTCACAAGTATTTATAGGCATACACCAAGGTCACTATTGAAAAACTATCTGTTAGAAGAGATAGCTCCATGAGTTTCCTCTTATGGTGTGTGATGAACGGCTATATTTAGGGTTTGAGACTCCCTAGCACGTTTTAGGTAAACTGCTTTTCATGTAGCCGGTCATCACTTTTTTGCGATGCGAACATAGTACTACTTGACATGTTTGATGACCTCTACATTGTCGATGTCGAAGAAGATACAATGTTGTCTTCTTCTTTTTTACTTTTGTCTCCAGTTAAAGGTAGACAAACTCAACGGCTCTTTTTGGTCACTATCTCTGAGTGATATAACCTTAACAACACTTTGTCTTAGTTCCTTTTGTCTGCATGAGAATGTCTTGGGCAATATCTAATTTTCTAAGGAATCGCGTTCTTCTCAGTATTGCATCCTTCAGATAGATATTTTCAGTACCTCGGAACATTCGGGTTTATACTGAGCATTCAAGACATTAATCGAAGTCTTCATTAATTCTTGTGCCTTGATATCCTCATCTTCATCTTGATCTTACATCTTCTGCGTCTTGAGGTCTTGAGTCTTGAGTATTACGAGTCTTGATGTCTTCTGAGTCTTCAGTGACTTCTGAGTCTTCACAGATATACTGGCTGATATATTGAGTCTTCATGTTGAGTCTTGATTTCTCCTTTGAGTCTTGATATCTCGATTTCTGCTGAAGTCTTGATATCTCGATTTCTGCTTGGAGTCTTGATATCTCGATTTCATCTTTTAGTCTTGATATCTCGATTTCCGCTGCTGAGTCTTGATATCTCGATTTCTGCTTTGAGTCTTGATATCTCGATTTCTGCTTTGAGTCTTGATTTCTTAGTTTCATCTTTGAAACTTGGTTTCTTCGAAACTTCTTGAGTCTTCAAAATCTATCTGATCTATGTCTGCGGGACTATACATTGTGCGAATAACATCACAATACTCTAAAAGAATCGACTCAACTATCAAGATTATCCTGAACATGTCATACTCAGGGGTTTTGGGATCTAATCAAAATTATTCTTTATTAAATTCATCTCCCAACAATTTCCCCCTTTTTGATGATTCCAAAACCTATCTTGTTACAAAACACTTAACCTATACTCATGTTTCAGTTTTTCCTATTACAAGATTGGTATATTTCCCAACAATAATCTCAGCAATGAATTTCCCAATAATTTCATCACCAAACAATAAGTCTCTCAACAATTTTCTCAAGACAACATTCAGGCATATCAAAAGTAAAGACATGTAAATTAAGATAATGAGATATTATCTTTTGAGCATAAATGATAAAGTTTCATTGATAAATGGTAGACAGTTACAAATTACAATGAACTTATCTGAACAACAAAATCAAAAAGACAAAAAGATAAAGGATTACATGAATCTTCTGAGTCTTCATCTTCGGTCTTCTTTTGCTCTTCTGCTCAGGCTCTTCAGTCCTGATCTTCCACCTCATCAGCAGGCACTTCAAGGTTGAACATTCCATAATATCTTCTCTTGGTAGATCTCTTTCTTTTGATGATATCGATTGTTCCCCTGTCGAGCCCAACCCCAATAGGCGTCTTGAGCAATCTCTGAGAAATTGCTTTTTCATTCACCAAGCCATTCTCCACTACCCTAGGAGGAGGGTACGAGTATGGACCAAGTAGGCGTTTATCCGAAACCTTTCCTTCATCCGCAAGATTGATCCAACTTTGAAGATACTTCGGATAAAAGGTCAGGAGATAGTCAATGAAAGCCTCATTGGGATCTGAGCTCTCCCCTCTCCATTCTCTGAGCACATCATAGCAAAACCAAAAGGTTCGTTTAATCTCTTCCCATGCATCGTTGAACTGGATTGGCATCCACTTGTCAACATGCTGCAATTTCGTGGCTTTTAGTGTTCCCTCTCCTCTTGCCTGCAAATTTCTTGAAACCACTCATTCTCTTCTGCTCTTCTTCCATCTTCTTTCTGATCACGGGCACACCGTAAATGTAGCGGCCAGCTTTCTTAAGCTTTGCTCAATTTGGAGTGTTTTCAGAGCACTTCTAGTATTGAAGACCTTCTTCTGGGGCACTCCCTCAGATTCTTCAATATCTAGGATTAACTTTCTCTAATTGGCTTAGAAGCCTTAGTTCTTTTGCCCTCAGGCTCTTCAAACGCCACAACCTTTCTTTTGATGGGCAATTCAGCTCACTTTTTTGTTCCAACTCTTCTACCACTTCGGTTTCTGCTGAATTCTTGCATTGTTTCCTCTGAAACATGAGTGTAGACTGGCTTATCCACCGTTTTAAACTTAAGCTTCTCAGTGGCCTCGATTTCTTTCATAGCTTCAGCAATGATTTTCTTTTCAGCTTCTTTGATAGTCTTGCCTCTCAAAGTATGTTCCAATAACTCTCTCAGATCATCTCTGGGTCTTTCCCCCTTCTTGGAACCATACTTAGGCAGAAGCCTGGAGAGTGCTGTGTCCATATGATACTTCTCTTCTTGACACTCCCGACCTCCCCTTGCCCGATCTTGCTCCTCTTCGAGCCTCCTTAGGTGGTTCTTCGCCACTGAGAATTGTTCAGACATATGAGCAAATTGGCTAGAGAGAGCTTCCTTGAACATGTCTGTCATTTTGGCCATGAGCATTGAGCTCATCTCCTCAACAGCATTCTTCACCAGCATCTCATTCTTCTCTACCAATTTAGCTTCAAGAATTTTAGTCTGTTCTTGATGCTTCTACTTCAGCTCTGCATTAAGCTCAGCTTTGACCCCCTCCATCTTCTCTTCTAACATTCCTTCCATGGAGGTCAGCTTTTCAGTCAGAGAGCTCTGAAGTTGCAACAGGTCTGAAGAAGAACTCAGACTTTCCATCTTTTGACTTTGGTTGGCCAATACCTCCTCGATATGAGCAACTTTGGTCAGGATTGACTCAACCTTCTCCAACTTCTCCATCACAGGGGTAAGATCAATCTCAGGAGCATAAGATATCTCATTGTTTCTCCCGAAATTTGTTTTTTCGACTGAGTCTAAGTCTGAACTTTGAACATCGGACTTCGATCTGGGTCTGGATTCACCCTAAGCAGGTGTCCACGAACCTCGGTCTATATCGGACATTCTGATTTAAATATAGGTACTTGATAATCTTGGCATAATTTTTAGTAGTGCCAAAAAAGTTACTGAAAAATAACTTCATCGAGGATGGTCGATAGCGAAGCTCTTGAAAGATCGATTTGGGCTCAAGAATATCGAGGGTTAGGCTGACTGACTCCTCGGTGAATCTGACTTTTGGTTACGAGGTGCAGTGGTGCCTCCTCGTGAGAATCTGATTTTGCCCAGTGCAGCGGGGCACTTCCTCAGCAGGATCTGGCGGTTTAAAGGTCTGGAGCAGTGCTTCCTCGTGAGAAATCTGTCTTGCTCTGGAGGTCCGAGGGTCCTTGGAATATTTCTTGAGAAACTTGCCGAGCTTAATGGCGTCTCAAGAACCTCGGAGAAGACTTGCTCCTCCGGTTTGCTCTGTGTTTTGTCTTGCATTGAGATAACTTTGAGCCAATACATGTAAAGGTGATTTTGAGCTTGTTGGCCCTCGGGTTGAATCTCCTCGGCCCTCACTCTCCTCGTCATCATCGGAGAACCACCATCCTTTTTGGCGCTTTGGAGCAAGGGTCTTTTTCTTCTTTAATTTTTCACCCTGCTCCTTCTTGGCCTCCAACAAAGCCTTCCCCCTGGCTTGTTGGGTTTCTTCAGTAGCAGCAGCAACCGGTGATTCCACCTTCTTCTCCTTCTTCCCTTTGATGGTCCTTTTTGCAGCAATAGGCTTGAACATCACCTTGGACTTAGGGAATGGAGTAGTGTTGGCGAAGATGTCCTCCTCATCTCAACACATCTCCAAAATAAAGGCTATTTTGGTGGCATGGAGGATCTTGCCTTTGATCGATATTGAGCCATCCTCCTTTTTTATGACCTTGGCTTGCTCACTCACCACCTTGATCGAATACTTGACCAAATTTGAAATCCTTGGTGGGTGAGTCCTCTATTGCAGCCATCAATCGGAGTTTGGGAGTGCTAATCTGCTCAAAACTCCTTGATCGACTCATAATACACTTGCTCACAATATCCATCAACACTCTGTATTTTGTCCTTAAATGCCGCTTATGTAAGGTCGCCTCAAACTTAATAGGATTCTCAGTAATCCTATCAAGATACTCTTGCTCCCGACCTAACATATACAAAGTGGGATCATCTCCCCTATCGCACAACTCAAAAACATCGTTTAAATTTTTGAGGACTATGTACGACTCCCAACAAAATCTACATACTTGATGTATGCTCTAAATCTTGAAACAAAAATCTTGGACTCAATATTATCATCCTCATCTATTTCCATATTAGAGACGAACTCTATTACCTCTCGCGAATATTCCGCCTCCGGTCGGCTTGCGACGAGGTTCGTCAGTTTAGCCAAACGAATCAAATGGAGTACCTCTTCTTCATGTTTTGCGTTGGATGTACTCTCCAGCGAAACAACGTACTCATACCATGGTTTATTGGTTTCAGCCAATCTGTCGAATATGGATAGAGTCATTTTGAAGATTTGAAGGTTTAGGGTTTCGAAAGTGATGAAGATTTTTTCGGGCAAAGGGATTTTATTTGCGGTGGTGATTTTGGGAACGAGGGTTTATAAAAATGGCTTGAATGGCTTCCAAAAGAATATATAGACCGATTAAGTGGGAAGTCATTTGATTAATTAAAATCAATCTTAAGATTAATCCATCGACTAATCGGGTATCTTGAAAAGGACTCTCACGAAAAAGTAAGCGCCAATTTAACCTCATTGGTGATTAAAAGCAACAGAGCATTTAATGATTTGTTGACCTTCCTTGAATTTCAAAGATCCCGCCCAAAAACATTCTTGGTGTTTTTTGTATTTATTGCAAATGATTCTTGAAGTTTCACTTAGGCAATAAATGAGTTGCATGAGTCATTACCTCTTCAGACTAATTTTCCTATCAGTCTTACTGAGTTATTGACCTTGATAAAATGGCGAGATGATCTTTGAGTCTTGAATAAAGTTCAAGATGATCTTTAATCTTGACCTTCAAGACATCCGAGTTTCCCCGAGACTCCGATTCAAGATTTTCAATTTTATCCTTAGTTTCTCGGAGAATTACGAGAAAACTTCATGCATCCAAAAACCTTCAATTTTTTCAGATTTACTCTATACACCGGATCCAACATCCCTAATTCAATCGATAGTTCCCGAAATCTTGATTCACGAAAGGTTTAGTCAAGATATCGACTCTCTGCTTATCAAGATGAATTTTCTCCATCCCGATGTCCTTTTTTCAATATGATCTCGATGAAGTTCCTTCTTCAGCTTGATTTCTCTCCCAAGTCCAAGAAGGAAATTCATCTTCCAACAATGACATCTCAGATCTTCTTTCAACAGGGCTATGATGTCTTCATTCAGCTCAGTGCCCTTTTCTGTTTACCTAAAAAATAGATTAGATCTGTGGTACCCATTTGGTAAAGGGTCCTACCAGGTTAGCTGTACCTTTTGGAATCTAAATCAGTCTGACAACTCTAATCACTTTAGAGTGGCTAATTTGTCTTCCATATACATCTACATACAAATTTACTACTCGGGTGCCTTAGCAAAGATCCTCGTGTATGAGTCTTAGCCTTAGCATGAACATGAGCCTTAGAGTTTTTCTTTGGTGCGAGCCTTTTGTTCCATTGCTTTGGCTTCGTGCGGTACCGGTCCGAATCTTTGTCGACTCGGGTTCGTAACCTTTACCCTTAGGCAAGTGGGGCTTAGGTTGCTGTCTTTGAAATTGGGGTCTTTTCGAAGTCGAGGACTTGGTCTCTTCCGATTGAGAATGTCTCTGTTGAAAGTGTTTCTCTTCCTCAAGATTCCTCTGTTTGTTCAAATCAGATCCTTTCGTGTTTGCATTCTTATCCCGAGGCTTCAAGTACTTGCCTGAAATTTTCCTACTGAGTGGTCAGGTTTTCCAGCCTTCACCTGAGGTTTGGGCTTTCTTACGATCATTCGGTTTCTTTGAACCATAGGTCCTTTTCCTGTCCTAAAACCTTGGGCATTTCTTGATTTAAGTGTAGGTGCCCTTGGTTTAACAAAGATTGTCTTCTTGCTACTTGATGTAGCATTCGGATGACCTTGTGAGGTTAACCTCGAATGTATCCCAATCCGTTTTTATAGTGGCGGTCTCGATAACTCTGAATTTCATCTATTACTTTAGATGCATTCAATAGAGTTAGCTTTTCTCGCACTATCCTCACATTTCTTACGCAGAGTTTCATGCTTCTTAGAGAGGTCATTGAACTTATTTTTTCGATCAAATGAATCTCTTCAGTGGATTTCTCTAGCTTTTCAGTTAGGGTCACTATCAACTTCTCTTTCTCTGAGAGTTGTACGTTTAGAACATCTAGTTCATCAGTAGCTCCCATTAATTGAGAAGTGATTTCAAAGATTACTAGAGTCTTTCCACTTAAGATTTTTGACCTTTTGATTCTTTTGTTACGCTATTGAGTTTCATTCGGAGTTCTTGTAAAACAAAGATAGTCCTTCATCGGACTCTCAAAAGAATCCATCGTCAAACCGATCACATGATGGAACTTGATAACTCTTGTGCTAGTGTAGGAGCAACAACAGAGAAAAGAAGAGTTTACCTCCTCAATGACCATTAGAGATGTAGGTCATCACTTTCACTGTCTGAGAACATTTCATCTGAAGAGCTAGATCCTTCCTCTGAATATTCTTCTTCTGCAACCATGACTTTCTTGCTAGAGAACTTCTTATCTCTTTTATCTTGTCTTTCTCTTCTCTCCTTAGCACTCAGGTCTGGACAATCATACTGGAAGTGACCTTTCTTTTTGGCAGTTATAGCATATGTTGGCATCATCATCCTGATCACTTTCTTCTTTGGACTTGGAGTCCTTCTTTTTGGATGACGATCCTTCAGCTTTCAGGTCCTTTCTCTTCTCAGTTGGTTTGTCCTCAGCTTTCTTCTGGTACCTGTGATTCCTGTAATAGTTTTTATATTTTCCATATCGACTATTAAGTCTTTCAAACCTCCTTGCCATCAGTGCTAGCTTATCCTCAAGCTCATCCTAATTTTTAGCAAGGGAGTTCTCAGACTCTCTAGTTTTACAGGTTTTATCCTTGGCCTTGAAAGCCACATTTTTACTAGATGATGAATCATCTTTGCTGTCAGCTTTCTTTGATTTCTTATCAATAACAAACTCATAAGCTTTCAGCTCAGAGAAGACTTGTTGGTACGACATTGAATCAACTGCATGAATATCCCATTTCTTAGAAAGACCTCTAAGAATTTTCAATGTCACTTCTGTCTGTGGATATTTCTTTCCAAGTGCATTCAGATCATTCATAATGCTAGTGAATCTGACTTCCAATTTGTCTATAGATTCACCTTCTTCCATTTCAAAACTATCAAACTTTCCAATGGCAACTGAAAGTTTGTTTTCCTTGATATGATATGTGCCTTGGCACATTACAGCTAGTGTATCCCAAATTTCTTTAGCAGTATTACAATGAGAAATCATTCCCATCACACCATCATCAATTGTCTTCAGATAGTGTGTCTTTGGCAATATAGTCTAGATTGACTAACTTCCTCTCCTCGAGAGTCGGGTTGGTCATCGACTTAGGAAATTCTCATCACGGGATCATTTCTCTCATTTTCTGCTCCTCCGATTCACCACAAAAAAATTGAATGGCCCTTCAGAGACCACTCTCCACATAATTCATGTTTAGAATACAGGTGAGCCTCCATTCTCAGTCTCCATAAATCATAGTTCTCTACTGAGAACATGGGAAGTTTCTTAGAAGATATTTTATCTGAGTCTTTTAAGAATTCAGCAAATAAGATCTGTTCAGATAGACCATAAGTATTTTAGCAAATAAGACTTTGGTCAACAAAGCAGGTGGTCAAGTTGAACCACTGCTCTGATACCACTTGTTGGTCCCGGTGCAGACGAGTCTTACACGTGTATGGGGGGAATACACGTGTTCGGTGATTTTAAAACTTTTCTTTACTGAAGTCAGCTTGGGTCAAGTTGTCCTGATGATTTGGTCCTGAGAAGCATAAATCGCTCTGAGTCAAAGTCTACCTGAGACAAAGGATCCCGAAATTTCGGATAACTTTCGAGATAATCCCAACTGATCCTGAGTTTTCAGAGATCCTGAGCTGCTTGGATCAGATAACTAACTTACTTGACCCTCAGAAGAGTAAGTTCAGTTTGGTAACTATCTGTTCTAGCTACTCAGATGTGCGGAATGGTTGGCCCTTAGTTTATACTTGTTTTAATGCTTTTGCTGAAAACCTTCCTTTTAATGGAATAGTGATTAGGCTGTGACTCAGTTCAGATGCAACTTCAGTGGATTGATTCCAACTGAATATCAGTGAAAATATGCTTTCAGTTTAAAGATATGCAACAGTTAATCAAAGCAATACAGAAAGCAAAGAACACAGCAAGTTATAGTGGTTCAGAGACTCAATCTCCTACGTCCACTCTCCTTGATCTCTTCAGAGAAATTCACTAATCACTTCCTAAGGTTTTCTGATTACCTCTGTAGTTTACTAACCTTTCTATTTTGAGCTTTCTGACTACCTCAGTAGTTTACTAACTCAAAACACACACAAGCTTTCTGACTATCCAAGATAGTTTACTCACTTCTTCTCTAGAGCTTTCTGACTACCTCCTTGTAGTTTACTAACTCTTTACAACTCCAATCTCACCAACAATCACACTCAAACTACCTTACAAAGGGTTTGGGGTTTCTTGGTTGGTTTCCAACTAGGATGAGATATCCTTTACAATTAAGAACAATGCAAAGGCTAGGATATCTCGACTATGCTTTGGATATATCTTATCAAGCTAGGCTTAGTGAAATAAGCTCTCTTCGATATAAAGCACTTGGGAAATTCTTGGGTTTTCGAGTTCTTCAACTTGCAATAATAAGTTTGAGCTCTTGAGTTGCTTACAAATTTCCCGTAACCTTCAATGTAGAGGGTCACAAGTATTTATAGGCATACACCAAGGTCACTCTTGAAAAACTATCCGTTGGAAGAGATAGCTCCATGAGTTTCCTCTTATGGTGTGTGATGAACGGCTATATTTAGGGTTTGAGACTCCCTAGCACGTTTTAGGTAAACTGCTTTTCATGTAGCTGGTCATCACTTTTTGCAGTCTGGAATATAGTACTACTGACATGTTTCAGTGACCTGTCGCTGTCAGTGTCAGTAAGGTATTGTGCTGTCTTCTTCTTTTTTACTTTTGTCTCCAGTTAAAGGTAGACAAACTCAACGGCTCTTTTTGGTC
Organism: Stenogyne calaminthoides; assembly: GCA_037126765.1. Lineage (NCBI taxonomy): Eukaryota > Viridiplantae > Streptophyta > Magnoliopsida > Lamiales > Lamiaceae > Stenogyne > Stenogyne calaminthoides. The sequence continues at coordinate 25,428,422 of JBBCBC010000031.1, read as the reverse complement.
ACTATCTCTAAGTGATATAACTTTAACAACACTTTGTCTTAGTTCCTTTTGTCTGCATGAGAATGTCTTGGGCAATATCTAATTTTCTAAGGAATCGCGTTCTTCTCAGTATTGTATCCTTCTGATAGATATTTTCAGTGCCTCGGAACATTCAGGTTTATACTGAGCATTCAGTACATTACTGAGTCTTCAGTAATTACTGTGCCTTCAGTATCCTCTGTCTTCAGTCTTCAGTCTTCTGTCTTCTGCTTCTTCAGGGTCTTCTGTGTCTTCAGAGTATTCTGTGTCTTCAGTGTCTTCTGAGTCTTCAGTGACTTCTGAGTCTTCACAGATATACTGACTGATATACTAAGTCTTCATGCTGAGTCTTCAGTTTCTCACTGAGTCTTCAGTATCTCGGTTTCACACTGAGTCTTCAGTATCTCAGTTTCACACTAAGTCTTCAGTTTCTCAGTTTCATACTGAAACTTCAGTTTCTTCAGAAAGTTACTGAGTCTTCAGAATCTATCCTGATCTATATCTGCAGACTATACATTGTGCAGATAACATCCTGAATACTCTAAAACTGAATCCTGACTCAACTATCAAGATTATCCTGAACATGTCATACTCAGGGGTTTTGGGATCTAATCAAAATCATTCTTTATTAAATTCATCTCCCAACACAACCTGTTCAGCCTCCTGCTGTTCCAACTCTACAGCAGGTTCTGCCAACAATTCTTTTTCAACAAGCACAGTCTGTTCAGGATCTCGGGCATGCATAAGAGTAGGAGATGGAGATCGAGATTGGGGAGATGGAGATCGTGTCAGTTCAGCCCCAAAATCTCCTTCCTGCGGCTGATCAGGAGAACTTGCAGCTTGAGATTTCTGCTTCTCAGGAATGGCAACCTGTTTCTTGCTAGAGCCCGTAGACTTGCTGCCTGTCCGGCTCTTTGAAGACTTCTTCTCACTATCAGTTTCCTCCTCCTCTGTTCCTGATTCTATGAACAGGTTCATTGGAGATCGCCTGTGTTTCTTCAATCTGCTGACACCAGATGTGCTAGCCTTGGTCTTCTTTTTCTTGCTAAGGGCAGTAGGCAGCTCATTCTCTTCTTCCTCGGTACTTTTTCTCTTTCTCTTGATGGTGATCTGAGGATCGGAATCAGATGGACCAAAAATCTTGATAGAATCGTTCAAAAGAGCCTTGTAGTTCTTGATGCCTTCTCTGTCCCATTCTTTCTGAGGTAGCTTGTCCCTCAAAATAACTGCCACCTTATTAAGATTCCCTATCCTCTTCTTCAGATAGACCTCCCTGCGTTCATTCACCCCAAATTTCTGGTGCTCTTGTACCAGAACAGCCTTGAGCGCCCCATGCCAGTTTATATTTGAAGTTATGTCCACCATGGCAGCTAGGCAATGCAGTTTAACAGACGTCAGTCCGTCCGGACTGAAGGAGATTCCAAGAATTGTGTTTGACAAAATGTCAAAGAGCAATCTGTACTTTATTTTTAACATTGGTTTGGTGAAACCAGATGTTTGTCCCTTGTCAGCATCCCGGAACAGTTCCTGCCGGATTTTGTCATCATCTTCCTTGCGATAGTGAGCCGGAGATATTTTCCCTCTTGGTAGGGCAAAAATGCGTATCAGGTCATCATTGGTAACCCTAGTCTCTTCTCCGTTTACCATCGATGTGAATTCTTCTCCCGGAGATGTGATTTCCAAATTCTGGAGGAATTCGAGAGGCTCGTACTGGATCACCGGATTTCCGGACCGTGAGCAGAATTGGTCGAGGTGATTGTCTCTTAAGATCTGCTCCACTTCCTGAGATTCAGGGTCTTGTGTAACTCCAAATACGACATATCTATCTTCAACCACCTTCTTGGCAAGGGATGCATAGTTACACATAATTTTACCTGAACCATGTGTAGCCATCTACAAGGAAAATGTAAATTCTATAAGTATTTATGAATAATGAAGAACAGGGGATTGTGAATTGTGAGTTAAATGCAATGCATATCACAAAAAAAACACACAAAATCACAAACATACATGATGTAGTTCATAATAAACACAAGCAAATGCAATAAGTAATGATTTATTTACCAGTGATGAATTTTTGAAGAAGTTTTCTGGTAAAATTTTAAAATGGTTTGAAGAGCTTGCTTTGCCGGAGTGAATAGGATTTTTGCAATAGTGCTTTGAGAGAAAAATTTAGGGCGAAGAAAGGTTTTGTAGAAGGGTTCCTACTACATATAGGTATTTTGGAGGGAAAGAGGTTTTTCTAGAAACGATGCGGTAATTCAATCGATTAATCGAGATGAATGGTCAAGATTAAGCGGTGAGTTTTAAAAGTAGATCGTGTGGTTAAGGATTTTAATCCGTGACTTTTTTGAATTTTAAAAAGCGCAATAAAAGCCATTTAATACATGTTCCCCGCGTCCGCATTTAATGTGTTGCAGGACGTGCGTCATATGTACTTGAGTATAGTAAACTAGATAAGAATAGAGATAAACTGCAACAGATAAAAGAGATAGAAATCGTGTCGATTGGTGATATTATGTCGATCAATACCACATGATGCTTAGGTTCTCGGTTCATCCGACCTGTTGATCTTAAGTTCTCGCTATCCCGACGACCAACATTTCCCAACAATGTTCCTCTATCAGTTTAACCTTCTTCAACACACATCCCATCAGTTGAAATTCCCCCTTCAACTGATCTTCTGTTTTCTGATCCGTTAGTACCTAATTGATCTTTTCTGATTAGATGAATTTCCCTCTTCATCTGATCTTCTCCCTTTTATCAGTTTCTTAACCAACTGGTGTTTGAGATCAGGCCACCAAAATATTTTGAGGCATCATCACCCAAGTCCAGTAGTCCTAGCTCATTGCATAATTCTCTAAATCTGACTTCAGCTAGAGGCTTGGTTAAGATGTCAGCTCTTTGTTTATCAGTATGGATCTTCTCCATTCTGATGTTCTTCTTTTCTGCATGGTCTCTTATGAAATGGTGTCTGATGTCCACATGCTTGCATCTCGTATGCAGAACAGGGTTCTGAGTGATAGCAATCGCACTATTACTGTCACAGAAGATAGGTACATTGGTAGAAGTTATGTTGTAATCCTCATTTCCGACAAAGCCCGAAAGCGATTTGGGAACAACATACCCTGCGACCATATATTACCTTTTTAGTAGTAGATGTGGCAATGATGTTTGCTTTTAGAGAACCACGAGACCAGCTTTGCTTCCCAAGAACTGGCAAGTACCTGATGTAGATTTCCTATCTATCCTACATCCTCCATAATCAGAATCAGAGTACCCACTAAGCTCTAGATTATCATCTGCTGGATACCATAAACCTAAATGTACAGTACTCTTCAGATACTTAAGAATCCGCTTAGCTGCTTCTAGGTGGCTTTGCTTGGGATTAGCCTAAAATCTGGCACATACACCTCTTTGCAAAAATTTATATCCGGTGCCGCTGCGATCGGGTATAACAATGAACCAATCAAAAGCCCTATACTCTTTCCGATTAATCTTCTTACCTCCTTCATCTGGATCCATCTTAAAACAGTCAACATTGGAATTAAAAGCCTTGCAATTAAACGCCATACTTGGCCAACAAATTCCTTGTGCATTTTGCCTTACAGATGATTATACCGGTATGAGCTTGCTTAACTTGAAAACCCAAAAAGTAGCTCATCTGACCCATCATGGACATCTCAAATTTCCCTTGCATCAGCTTACTGAATTTCTCGCATAGCTTCTGACTGGGAGAACCAAATATAATGTCGTCCACATAGATTTGAACAATGAGAATGTCTTCTCCATCTTCTATTCTGAACAAGGTCCGATCAATCAAGCCCTTGGTGAAGCCATTCTCTATCAAGAATTGGGATAGTGTATCATACCAAGCTCTAGGAGCCTGTTTTAGTCCATACAGAGCTTTTCTTAAACGGTACACTTGGTTGCTCATTTCAAAGCCAGGAAGTTGTTCAACATAAACTTCCTCAGCTAGTACCCCGTTTAAAAATGCACTCTTTACATCCATCTCATACACAGTAAATCCCCTATGAGCTGCATAAGCCAGAAACAGCTGAATGGCTTCTAGGCGGGCGACTGGTGCAAAGGTTTCATCATAATCAATCCCTTCTGATTGTGAATATCCCTTAGCAACAAGTCTTGCCTTATTTCTGGTTATCACATTGTGCTCATCCTTCTTGTTCTTGAAGACCCACTTAGTACCAATCACATCTTGATGAGTTGGTGTGTCTACAAGTTCCCAAACTTGATTTCCTTCAAACTGTTCTAGTTCTTCTTGCATGGCTAGAATCCAGCTTGCATCTTGAATAGCTTCTTCAACTGTGAGTGGTTCCTTCAAAGACAGATAACAACAATACATTGCACTTTCACCAATCTGATGTCTAGTTTTGACTCTATCAGATGGGTCTCCGATGATCAGATCAGTTGGATGACTGGTTATCCAGGTCCTTCTGTCCTGATTATCATCAGTTTGGAGAACATCATCCTCTTCTGATAAAGATTCATCACTAGAGACTGGGAGAGGTACTTGAATAGGATCCACTTGGCATGGACATATCTCAATTGATGTTGGATTCGTCATGTGCTGAAGTCTGTCTGCCGGAACATCAGGTGTTCTCCCTAAACCAGATGGTTCAGTTGTTACTGTCTCAGCTGTACCAGCTTCTTCACTGATAGTTGTACGTACCTTGGGGTCTTTCTGACCTGGTGAATCATCAAGGTCAAAGTTAGGAACATATACAGTGACGTATTTTGAATCCTTTCCTTTGAGCCTTAGCTGATCCATTTTCAGTGAATCTGGTTTGTCTGGCACATCTTGTTCTGCGGCAGATTTCTCTTGATCAGATGATGATTCATCAAAGACCACAAGAGGTGTTTCTTCCACAACTAGGGTTCGTCTGTTGAAGACCCTAAATGCTTTGCTGGTTGAGGAATATCCTAAGAATATACCCTCATCTGACTTGGCATCGAAGGTTCTCAACTAACTCTTCCCATTGTTGTGTATGAAACACTTGCACCCAAAAATATGGAAGTAAGAAACACGAGGTTTTCTGCCCTTTCATAGTTCATAGGGTGTTTTGAAATGGATCTTAGTCAGAGAACATATGTTCTGCTTGTGACATGCAGTATTGATAACTTCTGCCCAGAAGCGGCTTTGAGTATCATGTTCAGCTAACATAGTGCGTGTAGCTTCTTTGAGTGTTATGTTCCTTCTTTCTGCTACGCCATTATGTTTGGTGTTCTTGCAGCTGATGTCTCATGCTGTATACCAAACTCAGAGCAAAAATCAGATATAAATTGGTTAAGGAATTCAGTACCTTTATCTGATCTGATTTTTACTATGCTGAGACCCTTTTCGTTTTGAATTTTCTTGAGCAGCTCGGGTAGTTTGGTTGTAGTTTCACTCTTCTTATACAAGAATATAACCCAGGTGAACTTGGAATAATCATCCACGACCACCAGAGTGTATTTGTGTCCACTGAAACTGAGAGGTGTAACTGGTCCAAACAAATCCATATGGAGCAGTTGCAATACTCTGCTAGATGGAGGAGAAGGTGTCCCTTTGAATGAAGCCTTGACTTGCTTTCCCTTCTGACATGCGGAACATGTCTGATCCTTAGAGAAAACTTCATTCTGGAGCCCTTTTACCAAGGACATCCTTGCTATCTTGTTAAGAGCTTAAAGTTCAGATGGTTCATCCTCTTGTGTCAGAGTCAACTGGAACTCTTAGAGCTTTTAACAACCAGGCATGCATTTCTTGGGAAACTGTTCCAATCCACTGTGTAAATCGTTCCTTTTCTTGAATCAATCAGTAAGATCTGTTGAGTAGCTCGATTTCTGACTGTGCATTTTTCTGTCGAGAATTCAACACTAAATCCATTGTCGCAGAATTGTGAAACAGATAACAGGTTGTGCTTTAATCCATCAACATATGAAACTCCTGTGATATGTACGTCATCGTTCACTAAGGTTCTGACTCCTCTGGTATGACCAAAGTTATCGTTACCAAAGAGAACTCTTGGGCCTGGTCTTTCAACATAGTTGCTAAGGAGAAACTGGCTTCCAGTCATGTGTCTTGAGCATCCACTATCTATGTACCAGATAGCTGCTTGTTCTCCACCCTGCAAACAATTCAAACTTTAGGTACCCCAGTAGAATCGGGTCCTGGGGGGTTAGAGGTACCTTTCGGGATCCAAACATATCTGGCACCTCTGTTGAAAACAGAAGGCTTAATTTGTCTCCCATAGATATCTACATAGTCATACGTCTCTTCATATGCAATCTGGTTCGTATGATTATGAGTGTGAGCATTGGACAAATCAGAAGACTTGGGATTTTTCATTGAAACTTGTCTTCTTTTAATCCAATGGGGCTCAGGTTCAGCAGCCCTAGATTTCTGATTGTAAGGGTAGGTACGAATGCTACCATTAAAAGACTCATATCTTTCTGGCATAGTTGGTCTTAGCAGTTTACCCTTAGCTTGCTTGTTAGGCAGCTTGGACTGAGTCTGCATCAGCTGGGACTGTCCCTTTCGAGATGGTCCAGCCTGATACCTACTCTGCTGATTGGGTTGTGGTCTCCTCAGAAGAACTGGGTTCATCTGATGATACCTAGGCTGATGTCTGATCAGTTGAGGTTCATTTCTGTTCCCTTTCTGATCTGACACTTGCCTTGCCTGATCAGCTGGTCCTTTTCCCTTACCAGATACAGATTTGGTATTTCGTGTATCTTGGTCAGAAACTCGTTTAGTTACACTTTTCTGATGTGAAACAGATGGGACTTTTGAGGATCCAAAAGGGATTTCATACCCAACTCCCTTCTTGTTAGTCGGCGTACGAAAATAGTTGTTCATATCTTGAACAGTTTTAGAAGATTTCGTGAAAACCTCTATTTTCTTACATAGACCGTCCTCAAGAACTTTCAGATTCTCATGCATCCGGAAGAGTTCATCAAACTTACCCTGAAGATATTTGAGTTCACTGGCTTGTTGTAGGTTGAGAGCCAACTGTTCCTTAACATGCTTTCCCTGATCAGAAGAGCTGACCTTCAGAAACTCCAGTTCTGTGATCATCTTCTGAACAGTTTCAGCTGATTTTAGTTCAGCTGCTCTACTTGCCTCAATTTCCTTAACAAGTCTGATGTTCTCAGCTCTCAGGTTATCGTTCTCAACTTCCACTCATGTATAAGTATCAATTGAATTGGAAAGATCATCAAGCAATTGGTCATTATAGACCTGCAAGTTGACCTCTCCTGCAGATGTGCTCAGCACATGTGGTGTGGAAGAAGGAGACACAGAAGGTTTAGAGAATACCTTGGTTTGATCTGATTCTCTGGCCATAAAACAGATGTCGTCATCAGATAAGAAGTTCAAATCATCGATATTGTCAGTTGTGGTAATCAGATAGAAATCTTCAGCAGATGAATATCCAGAATCATCTGATGGCAGATAAGAATCGTCAGTTCCTGATGTGTCTGGAACCATGGCTTTTCTGTCTCGGTACCTTTGTTCTCTTCTGTTCCATTTCTCTTCTCTTTCTTTGGGAGTCAGGTATGGACAGTCAGCACTATAATGACCTAGTTTCTGACAGTTGTAGCACACTCTAGAATCTTCGGAGCTTCCTCTGCCTAGAGAATCATGTCTTCTGTAGTATCTATCAGGAGACTTCCTATTATGTCGGTAGTCAAAACCTTTCCTATCTAATAGATCATCACGTCTGCCTTCTTTCCGATCATCTCTTCGATCATCTTTCCTTTCGTCAGAATGATCGTCCTTCCTTTCTTCTCTTCTGTTATCTCGGTTGTCTGATGAACGATATCTCTCTTGCGATCTGTCAGATGAACGACGATCTCTTCCTCTATTCCTTCGATAGTCATCATAAAACTTCCTGTATTTTCCCATCTTAACATTTGTTCTTTCCAGCTTTCTTGTCAGTAGAGCATTTGTTCAGCTTGACTGATGATGTTTCCAACTGGTTTCACAATTCGTGAACTACTACTTACTGCCTGAAATGTAACAGATTTGGAATTGGAAGTAGCTTCAGCTGGGACATCATCAGATCCTTGTCCTCTCTCGATCAGATCGAACTCATGGGCTTTCAAACTGAAGATTAGATCATTTGGTTTCATTGTAGCAATATCTTGGCAGTCCTTAATCACGGTCACCTTAGTATCCCATTTCTTAGTCAGCGATCTGAGAATCTTGTAGTTGATATCCTTGTTTGACATTACTCGTCCGAGATCACGAAGTCGGTTGACTCCTCGTGTGATCCTTCCATCAAATTGATCAACTGTTTCGTTCGGCAGCATCTTAAGTTTCTCAAATACAACTAGCTCAGCTTGCAGTCTGCTGTCTTTAATCTGTTCATTTCCTCTGAAGATTTCAGCAAGCGTATCCCAGACTTCCTTAGCTGTCTTCAGGTACTTCACTTTCTCTCTTGTAGTAGCATCCATAGTTTTCATGATGAGGTGTCTGGCAACAGTATCCAAATTAGATAATTTCCTCTCATCTGCATCCATCAGTGAGGGGCTCTTTCTTATTCTTGCTCCAACTGGTTGTGTAGGATCTCGTCCTGCTTTAGCTGGGTTAAAGTGATAGATGATAATCGGTCCTATCTAAAGAATCTCATTCATTCTGTTGCTAATCACCCCCAGATGATCTCTCATGTCGATGGACCAATCTGCATACTCATCAACAGTAAACATGGGTAGATTATGATGCATACCTGGAGTGTTATCCATGCTTGTGGTGATTTTGTATTTAAGAAAATGTGTTTTAAAAACGGTTTTCAAAGATCAGTACAAGTGACCACAAAGGTTATTCCTCAAGAACCAATGATATTCAAAGCCAGTGGTCGGAAGAACCACGGCTCTGATACCACTTGTAGGTTCCGAACGAGTTTTGTGAGGATTTAAGTCAAGAGGGGAGGGGTGAATAGACTTCAAAAACTTTTCGTGAAACAGGTGTGTTTTGCAAGTATGCCTGATCAGCGTGTGAAGTGAATCAGTTTGGACTGATAACTGACTTACTGATTTGTCAAGCATATCAGTTCGGCGTCTATCAGTTTAACTGATGGTGCGAAACCCGTGTGAAAAACCAGTTTTAATAAAACAACAGTTCTGGCCAACAGTTCAGATCAGAAGACTAAAGTGTCAAGCTGATCAGATCAGGAGGTTGATGCTGAGCTGATACGGCACAGAATATGCATGCAGATAACAGGTTGTGTGCATGTGTGTAAAGCAAGATTAAAGGCACACAGATTTATAGTGGTTCGGACAACTTGTCCTACGTCCACTCTTCCCTATCAGCAGGGACACCAACTTTACCAATTGAACTTAGTTTAATGTGTTAGTCCAACACAGTACAACCAACAGATATTTAACGAGTTCACACTCAACCAATCCCATAAATCTAATCTAGAAACCCTAGATAGAAATCATGTTATAACAAACTTAACCTAACACAGTTTTGGTATAAGATTTGTTTTGTTCCAACTGGAATATTATCCTATCTTCTGATTAGCCTAAAGCTAGAGGATAAGTATTCTGCTAAGAACTAAGGGATGAACACTTAAGAGATAATCTTGAACTTCTGTTCTTCTTGTGGAAATCTTGAGAGCTTCTGCTTGTGAATAATTTCCGTAACCTTACTCTGAAGGTTTGATCCCATATTTATAGGCCCGATTTCGAATTAGCCGTTGGAGAGAAATTCGAACTTCGGTCTATTTTTAGGTAGGTTTGCAGGGTTGATATGATTCTTCTCAGAGGCGGTATGGCCGAAAGCATGCAACTTTGTCCTTTCTAGTCGTTGAACATTGAACCTCCAACCCTGAGTCCTATCAGTTTCGTACAGTCGTGTCGATCTCTCATAGGCTAGAAAGTACCATTGAATCTGGTCTTGAAAGGTTTTATGCTTGTTGTCTGATCGACCTTTCTGAAAGTATAGTGAACTTTCAGAACACTTCTTGGAACTGAACAGATCAGGTGAACTGATCTGCCCTATTTGAAGTCTTCGGTTGTAAGTTGTCTTAGCTCAACTTACTGACTTCATCTGATGTACTCTATCTGTCTTCAGTCTTGATATCTTCAGATCTTCAGTTCTTCTCTTCTGATCTTCATAAGTGATCTTCATAACTGATCTTCAAGACTAAGAGCTATACACATTGAGTTCCCCCTTAATGTGTGATCTAATCTAACTTATACATCAGTTGTTCTATACATCAGTTATCAACTGGTCAGCTTAGTTCACAATATAAAATGTCAGTCAGCTAACAGTTTTTGACTGGTCCTATTACATCTGTTTTGGAACTTTTATCAAAACTTAATAAATTTCCCAACAGTTTTATATCAAAGCCAAAATCTAACCTCGTGTGCAAGCTTAAACGATCCATTTATGGATTGAAGCAAGCTTCTAGGAGTTGGAATATCCGATTTGATGAAGCTATCAAATCATTTGACTTCGTCAGAAAATCGAAAGATCTGTGCGTCTATCGGAAATGATGTGGGAAGAATATTGTATTTATAGTTGTGTATGTCGATGACATACTCATTATGGGAAACAATATCCCACTCATGCAGTCCGTGAAAGAATGGTTGTCAAGGACCTTCATGATGAAGGACCTTGGGGAAGCCTGCTACATCTTAGGGATCAAGATCCATAGGGATAGATCCAAGAAGATGTTGGGGTTGTCACAGTCCACCTACGTAGACAAGGTGTTGAAGCGATTTGCGATGGAGAACTCTAAGAGAGGTTCTCTACCGACATGTCATGGGATAAAGCTGTCTAAGAAGGATTGTCCTTCTACAGAAGTTGATATCCAGCGCATGAAGGATATACAATATGCATCTGCAATTGGATCCATCATGTACGCCATGACTTGCACTAGGCCAGATGTGGCATTCATTGTCTGCACTACTGTTAGATACCAACAGAATCTGGGTGAACCCCACTGGATTGCTGTCAAGAACATTCTTAAGTACCTCAGATGTACTAAAGATTGCTTTTTGGTCTATGAAGGCCAGTCAGAGCTAGTCGTGACCGGCTATGCTGACGCAAGTTTCCAATCCGATTGTGATGATTACAAGTCACAGTCGGGCTATGTCTTTGTTCTCAATGGTGGGGAGGTTAGTTGGAATAGTTCCAAGTAAGATACTACTACTGATTCAACAACCGAAGCTGAGTACATTGCTGCGGCGGAAGCTGCCAAAGAAGCTATCTGGATAAAGCAGTTCTTAAATGAACTAGGGGTAGTTTCGAGTGCCAGCAGTCCAATAAAGTTGTATTGTGACAACACTGGTGCGGTTGCGCAAGCTAAGGAACCGAGATCCAATAACAGAAACAAGCATGTACCGAGGCATTATCACTTGATTAGAGAGATAATCTGGCTGATCCTTTCACCAAGGCATTGAGCGTTCATGTACACACTAGACATTTTGATGGTCTAGGGGTTAGGCATGTAGGTGATTGACTCTAGTTCAAGTGGGAGCTTGTTAGTGTTAGTGTCCTTGAGACAATCCTATGTAAGGACATAATACTCAGATAATATTCAGTATTGGTTTAATATTATTATTTGTTTAATATTAAATATATGACGTTGCACTAATTAAAATATTATGTTTGATTGTTTGCATCTATTCTTATCTGCGTTCCCTTGAGTCACTACTGTCATTGAGTGTCTGAGAACTCAGATGACATAAGCATGATCCTCAAATAGCCCCAATCGAGGATCATCAAGAACGGGATATTGATGATGCAGTGGAGATTGGTGTGTGACCTACATCATACTCTTAGAGAGTGTAGTAAGATCTCACTTGCTACGAGATACTAGGCATCTCATGATGGATGCACAAATATCTTATTGGGTATTGGTATACCCATCCGAGAAACCGTTTGATGTAGTTCCACTATATGTGTCTACAGGTGTCTCGATTAGTGGGAGCAATGCGATACTCCTTTGACTTGAGGTCAATACGCACGACATGTGTGGAGTGATGAACTTTGACCATGACCGATGCTTGCACCCTTCTATGGGTAGATATGGCTTGGATTGGGTTCATCACGAAGTGCATGTGCGTGGTAGTTGAGCCAAGAAAAGGATTCATTCCTCAAAGTGGATTTAGAGAGAATACTCACCTTCTCATCATAATTGGATCAAACTCATTGGCCAATGCACGTCAACTTGGACTTTGTGGCCAAGTGTGACATAACTGATCAATTAGTGATTGGAGATAAAGTGATTAAGTTATTTGAATAGACACTTCATCATGTTTAAGACTAATCGAGTATCCGTGAATGAAAGGAGGAAATCGTAATAGCCCATGTTACAGTTACATGTAGTTGCATGTTTCTCGCAACGTACCTCATATATTGAGAATGTCTGATTTATAGTCTAGGGTTCAATTAAGACTATTAGTTTGACTAATCGCTCGATATATGAGGGCCTATGGGTCACACAACAAGTAATTCCCTTTGACGGATTATAGTTGGTTGATTAAGAATTTAAATTGGATTTAATATTTAATTTATGGAGAAGTAATTAATAATAGATTAATTTGGAATCAATTATTATTAATGTTTGATTAAATTGGATTTAATTAAATAATAATTCCCAATAATAATATTTGGAATATTATTGTAGGATTTAATATATATGGAAACAAATCGTAGAGATTTGTCATATATGGAATTTAAATCCGTAGAGATTTATATTTAGGGAATTAAATTAAAGGAGTTTAATTTAATTAATTAAAAGGGATTTTAATTTCCCAACAGGCTGGCTTAGGTTTTAAGTTGTGTCTCCCTATATATATTAGCTCTTGGGATTTCACAAACAAGTTTTACACTTCACAATTCTCCGTAAAATTAGGAGTTAGATTTTCCTAGCTGATTTGACTCGAGATTCAACACTGGAAAATCCGTACAGATCCGTTGAAGGGGATTACATGGATACCATAGTAGAGGAATCTGTCCTACTGCTACTGTAAGTTTACTCGTTATGATTATTGTAATCGTTGTATGCAATTATGTGTTCATTGTTGGTGAACTGTCCTTTTCGCTGCGCATGTTATACGTGATTACATGCCTCTAAATTCCAACAGTAACATGGAGAAGCGTTAAGCTGAAATGCATCGTCGAATCTACCATGGAAGTCGAATATGTAGCTGCTTGTGAAGCAGCGAAAGAAGCGGTGTGGCTCAGGAACTTCCTAGTGGACTTAGACGTTGTTACGATTTGCCCAAAGACCATCACGGTTTTTACGTGATAATCTTTGAGCAATTTACAAATTTAAGGGAACCGAGAGCCCACAAGGCCAGCTGTTGGGAGATGAATTTAATAAAGATATATGATTTTGATTAGATCCCAAAACCCCTAAGTATGACATGTTCAGGATAATCTTGATAGTTGAGTCAGGATTCAGTTTTATAGTATTCAGGATGATATCTGCAAAATGTATAGTCAGCAGATATAGATCGAAGTTAGGATCTCAAGATTCGAAAGAACTCAAGATGTTTACAAGAAACGGAAGTTTCGATATGAAACAAAAGTTTACAAGACTTCGAAGAAATCGAGAATCAAGACTCGAAGATGAAACAGAGATATCAAGACTCGATTGAAATCGAGGAATCAAGACTTCGGCATGAATACTCGATTATATCGGTCAAGATATCTGTGGAAGACTCGTCAAGACTCAAGACGCCAAGACTCGTAAGACCAAGACTCGGGAAGACCTCAAGACTCGTAAGACTCAAGACACGTAAGATGTAAGACCAAGAATCAAGATCAAGAATATCGAAGGCACGCAATTATCAAGACTCAAGAATGTCTCAATGCTCAAGATAAACCTAAATGTTCCGAGGCAATCGAACATATCTATCCGGAAGGATGCAACACCGGTAAGATCCCGATTCCTTAGAAAAATAGATATTTGCCAAGACATTCTAATGCGCATAAAAGGAACTATGTCGAAAGTGTTGTTAAGGTTATATCAACTCGAGTTTGTAACCAAAAAGAGCCGTTGAAGGTGTCTACCTTTAATCGGAGACAAAAAGTCAAAAAGAGGAAGACATCATCGCATAATATCGACAATCGACAAAGATGTGTCAAATAAAAAAGATGTCGGCACAAAAGTTCCGCATCGCAAAAAGTGAAGACCGACTACATGAAAGGCTATTGCCTAAAACGTGTTAGGGAGTTTCAAACCCTAAATATAGCAGGTCTCACACACACACCATAAGAGGAAACTCACGAAGCTATCTCCTCCAATGGATAGTTTTTCAAGAGTGACCTTTGTGTATGCCTATAAATACTTGTGACCCTCTACATTGTAAGGTTACGGGAAATTTGTAAGCAACTCAAGAGCTCAAACTTATTATCGCAAAGTTAAAGCACTCGAAAAACTTAGAATTTCCCAAGTGATTTTAAATAGAAGAGATCTCATTAAACTAAGCCTAGCTTGATAAGATATATCCAAAGCTTAGTCGAGATATCCTAGCCTTTGCATTGTACTTTATTGTAAAGGATATCTCATCCCAGTTGGAAACCAACCAAGAAACCCCAAACCCTTTAGAAGGTAGTTGGAGTGTGATTGTTGGTGAGAAGAGTTGTAAAGAGTTAGTAAACTACGCGGAGTAGTCAGAAAGCTCTAGAGGTGAAGTTAGTAAGCTACAGAGGTAGTCTGAAAGCTTGTTTGTGTTTGAGTAAGTAAACTACGGAGGTAGTCAGAAAGCTCAAGGTCGGGTTGAGTAAGTAAACTACGTGGAGTAGTCAGAAAGCTCAAAGCCGAGTTGAGTAAGTAAACTACGCGAGGTAGTCAGAAAGCTCAGGAAGTGATTAGTGAATTTCTCTGAGGATCAGAGAGAGTGGACGTAGGAGCTTGAGTCTCTGAACCACTATAAATTGTTGTGTTGTTTATTGCTTTCTTTATATGTGCTTAACTGTTGCATTGACTTAAATCTGAAAGCATATTTTCACTGACATTTCAGTTGGAATCAATCCACTGGAAGTTGCATATAATTGAATCACAGCCTAATAACTATTCCATTCAAAGGAAGGTTTTCAGCAAAGCTTAAAACGAGTATTAACTAAAGGGCCAACCATTCCGCACGTCTGAGTAGCTAGAACAGATAGTTACCAAACTGAACTTACTCTTCTGAGGGTTCAGTAAGTTAGTTATCTGATCCAAGCAACTCAGGATCTCTGAAACTCAGGACTCAGTTGGGATTATCTGAGGTTTCTAAAAGCAGCTCAGGATCACTGTCTCAGTAGACTTTGACTCAGAGCGATCTGTGCTTCTCAGGACCAACTCATCAGGACAACCTGACCCAAGCTGACCTCAGTAAGAAAAAGTTTTAAAAACACTGAACACGTGTATTCCCCTCCCATACACGTGTAAGACTCGTTTGCACCGGGACCAACAAGTGGTATCAGAGCAGTGGTTCAACTTGACCACCTGCTTTGTTGACCAAAGTCTTATTTGCTAAAATACTTGTGGTCTATCTGAACAGATCTTATTTACTGAATTCTTAAAAGACTCAGATAAAATATCTTCTAAGAAACTTCCCATGTTCTCAGTAGAGAACTATGATTTCTGGAGACTGAGAATGGAGGCTCACCTGTATTCTAAACATGAACGTATGTGGAGAGTGGTCTTTGAAGGGCCATTCAAATTTACTGTGGTGAATCCCAGAGGAACAAAAATGAGAGAAATGATCCCAGGACAGAATTTCCTAAGTCTGATGACCAACTGACTCCTGAGGAGAGGAAGTTAGTCAATCTAGACTATATTGCCAAAGACACACTATACAGTACAATTGATGATGGTGTGATGGGAATGATTTCTCATTGTAATACTCCTAAAGAAATTTGGGATACACTAGCTGTAATGTGCCAAGGCACAGATCATATCAAGGAAAATAAACTTTCAGTTGCCATTGGAAAGTTTGATAGTTTTGAAATGGAAGAAGGTGAATCTATAGACAAATTGGAAGTCAGATTCACTAGCATTATGAATGATCTGAATGCACTTGGAAAGAAATATCCACAGACAGAAGTGACATTGAAAATTCTTAGAGGTCTTTCTAAGAAATGGGATATTCATGCAGTGGTGATTGAAAACACCAAAAACATTGATTCAATGTCGTACCAACAAGTCTTCTCTGAGCTGAAAGCTTATGAGTTTGTTATTGATAAGAAATCAAAGAAAGCTGACAGCAAAGATGATTCATCATCTAGTAAAAATGTGGCTTTCAAGGCCAAGGATAAAACCTGTAAAACTATAGAGTCTGAGAACTCCCTTGCTAAAAATTAGGATGAGCTTGAGGATAAGCTAGCACTGATGGCAAGGAGGTTTGAAAAACTTAATAGTCGATATGGAAAATATAAAAACTATTACAGGAATCACAAGTACCAGAAGAAAGCTGAGGACAAACCAACTGAGAAGAGAAAGGACCTGAAAGCTGAAGGATCTTCATCCAAAAAGAAGGACTCCAAGTCCAAAGAAGAAAGTGATCAGGATGATGATGCCAACAGATGCTACAATTGCCAAAAAGAAAGGTCACTTCCAAAGATGATTGTCCCGACTGAAAAAGTCTTAGGAGAGAAGAGAAAGGCAAGCTAAAAGAGACAAGAAGTTCTCAAGCAAAAAGGCCATGGTTGCAGAAGAAGAACATTCTGAGGAGGGATCTAGCTCTTCAGATGAAATATTCTCAGACAGTGAAAGTGATGACATTTGTCTAATGGCCATTGAGGAGGAGGAAAAAAACAAGGGCACCGAAAATGATTAAAAATCACATAAAGACTGATGAAAGCAGAGATGAAAAAAAGCCCTCGATGTATGGTATCTTGACAGTGGATGCTCAAGACATATGACAGGATTCAAGAAGATACTCAGTGACTATTTTGAACAAAGAGACCCTCAGATCACTTTTGGAGATAACTCCAAGGGACGGATCAAGGATATGGAACTTTGGAAATCGACTCACCATATCCATGGTGTTTCATATGTATCTGGATTGAAGCATAACTTGCTTTCAATAAGCCAATTCTGTGATAAGGGTTTTAATGTTGAGTTCTCTAAGAACTTATGTTATGTGAAAGATGATACAACACAGAAAATATTACTGACTGGTACTAGAAAAGGAAATGTGTATCTTGCTGATTGGAGTTCAACTCCTAAAGATACATGTTTGGTTGCTAAAAGTTCCACATATACCCGGTTGGTTATGGCATAAAAGAATGAATCACCTAAATTTCAAAACCCTGAATAAGCTTGCAAGATTAGCTCTTGTGAGAGGGTTGCCTAATGAAGTGTTCAGTAAGGAACATATTTGTGATGCGTGCCAAAAAGGAAAACAAATTAGAGCATCATTTAAAAGCAAAGTAGATGTTTCTACTGAGAGAATACTTCGATTCATCGCATATGGATCTTTTTGGTCCTATAACACCAAAGGAGCACTAATGGCGGGAAATACACATTGGTAGTAGTTGATGACTACTCAAGATATACTTGGGTCATATTCTTACTCGAGAAGAAAGAGACTCGAATAAAGTCGCCGCATTACTGAAAAGGTTCAGTATTGAGAAAAAATCTGAGTGTGGTCAAAATCAGATCTGACAAAGGAACTGAATTTATAAATCATATCATATCGATTATTGTGCAAGGAAATGGAATTTCACATGAAACATCAGCGCAAGGACCCCTCAACAAAATGGTTGTTTCTGAAAGAAGGAACAGGACTCTTAAAGAAGTTCGCTCAAGGACAATGATAAATGAGGGCGATATTCCTAAAAGGTTTTGAAATTTTGTCAAGTTGTCAATCTTTTGGATGCTACTCACGTAAACGGATCCATGCTGACCAAGAGTCAAGGCAGAACACCCTATGAGCTTTGGAATGAAAGGAAGCCTCTTGTTTCTTTCTTTCGTGTGTTTGGTTGCAAGTGTTTCATACACAATAATGGTAAATGTCGGTTGAAAACATTTGATAGTAAAAAGTCGATGAAGGAATATTCTTAGGATATTCTGAAGTCAGTAAAACTTTCGAGTTTACAACTGTAGGACTCTTATTGTGGAGGAAACACCTCATGTTGTTTTTGATGAATCTACTTGTGTTCAGAAGAAACAGGAACATGATGCAGATGAACTGACCAAGAGGATCACCAGATTAAGCCTGAAAAGGAATGACAAATCATCCATCAACTCGAAAAGAAGAAGTCGGTCACTATCTATGATTGGAGTGACCCGCACTTCGATAAAGAAGTTCGGGATGGAACTCGGGATGGTGAGACTCGGAAAAGCCAACACACCAAAGGTGACCAATCCGAACAACACCGCCTGCACTCGGTATGTGATGCCAATGAAGATGTGGTCACAAATGAGGCAAATTCTGAATCTATCAACCAAAGGGGAACAAATGTCTCTGACAATATTCTGAATGGAATTTCCCCTGAGAAAGATGATTCCCTTTCTCCTTTTCTGTTGTTCCTTGAGTTTACTGAATTAACTGAACCTAACATTTCAAATGTTGAGGATCTTTGTTGAAGGGGGAACATCAAGAAGGAAATGGTTAGATAGTCATCCTACAAGTCGATTGTGGGTAATCTAACCGAAGGTGTTAAGACAAGAAGGTTCCATGGTGAGAGTGCACTATTCTCACTTTGCTTCCTATCGGGAGAAAGAACCTACCGAGATTGGTGAAGCTCTACAAGATTCTCATTGGATTCTTGCTTTATGCAAGATGAAATAATCAATTCTCAAGGAATGAAGTATGGGAGCTAGTAGATAGACCTGAAAGGCACAATGTCATTGGAACCAAGTGGGTATTTAAGAATAAAAGAGATGAAAACAACAACATTGTAAGAAACAAGGCAAGGCTAGTTGCACAAGGTTATTCCCAAGAAGAAGGCTTGGATTATGATGAAACCTTTGCACCAAATTTGCAAGACTAGAAGCCATCGGATTGTTTCTTGCATATCTTTTCCACATGAAGTTCACAGTCTATCAAATGGATGTGAAAAGTGCATTTCTGAACGGTGTGCTTAAAGAAGAGGTTTATGTGGAACAACCTCCTGGTTTCAAATAGAATGACCAAGTTTACAGGCTCGGAAAAGCTTTGTATGGTCTTAAACAAGCACCCAGAGCATGGTATGATGCTCTTTCTCAGTTTCTTACTGACCATGGTTTTGTCAAAGGATCGTTGATAGAACTCTGTTCGGGATAGAAGATGGGGAAGATATCTTCTTGGTTCAATATATGTTGATGACATCATTTTTGATCTCCAAACCATCACCGTGTGAAAAGTTTTCAACACTGATGAAAGGCAAGTTTGAGATGTCAATGATGGGAGAGATGAATTTCTTTCTAGGTCTTCAAGTGAAACAATCAAAGGAAGGAATTTTCATCAACCAGGCAAAGTACACAAGAGATCTGATTGCCAAATATGGTGTACAGAATTGCAATGCAGTTAGAATTCCTATGAATACTAACTACAAGATGGATCCCGATTACAAGGCAAATCGAGAAGTCATCTTGATTATAGAGGAATCATTGGATCATTGCTCTATCTCACAACAAGTATATGCCGGATATAACATTTCTTTGTTGGGATATGTGCAAGATACCAAGCTAATCCTAAGGCTAGTCACATGGAGGCTGCCAAAAAGATACTGAAGTATCTTAAGGGCACAGTGAATAGAGGATTATGGTATCCAGCTGATGATAACCTTGAATTAACTGGTTACTTTCGATCTTGATTATGGAGGTTGCGGATTTGACAGAAGTCCACTACAGAACATGTCAATTTCTTGGAAGTAAAAATGATATCTTGGTTTTGAAAAAGCAGACCTCGATAGCAACCAAGATTATCGAAGTTGAATACATGGGCTGCGAAGAAACTGCGTGCTTTCGATTCTTTGGCTCAGACAACAATTAAGGGATTATAAAGTTGTAGCAAATGAAGTACCAATATTTTGTGACAATAATAGTGCCATTGCTATTTCACAAAATCCGGTATTGCACACCAGATGCAAGCATGTGGATATCAGACATCACTTCATCAGAGATCATGTCGAGAAAAAGGACATAAGGATGGAGAAAATTCATACTAATAAGCAGAGAGCTGATATCTTGACTAAACCTTTGGCTGAATCAAGATTTCAGGAACTTTCAGTTGAATTAGGGATGTTAGATCCAGGTGTATAAGAGTAAATCTGAAAAATTGAAGGTTTTCAGATGCATGAAGTTTTCTTAGAATTCTACTAAGAAGCTCATGATAAAATGGAAATACTGAACTGAGTCTCAGGAAACTCAGATTTACTGAAGGTCAATACTCAATGTTATACTGAACCCATTCAGTACTCAGTATTATACTGACATTTTATCAAGGTCAATACTCAGTAAGACTAATAGAGAGAAATTAGTCTGAAGAAGTAATGACTCATGCGACTCATTTATTGCTTAAGTGAAGCTCAGTAATCATTTGCAATAAATACAAAACACCTAAGGAATGTTTTTGGGCGGCATCTTTTGAAATTCCGAAGAAGGTCAACAGTCATTTAATGCTCTGTTACATTAATGACCAATGAGGATATTTTGGCAGCTTACTTTTCGAAAGATCGACTGTTCGCATACCCGATTAATCGGCGATTAATCTCAACCATTGCTTTTCACCTAACCTAACGCGAATTCCCACGATCTCGAAACTATATATTCCCCAAGAAGCCATTCAAGCCAATTTTTTATCAAACCCTTCGTTCCCAAAATCCTCTTTAAGAAAATCCCCTTTGCCCAGAAAACCTAAACCCTAAATCTTTAAAATCTCAAATGGCTCCTACCGTTTTCCACAAATTAACCGAAACCAATAAACCTTGGTACGAGTTCGTTGGCTCGCTCGATAGCACAACCAACTCTAAACCAGAAGAGGAGGCTCTCCATATGATCCGTTTGGCCAAGCTCACCCATCTCGTCGCAAGCCGACCGGACCAAGAATACGCGAAAGAGGTAATCGAGTTCATCGGTAATCTGAAGATAGATGAAGAGGATGGTATACATTCCGAGATTACTGTATCACATTTAGAACACTCGTCTAAATACATCAACTTTGAAAGGGAATTGTATATAATTCTGAAAAATTTAAACGATGTTTTTGAGCTTTGTGATAGAGGAGAGGATCCTGCTGTGTATATGTTGGGTAGAGAGCAGGAGTATTTAGATAGGATTGCTGAGAATCCTGTAAAATTTGAGGCTACACTGCATAAGAGGCATTTGAAGCCACAATATAGAGTTTTGTTGGATATTGTGAGCAAATGCATCATGAATCATTCGGGGAGTTTTGAGCAGATTAGTACCCCGAAGCTCCGATTAATGGCGGCGATCGAGGCTTCACCCACCACCGACTTCAACTGGCTCAGATTCTTGATTCAGATGGTGAGTGAACAAGCCAAAGTCATAAAACAGGTTGATGGGGCTATCTCGATCAAAGGAAAGATCCACCATGCCACCAAAATAGCATTTATTTTGGAGATGTGCAGAGAGGAGGAGGACATCTTCGCCAATTCGACCCCATTCCCTAAGTCCAAGGTGCTCTTCAAGCCTATTGCTGTGAAGAAGCAGGCCATCAGGGGGAAGAAAGAAAAGAAAGCAGAATTACCAAGCGTTGCGGCTGCTGATAAAGAAACCCAACAAACCAGGGGGAAGGTTTTGTTGGATGCCAAGATAGAGCAGGGTGAGAAGTTGAAGAAGCAGAAAACCCACGCTCCAAAGCGCAAGAGAATGGTGGTTCTCACCGATGAAGATGGCAGTGATTCTGAAGAGATTCAACCTGAGAGCCAAACCGCTCAGAAATCGCCATTGCAAGTCTTGGCTCAGGTTATCTCTAAGGCACGAGACCCGGGATCGAGGATCGGTCTTCTCGAGGTGCTTGAGACTTCGCCGATTCGTATAAAATTTCTCGGAATTTTTAAAGGAACTCAGACCTCGAGATTCCTACCAAAGATGTGTTGCGGCTCAGACAGAAAGAGCCAACTCAGTCAATCAATTCGAGGACGTGCACCAAAGGCCCAGAACCTACTCAGATCTGGCCGAGGACTGGATCGCACAACATTCGGATCTTCTTTGAGACTCAGGAGCAGCTTATTCTTGATGAGCTCCTGAGTGATCTACTTCTTGATTCTTTAGCTGATGCTTCGACTGAACTAGAAAGCCCGAGATTGAAGAAGGGCGAAGCTGAAGAAACCGAGTGGAGGAGCAAGGGGGAACGGTTCATCCTTGACCGCTACCCTGAGCTCACCTCGCCTACGATCTCTGCAAGATATCTTCTTCAGATTAAGGTCGACGGTTTTCATCCTCAATCAGACTCTTCCGGAGATGCTTAACATTGCTGCATTCAGAGGGGAAGACTGGTGGAATGAGGAGACAGCTTTCCTCACTGAATTCTCAATATTCAGAAAGACAAAGCTCAGGATGAAAATTTCCGATTTTGATGAGCTAGTTCAGAAGAAGATAGTTGAGAGGAGAACTACTGAAGTTGGTGCCCCTAGCAGCAGAGACAAATCTTAAGATGGGGACCAACAGGGAGATGCTGAGGATCAGTCTCAGATGGAGAAGGAAACTCCTTGTGCTGATCAACCTGAAATCATTCAACCTCAGACTGAAGCTAGCACTCTTCAGGTACCTTTTGGCACTATTAACAATTATGCCAAAGTTACTGGAGTTTCTATCTTTAACTCTGAATTGTCTGATGAACAGACTGAGGCTCAGTTAGAGACTGAAGCTCGGGATGAAGTCGATGCTTTCAGTGCGATCGACCCTCGGGTTAATGTCTGAACCTCAGGATGATCAATCAGCACAGAAGGTGCAAAATGTTCCTGAGATCGACCTCACTCCCATTGTGGAGAAGCTTGAGAAGGTTGAGCCAATGCTGAACAAGATCGCTCAGATGGAAGAAACATTGGCCAGCCAATCTCAGAAGATGGAAAATCTGAGTTCATCTTCAGAACTGGTGAAACTTCAAGACACTCTGACCTCAAAGATGACCTCCATGGAAGACAAAATTTGAATGAGAAGTTTGGAGAGAGTCAAGGCCGAAATGAAAATAACTTAAACAAGAAAGCACCGAGACAACCGAGTTTCTAGAGGTGAAATTGGCAGAGAAGAACGAAGTGCTGATCAAGGCTGCTGTTGAGGAAATGAGCTCAATGCTCATGACCAAGATGACAGAGATGTTTAAAGATGCTCTCTCTGGCCAGTTTGCCCATCTTTCTGAAGAATTTTCTATGGCTAAGAACCACCTCAGGAGGCTAGAAGATGAACAGGATCAGTTAGCAGGAGAGATGCGCTGTGTAAGCAAAGAGCAATACCATATGGACACAGCACTCTCCAGACTTCTTCCAAATTACGGTGCCAAGAAGGGGGAAAGACCAGATGAAGACTTCAGGAAGTTATTGGCCCGTACTTTGGAGAAAAAGGCGCAAAAGGAAGCTGAAATGAATAGCATATCTAAAGCCTTGAAGGAAGTCGAAGCTACTGAGAAGATGAAGTTCAGTAAGGTGGAGAAGCCGATCTACACTCAGGTTTCTGAAGAAACCATGCTTAAAGTTGCAAGAGAGAAACTGAGTGATAGAGCTAAGGTTGGAACAAGCCAGGCTGCTGCTGAATTGCCTATGAAGAGGAAAGCCTTGGGCATTGTTGAACCTGAGAGCAAGCGTGCTAAGGCTTCTAAGCCAGTGCAAAGAAAGTTGATTGTAGATTTAGAAGAGTCTACAGGTCAACCTCAGAAGAAAGTCTTCAACACAAGGAATGCTCTGAAGACACTCCAGATAGAACAAGCAAAGAAAGCTGCTGCTTCGGTCTCAGGCGTGCCTGTAATCAGGAAGAAGGCTGAAGAAGAACAGAACCGAAGGAGTGGATACAAAAAGTTTGCGAGCAAACGGAGAGGGACTTCAAAAGCATTGAAATGGCCGCACGTTGACAAGTGGATGCCTATCCAGTACAACGATGCGTGGGAAGAGATAAAGAGAACCTTTTGGTTTTACTATGATGTGCTCAGGGAATGGAAAGGGGAAAGCTCAGATCCAAATGAAGCATTTATTGAATATCTCCTAACCTTTTATCCTAAATATCTCCAAAGTTGGATAAACCTTGCGGATGAAGGAAAGGTGCAGATAGTAGCCCCCGATCCATATACCTACCCTCCTCCAAGACTTGGTAATGACTTGGTGAATGACAAAGTCATTTCTCAAGAAATTGCTCAATATGCTGTTCAGTTGGGTTTGACAGGAAACAATCCGGATATCATTAAGGAAAGAAATGCACTGAAGAAGAGGTATTTCGGAATGTTCAACCTGGAGGTGCCCGCTGATGAAGTTGAAGAAGATGCAAACTAAAGAGCAGAAGACTAAAGAGCCAAATCTGAAGACTGAAGACTGAAGACTTACCTGAAGACACTTGTAATTTTTCTATCTTTTTGTCTTTTATTTTTGTTCTGATAAGATTCATTGTAATCTGTAACAGACTACATATCATCAATGAAAACTTATCATTTATGCTCAAAAGATAATATCTCATTATCTTATTTACATGTCTTTTACTTTTGATATGATGAATGGTGTCTCTAAATTAATTGTTTATGGGGAAATTGTTTATTAAGTATTTGGTGATAAATCCTTTGAGAGATTCATTACTGAAGAAATTGTTGAATGATTAATTGTTGGGAGATTCTCAGAAATTGTTGGGAGATTCTCTGTTCAGGAAATTATTGGAGACATAACCAATCTTGTAATGGGATAAACTGAAACCTGAGTTTAGGTTGTATGGTTGTAACAAGATAGGTTTTGGCATCATCAAAAAGGGGGAAATTGTTGGGAGATGAATTTAATAAAGATATATGATTTTAATTAGATCTCAAAACCCCTGAGTATGACATGTTCAGGATAATCTTGATACTTGAGTCAGGATTCAGTTTTATAGTATTCAGGATGATATCTGCAAAATGTATAGTCAGCAGATATAGATCAGGTTAGGATCTGAAGATTACAAGAACTCAAGATGTTTTAAAGAAACCGAAGTTTCGATATGAAACAAAAGTTTAGAAGACTCAAGAAGAAATCGAGAATCAAGACTCATATGAAATCGAGATATCAAGACTCAATGATGAAATCGAGAAATCAAGACTCAAAGATGAATACTCAAAGATATCGGGCCAAGATATCTATGAAGACTCGAAGACTCAAGACTCGAGACGGCCAAGACTCGAGAGACCTCAAGACTCGAAGACTCAAGACACGTAAGACGGGAAGATCAAGAATCAAGATCAAGAATATCAAGGCACAAAGAATTATCAAGACTTCAAAGAATGTCTTCAATGCTCAAGATAAAACTCAATGTTCCGAGGCACCAACATATCTATCCCAAGGATGCAACACCGGTAAGATCGCGATTCCTTAGAAAAATAGATATTTGCCAAGACATTCAAATGCAGACAAAAGGAACTAAGTCAGAGTGTTGTTAAGGTTATATCAACTCAGAGTTTGTAACCAAAAGAGCCGTTGAAGGTGTCTACCTTTAACTGGAGACAAAAGTTAAAAAGAGGAAGACAACATCGCATAATCTCGACAATCGACGATGGGATTCGTTGAAAAAAGATGTCAAGTACAAAAGTTCCGCATCGCAAAAAGTGAAGACCAAATACATGAAAGGCTATTGCCTAAAACGTGTTAGGGAGTTTCAAACCCTAAATATAGTCGTTCCTCACACACCATAAGAGGAAACTCACGAAGCTATCTCCTCCAACAGATAGTTTTTCAAGAGTGACCTTGGTGTATGCCTATAAATACTTGTGACCCTCTACATTGTAAGGCTACGGGAAATTTGTAAGTAACTCAAGAGCTCAAACTTATTATCGCAAAGTTAAAGCACTCAAAAAACATAGAATTTCCCAAGTGCTTTTAAATCGAAGAGAGCTCATTAAACTAAGCCTAGCTTGATAATATATATCCAAAGCTTAGTCGAGATATCCTAGCCTTTGTATTGTACTTTATTGTAAAGGATATCTCATCCCAGTTGGAAACCAACCAAGAAACCCCAAACCCTTTAGAAGGTAGTTGGAGTGTGATTGTTTGTGAGAAGAGTTGTAAAGAGTTAGTAAACTACACAGAGTAGTCAGAAAGCTCTAGAGGTGAAGTTAGTAAGCTACAGAGGTAGTCTGAAAGCTTGTTTGTGTTTGAGTAAGTAAACTACGGAGGTATTCAGAAAGCTCAAGGTCGGGTTGAGTAAGTAAACTACGTGGAGTAGTCAGAAAGCTCAGGGCCGAGTTGAGTAAGTAAGCTACGCGAGATAGTCAGAAAGCTCAGGAAGTGATTAGTGAATTTCTCTGAGGATCAGAGAGAGTGGACGTAGGAGCTTGAGTCTCTGAACCACTATAAATTGATGTGTTGTTTATTGCTTTCTTTATCTGTGCTTAACTGTTGCATTGACTTAAATCTGAAAGCATATTTTCACTGACATTTCAGTTGGAATCAATCCACTGGAAGTTGCATATAATTGAATCACAGCCTAATCACTATTCCATTCAAAGGAAGGTTTTCAGCAAAGCTTAAAACGAGTATAAACTAAAGGGTCAACCATTCCGCACGTCTGAGTAGCTAGAACAGATAGTTACCAAACTGAACTTACTCTTCTGAGGGTTCAATAAGTTAGTTATCTGATCCAAGCAACTCAGGATCTCTGAAACTCAGGACTCAGTTGGGATTATCTGAGGTTTCTGAAAGCAGCTCAGGATCACTGTCTCAGTAGACTTTGACTCAGAGCGATCTGTGCTTCTCAGGACCAACTCATCAGGACAACCTGACCCAAGCTGACCTCAGTAAGAAAAAGTTTTAAAAACACTGAACACGTGTATTCCCCCCCATACACGTGTAAGACTCGTTTGCACCGGGATTAAAACCAGCAAACACATTGAAAGGAAATACCATCTTATACAAGAAATCGTTAAGAGAGGAGATATAGAGGTGGCAAAGATCGCGTCGGAAGACAACCTAGCTGATCCATTCACAAAGGGTCTGCCTCTGTTAACATTCGAGAGACATGTGGAAGGAATAAGTGTCAAGAGCGTTGCCAATCTGCTTTGAGTATAAGTGGGAGATATATTATTAGGTTGATGTAGGTGGCATTAGATGTCACTGTACAATACATTAGACGTGTTGTGGTATACTTAAAAGCAGACTTTGAGTATAAGTGGGAGATTGTTGGGGTTATACGTGAAAGTATGTTTTTACTTTGTATAACCTATGTATGAAACACTTATTTACTGAAATAAATTATTTATCACTGTTGCTTTAAATATGATTGAATGTTATATATATTTATTGCAAATCGTTCATATAAAAGCACATGTTACATTGTAGTTAACGTGGTGATACCAGATCACAGAAGATCACATTAACAGTCCCCTATAAACTAGTGCGTGTTTCACAACCTAGATAGACCCGGACAGTCTATTGGTAGAAGTTAATGTGTAAGGCTCAGATTGGCTTGTCTTGACCAAGAGATTACACTAGTGCATTTGATGCGCTGAAGCAGACCTGCAAAGAGGATAAACTCATTCGCACTGACTTAAGGGATGAAGAGTTAGACCTCAGTGGTTGTTGATTTCTTAAGCTCTATCACTTAATAAGAACCGTGTGCGATTAGTAGTTATTGCTTTGACTTATAAATGGGAAGAGAATCATTGCGACTTCGATACCCTATATCTTGGGCAATAATATTAATTGTACGACTCGTGTGCTTGCAAAATCGTGTGCTTGCAAAATCTTGTGTGATTGGTCCCCTTGGTGGGCTCGGAACCTTTATCATACCAAATCTTGCAAGTGGAATTAACTTTCCGATATGGATAATAAAGCTGAGTTGTCCTTACTCCAAGAATAAAGATATTAATTAATATAAAGATTTTTGGTGGCTTAATTAATTAATGGACTAAATAATCTTAAACATGGGAAATAATAACCGGGAGCCATATTACCGTAACATGGGTTAAGTTAGATAGTGCAATATTAATTATATAATAACATTAATTATATTAATGGGCTGAATTATATTGTTGCTCAATATTGGAATTCAGATGCCCATTGGAAGGTCCATCTTAATTCTCCTAAAGGCCCCTCAAGTAGCCCAAATTAAAGTCTAATAAATGAAAGGTGCTTAAAATCAAATAAATTATTGTTGCATTATTTTTCCTTGCAATTTTTTAATTTATTAAAGAAAAGAGGGAGAAGGATTTTATTGAAAAGATTTTATGGAAATGAGATAAAGTATTCTTGGAATACATGATTAACCCATAAATTCAAGAAATCTCCAACTTGTCCTCTTTAATATGTAAATTTCGAAAATCATAGAGTGATAATAGAAAGAAAGATTTTCTTGATTTTCTTGAAAAGATTTTATGGAAAAAGATATGTATTCTTGGAATACAAGAATATCTCATAAATTCAAGAAATATCCAATCTTGAGGATCTCCTATTATTTTAGATATATTAGGCTAAATAAGGGTGTGAGGTTTTTGTGGAAAAATACACATGGAAAGAAGAATATATGGGATATATTCAAGATTTCTTGGAGATCAAGAAAATATCTTTCCTAACCCTATTTTGAGCCTAATTTTCGTCCCCCCCTCTCTATTATAAATAGAGGATGAATGTTTCATCCCCAAAACACAGGAATTGATCTTTTTTCGGAAAAATATCAGCGTCGATAAAATATCAAATATTTTAAAACGTCGACAATTTGTATTTTTTCGAAAAATTTCAATTGCATGCAAAGCAATTTCATGTGTTGGAAATATTAGAAATCCACAAAGGTAGTGCAACAATTTTATTTTCCTTTATTTTATAAATCGTTCATTGGAGAACCTTCCACCGGGGTTGTTGAGCGAGGACTTGGGAATACTTGATCCTATTTGTTGTCTCTCCAACGGGTACTTTTACGTAAACTCCTAGAAATTCCGCATGCTAGGATCTTTTACGTGAATATTATTTGCATGTTGTTGTTGGATTAATTATTTTTTGAATTCACTTAGGTATATTCATGCTAGTAATAATTGTTAATTTAAATTTGTGTTTATGAAGTCATCCCAATAGCTCCTGGCATATGTTATCCCAACAAAGGCATTGACTATGATGAGACTTTCTCACCAGTTGCTAAAATCAAGTCCATTCGAATTTTACTTGCGGTAGCAGCACACCTCGATTACGAGATTTGGCAAATGTATGTCAAAACAGCTTTCCTCAATGGAAACATTGATAAGGAAGTGTTTATGACTCAACCGGAAGGTTTCATATCAAAGCCAAAATCCAATCTTGTGTGCAAGCTTAAACGATCCATTTATGGATTGAAGCAAGCTTCTAGGAGTTGGAATATCCGATTTGATGAGGCTGTCAAATCATTTGACTTCGTCAGAAATTTGGAAGATCCGTGCGTCTATCGGAAATGCATTGGGAAGAATATTGTTTTCATAGTTGTGTAAGTCGATGACATACTGATTATGGGAAACAATATCCCACTCATGCAGTCTGTGAAAGAATGGTTGTCAAAGACCTTCATGACGAAGGATCTTGGTGAAGCTTGCTGTATCTTAGGGATCAAGATCCATAGGGATAGATCCAAGAAGATGTTGGGGTTGTCACAGTCCACCTACATGGATAAGGTGTTAAAGTGATTCGCGATGGAGAACTCTAAGAGAGGCTCTCTACCGTCATGTCATGGGATAAAGTTGTATAAGAAGGATTGTCCTTCCACATACGCTGATATCCGGCGCATGAAGGACATACCATATGCATCCGTAATTGGGTCCATCATGTACGCCATGACTTGCACAAGGCCAGATGTGGCCTTCGCTGTCACCACCACTGGTAGATACCAACAGAATCTAGGTGAACCTCACTGGATTGCTGTCAAGAACATTCTCAAGTACCTCATACGTACTAAAGATTGCTTCTTGGTCTATGGAGGTCAGTCAGAACTAGTGGCTACTAGTTATGCGAACGCAAGTTTCCAATCTGACTGTGATGATTACAAATCTCAGTCAGGCTATGTGTTCACTCTCAATGGTGGGGCGGTTAGTTTGAATAGTTCCAAACAAGATACTATCGCAGACTCAACAACCGAAGGTGAGTACATTGCTGCGGCGGAAGCTGCCAAAGAGGCTGTCTGGATAAAACAGTTCTTGAATGAACTAGGGGTAGTTCCGAAGTGCCGGAAGTCCAATAAAATTATATTGTAACAACATTGGTCGGTTGCACAAGCAAAGGAACCGAGATCCAATAACAGAAACAAGCATGTGCCAAGGCGTTATCACTTGATAAGAGAGATAATTGCTAGAGGAGAGATATAGTTAGAACGTGTTCCCACGGAAGATAATTTGGCTGATCCTTTCACCAAAGCTTTGAGTATTCATGTACACACTAGATATTTCAATGGTCTAGGGGTTAGGCATGTAGGTGATTGGCTCTAGTTCAAGTGGGAGATTGTTAGTGTAAGTGTCCTAAAGACAATCCTTTGTATGGACATAATGCTAAGATAATATTCAGTGTTGGTTTAATATTATTGTTTGTTTAATATTAAATGTATGGCATTACACTTATTAGAATATTATGTTTGATTGTTTGCATTTGTTCTTATCTGTGTTCCCATGAATCACTATTGTCATTGAGTGTGTGAGAACTCAGATGACTTAAGCGTGATTCTCAAATAGCCCCGATCAAGGATCATCAAGAATGGGATATTGATGATGCAATGGAGATTGGTGTGCGATCTGCATCATACTCTTAGAGAGTGTAGTAAGATCTAACTTACTGCGAGATACTGGATATCTCATGATGGATACACAAATACCTTAGAGGGTATTGGTATACCCATCCGAGCAACCGTTTGATGTAGTTCCACTATATGTGTCTACGGGTGTCTCGGTTAGTGGGAGCGATGCAATACTCCTTTGACTTGAGATCAATACGCACAACATGTGTGGAGTGATTAACTTTGATCATGACCGACGCTTACACCCTTCTATGGGTAAATATGTCTTGGATTGGGTTCATCACGAAGTGCATGTGCGTGGTAGTTGAGTCAAGAGAAGGATTCATTCCTCAAAGTGGGTTTAGAGAGAATACTCACCTTCTCATCATAATTGGATCAAAGTCATTGGCCAATGCACGTCAACTTGGACTTTGTGGTCAAGTGTGACATAAGTGATCAGTTAGTGATTGGAGATAAAGTGATTAAGTTATTTGAATAGACATTTCATCATGTTCAAGACTAATCGAGTATTTGTGAATGAAAGGTGGAAATCGTAATAGCCCATGTTACAGTTACAGGTAGTTGCACGTTTCTCGCAACGTACCTCATATGTTGAGAATGTCTGATTTATTTTCTAGGGTTCAATTAAGACTGTTAGTTTGACTAATCGCTCTATATATGAGGGCCTATGGTTCACACAACAAGTAACCCTCATGTACGGATTATAGTTGATTGATTAAGTATTAAATTAGATTTAATATTTAATTTATGGAGAATTAATAATATATTAATTTAGAATTAGTTATTATTACTATTTAATTAAAGTAGACTTAATTAAATAGGAATCCCAAATAATATTATGGAATATTATTGTAGGAAAATATCCGTAGGGAAAAACATATCTTTGAGATTTGTTTTGCAAAATTAGGAATTATCTTCCTAATAAAGATTGCTTAAGATTTAAGTCAATCTCTCCCTATATATATGACATCCCGGTATTCATTATTTACTAGAATAAAAAAACCTAGTTTCTCCATAAAATCTAGAATATGAATTTTCCTAGCAAATTCCGTCTCAGATTCAACACTAGCAGATCTGTGCAAGTCTGTCCACGGGGATTATGTGGATACCATAGTTGAGAAATCTGCTATCGAATTGCTGTAAGATTTCTTGTTATGATTAATCGCACTTGTTTATACAATTAATTGTTCGTTGTTGGTGAACTATTTTATTCCGCTGCGCATGTATTACGTGTTTATGTGCCTCTATATTCCAACACTTGCATCATATATTTTTATCATTAATTCCCACAATTTATCAATATTTTTTTATATATTTTTCGATACTTTCTCGGCATTTTACCAATATTAAGCTCAACCTGTGCAAATGTAACCGATATCGATATTTCATACCGATATTTTCAATTTTTTTATAAATAACGTGGAAATATCGTTTTCCCCAATATCGATTTTGGTGACCCCGAAAAATGAATATATAGTGAATATATCGGGGATATTTTCAACCTTGGTCACAACTATCATTTATACACAAAGTTTCCACATCCATCAATTTTGTAACAAATATCTCATACTCGCATAAATACACAAACAATCGAGTGCGCCAATAGTGAATAAGGTCTCATCTCCATCATATATGCAAAATCTTTTCCAACTAATTTAGCTTCATAAGTGTTGTGTACTTCATTATGTACCGTGGATGAATTTTTCAAACGAATTCTCACTATTAAAATAGATATTCATCATTACAATTGACAAAATTTTATTTACAAATCTTTGGTAAGGCACAAGCAGTGTTTTTATAATCGGACCGACGACAAACCAGATTGGGTATCGGTTGGACCGATCGGATCGGCGGTCCAACCGTTAAAATGATCTCTATCAATTTTTTAAAATATTTCCTATATTGCATTAAAAAATAAAATAAATGTGCAGTTATAAAAAGTTAAAATTATAAATTTATAAGTTTCATATTGAAATAAACGCAATAAAATTAAGAAAACACAACACAACACAATTTAAAATACTAAAAAATTTAAAATAAGGATGATAGAAATAAGAATTAAATTTTAAATTAATTAAAAAAAACTAGTTTCCCAGTTTTTAACCGGTTTTTCCGGTTCCGACCGATTTTTTCTTGTTCAATCGTAAAAATGGTTTTCTGAGGGTAATTGAACCGGCTCCATGGTTGTTCAATTGATTTTTGAAAACACTGGGCCCAAGCATGATGTCGTATAAAGTAAGTTAGAAAAATTGAATATAATGACTTAATGGCCCTGAATTGATATAAGATCAAATTCAAATTTTATTATAACCCGAATTGCACTAAACCACCAATCTTTCACCGAAATTGCACGTCGCATTGAATTATATAAATTATCAATATTTTACACATAAAACACAGAAATAATTTTTCAAATAATTGCATGTAAAACATAATTGCGTATTTTAGTGTAACAAATCTCAAGTTTCAAAGCAACAAATTGCAAGTTTCTAAAATACATTGTGGAGTGCATGATGCACCTAGTGAGACTCACTTATAAACTTAAGTTAATACTAATGAAATTAAATCACTTTTTAATTAGACAATCAAGTAGAGTTTTAAATGAACAACATATAAAGAATACAATTTTGTGAGATAAATAGTTACTGTATTAATTAAATTTAAAAAGTTTAATTATTTAGGTTTTATATTTTTTGAAACATTAAATTATTTAGGTTATGATAATAATTTAAACAACTTAAATTATCTTGATAAGAAAGCAAAATCTTAAAAGTAACAAATATGTATACAACGATCAAATGTTTGTTGCAATGCTATCAACTTAGTTCAATATTAAATTCTTATCCAATTAAAAAACAACCTAAGCATTCTTATCTATTGCAACACGACATTTTTATTTTTTTGGTTTCAAAAAGCTTGTTTTGGTTTTTTCTAGCAACAATTAAATAACGTGGTTTTTTTTTACGGTTGTACTAATACTTTGTATTTAGAGTTGACACATGAATGTTCATGTAGTTTTTTAGGATGCTAAGTAGTTTTAGGTTTTTATTTTTAATAAAAGATTTGATATAATGGTCTTAAATTTTTTTTTAACATTTTATTAAAAGAAAATCAAGAATTAGATATGCGATTCGGTTTATTTTTTTGGTCTATTAAATTTATTTTGTCCCTTCTTTTAGTTTTATTTTGGTAGATTTAAAATTTACTTAATAAGAGCTTTTTTTTATTTTTTTTGTATAATTTGGTCCTAGCTATTTCAGATAATATGAGTTTTTTTTTTTGCTTAATTTTTTTAGTTCTTTTTTTACTCCTCAAATATTTAATTTATTCAATGGTTTTTTTTTTTTTATAAAAATAATTCTTTTTTTATGTCTAAGTACTCAAGTAAATTTGCTTAATAGTTACTTTTAGAAACATGCATGTTATATTTGATACAATTATCTTTTTTTTAAATATGCAAGTTTTCATGATGACTAATAACGTTTAACTTTTGACAAAAATGTTCATGTGTTATGCAATATTGCATATAATGGTCTTAAATTTTTTTTAACATTTTATTAAAAAGAAAATCAAGAATTAGTCTTTTTTTTTTTTAAATTTATTAAGTTTTAGGTAGATTTAATAAGAGCTTTTTATTTTTTTTTCGGGATAAATTTTTTTTTGGGCCAATGGGCTTTTTTTTCAAATCTTCTTTTTTATGTCGTTGCCATTTTATATTTGATACAATTATCTTTCAAATATGCAAGTTCATGATGACTAATGTTTAACTTTAGACAAAAATCGCCATATTGCGCATCCCGCATAGTCTTTTTTTTTTTAATTCCTTCGCCACCCGCGGATTTAGGGTAAATTGTTGGTGGGGCCAATAGGCTTCTTCATCTTCTTCCATCGTTGCCTTATTGCCGCTCAGATCGCCAAAGACTTCACCGGTCCCCTTCGTCTTTGCCCGTCAATATCCGCAAGCAATATGGCTTTTGAAATATTACAATATTAGGTCCAATAATTCCTCAAGCCTCAAGAGGATTAAATTATGTGATTTTTCAACTAATTTCAGACTGGAAAATTGTGTGATGAAATTCAAATCCTTCTGCACTCTTTTCATGCTGTTCTGTAAATCTGTAATTTTAGACTGGAGATTTTTTTCGCGTCTGTACTGGTTTTTGTTCATGTAGTAACACTCTTTTGCTCATATGGCAACACTATTTTTGTTCATGCAGTAACACATCAAGTTGTTCTTTAAATATATAATTTTGGACTGGGGATTTCTTTTCGCGCTTGTACTAGTTTTTTTTATGTGGTAACACGTTTTTCTTCATATGGTAACACTTTTTGTTCATGTAGCAACACATGTTTTTTTAGTAATATGTAACACTGTTCATATATCGTCGTAATACTATGTGAATACTCATGTGTTACCATATGAACAATAATGTGTTACCTTGTGACCCATATTACCTTATGAATATTTATGTGTTACGATATGTTTAATTACGTGTTACGTAAAATATGAAGTTTTTCAATATAACAATGTAGTAACACTAATACATAGATGTAGTAACACACAAAATTTGACAAAAAAATAAATAAAAAATCATGTGTTCAATAGGAATTGAACCTACGACCAAATTCATTAACAATAAACCTGAACCACTAGGCTACAACACATATTTAATAAAGATATTCTTCTATAAATACATATGTTTCTGCGCCAACCAGAAGCCCACTGCCCGCGCCCCTGCCTCCGCCCGCCCAGACCCGCGAATTTTGGACTATTTTTGCCTTATTTATTGTATTGCACATAACATTAGTGTGCAATATTTCACACAAGACCTTCTCTTAACTTTAATGCAAGAAATGAAAATTTGACAAAACAGTTTCTACAAAAAAAACTACAAAAATTTCTTACGAACTATTTATGTAAAACGTGCAAAGCACGTGTTAAAAAACTAGTATATAAATAGAAGTAAGTAGAAATAAAAAATAATATTTATTGGAGCAAGTGAAGTCTATTTGTTATGTGGTAAAATAGTGGTTTCCACTCTCTTTAAAAGAGAGTGATTTGAGTTTATCAATCGAACTCTTTTTTTCTTTTCACTACTAATTTTAAATTTCAATAATAAATTTATTTTAAATTTATTTTTAACACCCTAAATAATAAGTTAATTGTATTTTAAAGATTTTAAATTTACATATATATTGCACATATAAAAATAAAATGCATATCTAAAATATTTATTTTATTATTTTTATCTATATCTATGTCTATATTTATATCTATATTTATATCTATATCTATATCTATATCTATATCTATATCTATATCTATATCTATTATCTTTAGGATTATTATCATTAACAATATATATATATATATATATATATATATATTGCAACACCACATTTTTATTTTTTATAATTCAAAGTTTCAATCAATTTTCTAGCAACAATTAAATAATGTGGTTGTCGAAGTTAACACATAAATGTCCATGTAGTTAGGATGCTAAGATTGATACATATAATGGTCTTTAAACAAAATATAAACATTTTATTAAAAAAAATCAAGAATTAGATATGTGATTTGATGTTTTTCTATTAAATCTATTAAGTTTTAAGTAGATTTAATAAGAGCTTTTTTTTGTCAGGATGATTTTTTTTTTCTATTTTTTGGGGTGGTGATTTTTTTTTCCAAATAATTCTTTTAAATGTCTAAGTACTCAAGGAAACATGCATGTTATATTTGATACAATTATCTTTCAAATATGCAAGTTTAAATGATGACTAATGTTTAATTTTAATGCAAGAAATGAAAATTTGACAAAACAGTTTCTACAAAAAAAACTAGAAAAATTTCTTACGAACTATTTATGTAAAACGTGAAAAGCACGTGTTAAAAAACTAGTATATAAATAGAAGTAAGTAGAAAGAAAAAATAATATTTATTGGAGCAAGTAAAGTCTATTTTTTAATTGCTATGCATTACAATAGTGGTTTCCACTCTCTTTAAAAGAGAGTGGTTTGAGTTTATCAATCCAACTCTTTTTTACTTTCACTACTAATTTCAAATTTCAATAATAATTTTATTTATATTTATTTTTAACACCCTACATAATAAGTTAATTGTCTTTTAAAGATTTTAAATTTACATATATATTGCACATATAAAAATAAAATGCATATCTAAAATATTTATTTTATTGTTTTTAAAGTATTTTTATTTATTTGAATTATATGATTTGATTCTACATAATTCTATGTTAGATTATATAAGTTTTTTGTTCAATTTTAATATAATTTTATACATTTTAGTATTTGTGGTGAATTTAATACATAATTAAAAGTCATACTATTAATTAAATATTTGCATTACACCCATATATATATATATATATATATATATATATATATATATAATCATTGCACAATCTCAAGTTTAAAAATTAATAATTCAATCTCACGGAAGAAATACTAGTTACTAAAAGGAAAGAACCCTAGCCATCATCAAATCAAACTCCGCCTCTCACAGTGTAATGGATCTCTCCTGTTGGCCGGCGGGAGGTTCGTCGGCAGTTGAACACTGGTATCTTCTTTACACCTTCTTCGCCTCCGTTGATTTTCAATCTGGTAGCTATGTAGATTTAATTGTGATAATAGAAAGTTTGTGTGCATATATTATACATCTTGTTGATTTAAATAACAAAGAATCTTGATACATATTTTATTTATATAATCTAGAGACGTATTTTATGTATATGCTGAGAAAGATGAAATTGATGTTACTAATGTTCTCCTATTAATTCATACTAGTATATCACCCGTGTGTTGCACAGTTTGTAAGTACAAAATGAATATAGTGTGAAATATATTTAGTTTAATGTTAAATAAAGTAGAAAAAAATATTTTACCTATAATTATAATATACTTCCTTACTCTTTAATTTTTTATATATTACATGATCTTTTTTTTTCCATTTCGATGTAATATAAGATTTGTGAATATCTTTTGCTTTTGAAATCAGACGTGGAAAATAGGTTGAAGCAACATGCTGGGAAAGTATACATTGCTAAATAATGCGAGTTTGAAATGTTTGACTTTTTCTTACAATTTTGAATTATTTACTCATAAACAACATTGATTGTCTCCCATTGTCGTCATTCCATCACATATATCAAAAATTTTAAATAGAACATGACAACATATAAATGTCCATGATTGAAACTGGTCTCCTTGAGAAAGTCCAAGGTTCTTAAGATTATCCCAAACTCTTTAATGATATCGTTACTTAAAATTGATTTCTCTAAAACTTGAAAAAAAGTCCACTATCTGATAAGTCAGCGTCATTTCAGAAATCAACACCATTTGTCATGTGTTGGAAAAACATGGGTACCGAGCATTATCACAACCAATCTAGTGTCGTTTTACAATTCATCTAATAATGTCAACTGATAATATAATTTCAAATGATTCAACTAATTTAAGCTTAATGTCGATAATACAATACACATTTATAGTAATTTGACTAATCAATTTAAATTTCATATCATATAAAATAATCATACAAATAAATATATAAATTATAAAAATAATCATGCATTTATATATTTATAGTACTCTCTTCGTCTTTAATTAGATTGCTTAAAATCCAAAGAGGTCCGTCCTTTTTTTCATCATACCGTAAATAGAAATAATACCATTTCAAACTATCTCACTATAAACATCGCTAAATTACATCTCTTGCCACTGGTAATTACATGCAAAAATAACTTCTTCTTTTTTTGTCTCATTCACTTAAATTGCTTAATACACCTTTATCAGAAAACTACTTTATTCCCTTTAAATATTAATGAAGAAAACCTTCCTCATTAAAACTTAGTCAAAATCAAATGAGCAATCTAAAAAAAAGAGGAATGAGTAATTGATTTCAAAAAAAAAAATGTATCCATATTAAATACAAAATTTATTATTTATAATATTAGTCATTAATATTAATAATGTCAATTAATAATATAATTTCAAATTATTCAACTAATAATTTAAGTTTAGTGTTAATAATACATACAAAATTATAAAATTTGGCTAATCAATTTAAATCTCATATCATATAAAATAATGGAAAATACATTTTTTTATCCTGTAATTTTAACCTATCTTCATCTTGGTCCTACTAACTTACGATTTTTTATCTTGGTCTTGTAACTTTATAGAATTTAACATTTTCGTCCTGTCACATGCTAGTTACCTATAATAACAGGTGACAAGACTAAAAAGTCAATTTTTGTAAAGTTATAGGACCAAGATTATAATTTATTGATTTTGATTTTAATCGTGTAACTTAGTAAAATTCAACTTTTTAGTCTTGTCACCTGCAATAGCCTGTGACAGGACGAAAATGTAAAATTTTTGTAAAGTTACAGGACCAAGATCAAAAACCATAATTTAGTAGGACCAAGATCAAAATGGGTCCAAGTTATAGGACAAAAAGATCAATTTTCCCTAAAATAATCATACAAATAAATATATAAATTATACAAATAATCATACATTTATATATTTATAATACTTTATTCGTCTTTAATTAGATTACTTAAAATCCAAAGAGGTCCGATTGTTTTTTTCTTTTTTTTTTTTCACATACCTCAAATAGCAATAAAGTAATTATACTGTTTCAAACCATCCCACTACAAACACCACTAAATCAGGTCTCTTGCCACTACATACAAAAATTACTTTTTTTTTGTCTCATTCACTTTAATTGCTTAAAACACCTTTATCAGAATGTAACTTTATTCCCTTCAAATGTTAATGAAAAACCGTCTCATTAAAACCTGTGTCATAGTCAAATGAGCAATCTAAAATAAGACTAATGAATAATTTGATTTCAAGAAAAAAAATCCATACTAAATACAAAATTTATTATTTATATTATTAATCATTAATATGCAACTTCTAAAATTTCATGACAAATTTATGATTATTTTTTTTTTGAAATTTCTTGTTTCTATTTATATATTATATTTTACTATTAGATATGTATAATGTAGTTAAACAAAATTAATACCTTATATAATTTATTTTTAGCAAATATGTGTTGTAGATATGAGGGATTGAACCTTGTACCTCTAGCATGCTAAGAAGACAAAATAAAATTGACTTTACCATTTGAGCTACATAACCTTTGTTAAGGTTTTAAAATTTTATGATAAAATTAGTAATAATTTTTTGGTACAACATTTTGTTATTAGATAAGTATATATATAGATATAGATTTTCCAATTAATGGC
Organism: Stenogyne calaminthoides; assembly: GCA_037126765.1. Lineage (NCBI taxonomy): Eukaryota > Viridiplantae > Streptophyta > Magnoliopsida > Lamiales > Lamiaceae > Stenogyne > Stenogyne calaminthoides. The sequence goes on along the minus strand of JBBCBC010000031.1, from coordinate 25,388,329 downwards.
CACACATAAATTACTGATTTAATATACCTAGATCTCAATGAAGATTTGAGGTTTTACGTCCTTTTATCGGATTCATTTTTTAAATCTCATTTATGTTCATGTGAAAGTATGAATTGCCAATTTGGTTTAATATAATGTTAGCAGGAATGGATCTGGATGGGGGGGACAGTCGCCCCCCTTGGGATTAATTTTTTTTGTAAGTAGAAAATTTTATACTTATGTCTTAAAATCGTAAAATTTTGTCATTTCGCTCCCGTTGGAATATTAGAATTTTGTCGGCTTTACTTAGTAGAAAATTTCACCTCCCTTGCAGGGGGCAGATTCATTAATTTCAATTTGAGGGTACGATAAAATAATTTAAATAATATTAATTATTTAATATTTAAAATCTCACGGATCGATATTAAAATATATAATACTATATTATAAGTACACATGAATTCATCAAATCTAATTTTTTAAAAACATTTTTTAAATTGGTGGTACACTTAAAATATATATTAATTAATTGTATTTTATAAAAGAAAAATGAAGCAAAGCCCCAACCGGATTAAGTGTGTGTTTGCACTCTCAATTTTATAAATGAGAAGTGCTTTTTTTTTTTTTCCGAAACAAAGCACACCTACATGCAAGAGGTGCACCAGTCAAGAAGGTCATCCACAAGATTCGGAGGCTCATCCCAACTATAAGTGCTCTCATAATCACGAGCAACCCTAGCAAAAATATGAGCCAAAGTATTGGCTTTACGACTTACCCATCTAACCGACTATAAGTGCTCTCATAATCACGAGCAACCCTAGCAAAAATATGAGCCAAATTATTGGCTTTACGACTTACCCATCTAACCGAGTAACCGGGTATTCCTCTCAACAATCTTTTCCCTGCTAAAACAAAATCTCCAAAGATGGAGGCACCCTCCTTGTCCAAGCAGTAGAAGTGCTTTTTTTTTTAAGTTTCAATACTCAATTTTTTAAAATTTTAAGTTTGTTTGTTTTAAAACATGCCCTCAGTGTTTTCATAACCGAACCGGAGATCAAACCGGACTGAACACCGGTTAGCGATTTAACCGGTCGGATCGGTTGGACCGGGGGTTCAACCGTTAAAATGATTCCTACCAATTTTTTTAAATATCTTCTATGTATATATAATATTTATATCTATGATAAAATAAATATATATAAGTTATAATAATATTATATAAGATTGATTGAATCGAAAAAGAAATTAAAAATTTATATACAAGTAATAAGAAGATTATTTAAGATAAGGATTGCAAATTCGTTTTAACAAAAAGATTGGAAAATTTAAAGCCCAAGCCCAAAGACCTTCACATTCATTGAAATTAATTTTGTTTTTAAAAAAAAAAAATATATATATATATATATATAAAAATATACCCAAGCCACAATAGACCTCCTAGCCCTAATTACTAATTCGCCGCCTCATTCATATCCTATTAACTGTTCACCATCTTCTTCCTTCTTTCGTGTCATCGGCTTCATTTCATATTTTCATTGACGAAAGAATTCTCAGATTACCGATATATCTTTGCTGCCAAAACCGCGATTCACATTTCATCTTCATATTTCCATCGTTTTTCAAGTTTCGACTCTCTATTTTTCTAAAAAAAAGTCCAATCGAACTGGAACAACCTGTTGGGAGATGAATTTAATAAATATATATGATTTTGATTAAGATCCCAAAACCCCTAAGTATGACATGTTCAGAATGATCTTGATAGTTGAGTCAGGATTCAGTTTTAGAGTATTCAGGATGTTATCTCGCAAAATGTATAGTCAAGAGATATAGTTCAGATAGGTTCTAAAGACTCAAGAACTCAAGATGTTTCAAAGTATCCAAGTTTCAGATGAAATCGAGATATCAAGACTCAAAGATGATATTGAGTAATCAAGACTCAAAGACGAAGACTCGAAGACATCACCAAGATAAACTACAAAGATTCGAAGACCACAAGACTCGTAAGACCAAGACTCGTAAGACTCAAGACACGTAAGATAGAAGATCAAGAATCAAGATCAAGAGTTCAAGGCATAGTAATTATCAAGACACAAAAATGTATCTTGAATGCTCAAGATGAACTCGAGTGTTCCGAGGCAATCGATAATATCTATCCGAAGGATGCAATCTCGAGAAGATCGCGATTCCTTAAGAAGTTAGATATTGCCAAGACATTCAAATACGCATAAAAAGGAACTAAGTCGAAGTGTTGTTAAGGTTATATCAAACTCGAGTTTGTAACCAAAAGAGCCGCTGAAGGTGTCTACCTTTAACTAGAGACAAAAAAAGTCAAAAAGAGGAAGACGACATCGCACCATACCGACAATCGACAAAGGATGTCAAAAAAAAAGATGTCGATGTACAAAAGTTCCGATCGCAAAAAAGTGAAGACCGGCTACATGAAAGGCTATTGCCTAAAACGTGTTAGGGAGTTTCAAACCCTAAATATTTCACACACCACAAGAGGGAACTCACGAAGCTATCTCTCCAACGGATAGTTTTCAAAAGTGACCTTGGTGTATGCCTATAAATACTGGTGACCCTTTACATTGTAAGGTTACGGGAAATTTATACGCAACTCAAGAGCTCAAACTTATTCTTGCAAAAGTTAAAGCACTCGAAAAACTTAGAATTTCCCAAGTGCTTCGATATTGAAGAGAGCTCACTATACTAAGCCTAGCTTGATAAGATTTATCCAAAGCTTAGTCGAGATATCCTAACCCTTTGCATTGTGCTTCATTGTAAAGGATATCTCATCCTAGTTGGAAACCAACCGAGAAACCCCCAAAACCTTGAGAAGGTAGTTGGAGTGTGTTTGTTGGTGAGAAATATTTGTAAAGAGTTAGTAAACTACGCGGAGTAGTCAGAAAACTCTAGAAGAGCAGTTAGTAAGCTACAGGGGTAGTCTGAAAGCTTGTGTGTGATTGAGTAAGTAAACTACGGAGGTAGTCAGAAAGCTCAAAGTCGGGTTGAGTAAGTAAACTACGTGGAGTAGTCAGAAAACTCAGGGCCGAGTTGAGTAAGTAAACTACGAGGTAGTCAGAAAGCTCAGAAGTTGATAGTGAATTTCTCTGAAGAGTCAGGGAGAGTGGACGTAGGAGCTTGAGTCTCTGAACCACTATAATTGCAGTGTTCTTTATTGCTTTCCTTATCTGTACTTAACTATTGCATTGACTTGATTTGAAAGCATACTTTTCACGGATATTCAGTTGGAATCAATCCACTGAAGTTGCATAAGTGAATCACAGCCTAATCACTATTTCATAACGGGAAAGTTTTTAGCAAAGCTTAAAACGAGTATAATCTAAAGGGCCAACCATTCCGCACGACTGAGTAGCTAGAACAGATAGTTATCAAACTGAACTCTCTTCTGAGGATTCAGTAAGTTAGTTATCTGATCCAAGCAACTCAGGATCTCTGACACTCAGGACTCAGTTGGGATTATCTGAGGTATCTGAAAGCAGCTCAGGATCACTATCTCAGTAGACTTTGACTCAGAGCGATCTGTGCTTCTCAGAACCTAATCTTCAGGATTATCTGACCCAAGCTGACCTCAGTAAGAAAAAGTTTTAAAATCACTGAACACGTGTATTCCCCCCCATACACGTGAAGACTCGTTTGCACCGGGACCAACAAGTGGTATCAGAGCAGTGGTTCAACTTGACCACCCGCTTTGTTGATCAAAGTTTTATTTTCAAAAATACTTGTGGTCTATCTGAACTGATCTTATTTGCTGAAATTTTTTACTTTTCAAAAGATCGGAAAAATGTCTTCTAAAAAACTTCCCATGTTCTCAGTTGAGAACTATGATCTATGGAGACTGAGAATGCAGGCTCATCTGTATTCCAAACATGAGCGTATGTGGAGAGTGGTCTCTCAAGGACCATTCCAGTTTACTATGGTGAATCCCAGAGGAACAGAGGATGAGAGAATTGATCCTATAGCAGAATTTCCTAACTCTGATGACCAACTGACTCTTGAGGAGAGAAAGTTAGTCAATCTAGACTACATTGCTAAAGACACTCTATACAGTACAATTGATGATGGTGTGATGGGAATGATCTCTCACTGTAATACTGCTAAAGAGAATTGGGATACACTAGTTGTTATGTGCCAAGGCACAGATCATATAAAAGAAAACAAATTTCAGTGGCAATTGGAAAGTTTGATAGTTTTGAAATGGATGATGGTGAATCAATAGACAAATTGGAAGTCAGATTCACTAGCATCATGAATGATCTAAATGCACTTGGAAAGAAATACCCACAGAGAGAAGTTGCATTGAAAATTCTTAGAGGCCTTTCTAAGAAATGGGATATTCATGCAGTGGTGATTGAAAACACCAAGAACATTAGTTCAATGCCTTACCAAAAAGTCTTCTCTGAGCTGAAAGCCTATGAATTTGTAATTGATAAGAAATCCAAAAATGCTGACAGCAAAGATGATTCTTCATCGAGTAAAAATGTGGCTTTTAAAGCCAAAGATAAAACCTCAGAAACTAGAGAAAACCCTCATGCCAAAAAATCGATGAGCTTGAGGAAAAAGCTAAGACCGATGGCAAGGAGGTTTGACAGACTTTAATAGTAGATTTGGAAAATACAAATGCTATTACAGAACCACATGTACCGAAAGAAACCCGAGGACGATTCAACCGAGAAGAAGAAGGACCTGAAAGTCAAGGATCTTCATCCGCAAAGAAGGACTCCAAGTCCAAAGAAGAAAATGATCGGGATGATGATACCAACAGATGCTATAATTGCGGAAGAAAGGTCACTTCCAAAGATGATTGTCCGATTTGAGTTCTAAGGAGAGAAGAGAAAGGCAAGCTAAAAGAGATCGAAGTTCTCTAGCAAAAAGGCCATGGTTGCGAAGAAGAACACTCGAGGAGGATCTAGCTCTTCTTCAGATGAGATATTCTCGACAAAGTGAAAGTGATGACATCCGTCCGATGACCATTGAGGAGGTAAACTCTTCTTTCTATGTTGTTGCTCCTACACTAGCACAAGAGTTTTCAAGTTCCACCGAAAAAAAAATATTTTTGACCGATGGATTCTTTTGAGAATCGATGAAGGACTATCTTTGTTTTGCAAAAGATCGCTAAATAGAACTCAAGAAGAGCGAATAAGGACCTGAAAGCTGAAAATCTAAAATGGAAAGACTCTAGCAATATTGAAATCACTTCTCAATTAATGGGAGCTACTGATGAACTGGATGTTCTGAAAGTTAAACTCTCAAAGAAAGAGAAGATGATAATGTCCCTAACTGAAAAGCTAGAGAAATCCATCAAGAAATTCAAATTAATCGTAATCGAGTTCAATGACCTCTCCGAGAAGCATAAAACTCTACAGAATCGTGAGGATAGTGCACAGAAGAAGTTAACTCTATTGAATAATGCATCTAATGTGATAGATGAAATTCAGAGTTACCAGAGATCTGCCACTATAAAAACTGGATTAGGATTTATTCCAGGGGGAACTTCACAAGGTCATCTGAATGCTGCATCAAGTAGCAAGAAGACTATCTTTGTAAAACCAGTGGCACCTACACTTCAAACTGAAGTAATGCCCAAGGTTGTAGACAAGGGAAAAGGACCTATGGTCTCAAAAAAAACTGAATGATCGGGTTAGAAAGCCCAAACCTCGGTGAAGGCTAGAAAACCCGAAAGGATCGATTAATGAAAAGTTTCAGCAAGTATTTCAAAGCCTCGGGCTAAGAATGCAAACCCGAAAGGCTCCACATCAACCATCGAGAGGAATCCTCGATGAGAAACACTTTCAAATGAGACATTCTCAATCAAGAGACCAAGTCCTCAAGATAATCGAAAAGACCAGTTTCAAAGATGATAACTGAACCTCACTTGCCTAAGGGTAAAGGTTATCTCAACCCAAGTCAACAAAGATTTAGACCAAAACCGACAAAAGCCTAAGCATCCAATGTAAGGCCCTGAACCAAAGAAAAATTCAAAAGCCCATGTTCATGCTAAAGCTAGCACACATATACGTAAAACCGCTAAGGCACCCAGAGTAGTGGATGTATATGTTGATGTTTATGGAAGACAAATTAGCCACTCTAAAGTGATTAGAGTTGTCGAGCGATTTGGATTCCGAAAGGTACAACTAACCTCGTGAGGACCCTACACAAATTGGGTACCTAAGAATTGATCTATTTTTCGGGAGAGGAAAACAAGGGGCACTAAGTCGATGAAAGATCACATGGCAATCGATGAGCAGAGAGACGAAAAAAAGCTCCCCGATGTATGGTATCTTGACAAAGGATGCTCAAGACATATGACAGATTCAAGAAGATGCTCAAAGACTATGTTGAACAAAGAGGCCCACGATCACTTTTGGAGATAACTCCAAGGGATTGATCAAGGATATGGAACTTTGGAAATCGACTCGATTCATATCCATGGTGTTTCATATGTATCCGGATTGAAGCATAACTTGCTTTCAATTAGCCAATTCTGTGACAAGGGTTTCAATGTTGAGTTCTCCAAGAACTTATGTTTTGTGAAAGATGATACATCACAGAAAGTATTACTGACTGGTACAAGAAAATGGAATGTGTATCTTGCTGATTGGAGTTCAACTCCTAAAGATACATGTTTAGTTGCTAAAAGTTCCACAGATACCAGATGGTTATGGCATAAAAGAATGAATCACCTAAACTTCAAAACCCCCGAACAAGCTTGCAAAATTAGCTCTTGTGAGAGGGTTGCCTAATGAAGTGTTCAAGAAGGAACACATTTGTGATGCGTGCGAAAAGGAAAAAAAAGTTAAAGCATCATTTAAAAAGCAAAGTTGAAGTTTCTAATTGAAAGAATACTTGATTATCGCATATGGATCTCTTTGGTCCTATAACACCTGTGAGCACTAATGGCAGGAAATACACACTAGTAGTAGTCGATGACTACTCAAGATATACTTGGGTCATATTCTTACTCAAGAAAAAAGAGACTCGAATAAAGTCGCCGAATTACTAAAAAGGCTCAAGATTGAGAAAAATCGAGTGTGGTCAAAATCGATCCGACAAAAGGAACTCGAGTTTATAAATCATATTATATCCGATTATTATGCAGAGAATGGAATTTCACATGAAACATCACCGCAAGGACCCTCAACAAAACGGTGTTCTTTGAGAGAAGGAAATGAACTCCGAAAGAAGTTCGCAAGGACAATGATAAATCAAGTGATATCCCTAAGAGATTTTGAATGAAGTCAACACATTGCATGCTACTCTCGAGAATTGATCCATGTCGACCAAGAGTCAAGGCAAAACACCCTATGAGCTTTGGAATGAAAGGAAGCCTCTTGTTTCTTTCTTTTCGTGTGTTTGGTTGCAAGTGTTTCATACACAATAATGGTAAAGATCAGAGTTGAAAACATTTGATAGTAAAGTTCGATGAAGGAATATTCTTAGGATATTCTCAAGTCAAGAAAGCTTTCGAGTTTACAACCGTAGGACTCTTATTGTGGAGGAAACACCTCATGTTGTTTTTTATGAATCTACCCGTGTTCGGAAGAAACAGAACATGATGCGTATGAACTAACCAAGAGGATCACCAGATTAAGCCCTGAAACGAAAGATAAATCATCCAATCGAACTCGAAAAAGAAGTCACACTATCTATGATTGGAGTGACTCGGACTCGATAAAGAAGTTCGGATGGAAATCGGGATGGGGAGACTCAGAAAACCAACACTCCAAAGGTGACCAATCTGAATAGACACCCGCCTCGCACTCGGTATGTGATGCCAATGAAGATGTGGTCACAAATGAGGCAAATTCTCGAATCTATCAACCAAAGGGGAACAAATGTCTCGACAATGTTCGAATAGAATTTCCCGAAGAAGATGATTCCTTTCTCCCTGCTCGTTGTTCCCTCGAAGTTTCTCGATTTAATCGAACCTAACATTTCAAATGTTGAGGACACTATTGAAGGGGGAACATCAAGAAGGAAATGGTTAGATAGTCATCCTACAAGTCAGATTGTGGGTGATCTAACCAAAGGTGTTAAAACAAGAAGGTTCCATGGTGAGAGTGCACTATTCTCGCCGCTTCCTATCGAGAAAAAAACCTCATCGAGATTGGTGAAGCTCTACAAGATTCTCATTGGATAACTGCTATGCAAGAAGAGCTGAATCAATTCTCAAGGAATGAAGTATGGGAGCTGGTAGATAGACCAGAAAGGCACAATGTCATTGGAACCAAGTGGGTTTTCAAGAATACAAGAGATGAAAACAACAACATTGTAAGAAACAAGGAAATGCTAGTTGCACAAGGTTATTCCCAAGAAGAAGGCTTGGATTATGATGAAACCTTTGCACCTGTTGCAAGACTAGAAGCCATCAGATTATTTCTTGCATATCTTTGCCCACATGAAGTTCACAATCTATCAAATGGATGTGAAAAGTGCATTTCTGAACGGTGTGCTTAAAGAAGAGGTTTATGTGGAACAACCTCCTGGTTTCAAACAGAATGACCAAGTTTACAGGCTCAGAAAAGCTTTGTATGGTCTTAAGCAAGCACCCAGAGCATGGTATGATACTCTTTCTCAGTTTCTTACTGACCATGGTTTTGTCAAAGGGACTGTTGATAGAACTCTGTTCAGGATAGAGGATGGGGGAGATATCTTACTAGTTCAGATATATGTTGATGACATCATTTTTGGATCTCCAAACCATCAGCTGTGTGAAAAGTTTTCAACACTGATGAAAGGCAAATTTGAGATGTCAATGATGGGAGAGATGAATTTCTTTCTAGGTCTTCAAGTGAAACAATCAAAGGAAGGAATATTCATCAACCAGGCAAAGTACACCAGAGATCTGATTGCTAAATATGGTGTACAGAATTGCAACACAGTTAGGATTCCCATGAATACTAACTACAAGATGGATCCTGATTCTGAAGGAAAATCAGTGAGTCATACTGATTATAGAGGAATCATTGGATCATTGCTCTATCTCACAGCAAGTAGGCCGAATATAACATTTGCTGTTGGGATATGTGCAAGATACCAAGCTAATCCTAAGGCTAGTCACATGGAAGCTGCCAAAAAGATACTGAAGTATCTTAAAGGCACAGTGAATAGAGGATTATGGTATCCAGTGATGATAACCTTGAGTTAAGTGGTTACTCCAGATGCTGATTATGGAGGTTGCGAATTGATGATGTCCACCTCGGTGAACTTGTCAATTTCTAGGAAGTAAGTTGATATCTTGGTTTTCAAGAAAAACACCCTCGATAGAGCAACCAAGATTATTGAAGTTTGAATACATGGTCTGCAGGAAGTCTTGCGTTTCGATTCTTTGGCTCGCACAACAATTAAGGGATTATAAAGTTGTAGCCAATGAAGTACCAATATTTTGTGACAATAATAGTGCCATTGCTATTTCACAAAATCCGTTATTGCACACCGACGTATGCAAGCATGTGGATATCGGACATCACTTCATCGAGATCATGTCGAGAAGAAGGACATAAGGATGGAGAAAATTCATCTTGATAAGCAGAGAGTCGATATCTTGACTAAACCTTTGGTCAATCAAGATTTCGTGAACTTTCATTGAATTAGGGATGTTAGAACTAGGTGTATAGAGTAAAATCAAAAAATTGAAGATTTTCGTATATGAAGTTTTCTCGATTCTCTTGAGAAGCTTAGGATAAAAATGGAAATACTTGAATCGAGTCTCGTGAAAACTCAGATTCTTCAAGGTCAAGATTAGTAGCAAACCGAACCATTTCAAGATTTTCAAGATATAATCTTGACATTTTATCAAGGTCGATTACTCGAAGAAGACCGATAGAGGAAAATTAGTCTCAAGAAGTAATGACTCATGCAACCCATTTATTGCTTAAGTGAAGCTCGAAATCATTCGTAATAAATACAAAACACCGAGGAATGTTTTTTTGGGATCGCTTTTAAATTCGAAGAAGGTCAATACCATTTAATGCTCGCTACATTAATGACCAATGAGGATGTTTTGGCGGCTTACTTTTTCGAGATCGTCGGTTGTTCAGATACCCGATTAATCGAGATTAATCTCAACCGTTGTTTTTCACCTAACCAACACGATTCCCCACGATCTCGGCTATATATACCCTAAGAATGCCTTTCAAGCCAAAATTTTATCAAACCCTTCGCTCTCAAATCCTCCTCAAAATAAATCCCTTTGCCTAGAAATTCTCCAAACCCTAAAGCTTCATCTCTTCTCAAATCAATCTCTAAAATGGTCCCAACCTTGTTCGAGAGATTAGCCAAAACCAACAAACAAAGGGTACGAAGTTCGTTGTTTCACTCGAAAAGCACAACCAACTCAAAGCCGTAAGAGGAGGCTCGCATATGATTCGATCGCTAAACTCACCCAACTAGTCGCAGTTTAACCGACCGCCGAAGTTTGCGAAAAGAGGTAATCGAATTCGCCTATAACTTGAAGGTAGATGAAGAGGATCAGATGCATTCTTCGACATCATTCTCACACTTAGAGCATTCATTCCAAATACGCCGATTTTGAAAGGGATTTGCATTACCCCAAAAATCAATGATGTTTTTGAGCTCGTGGATAGATAGGATTCCCGATGAATGTCGTCGTAGAGAGCAGAATACTTAGATAGTTTGAATCTGTGAAGTTTGAGGCGACCTCGCATAAAAGGCACACGAAGCCACAATATCGTGTTTTGATGGATATTGTGAGCAAATGCATCATGAGTCTTATGGGAGTTTTGAGCGGTCAAGACTCAAGCTCGGTGATGGCGCCGATAGAGGCCTCACCCACCACCGACTTCAACTGGCTGAAATTTCTAATTCAGACGGTGAGTGAGCAGACCAAAGTTTTGAGGAAGGTTGATGGGGCGATCTCAATCAAAGGCAAGATCCACCATGCCACCAAAATTGCTTACATTTTGGAGATGTGCAGAGAGGAGGAGGATATCTTCGCCAATTCGACCCCATTCCCTAAATCCAAAATTCTCTTTAAACCCATTGCTGCAAAGAAGCAGGTCATCAGGGGGAAGAGAGAAAAGAAGGTTGAATCACCAGTTGCGGCTGAAAAAGAGACTCAACAAACCAGGGGGAAGGTTTTGTTGGAGGCAAAGATGGAGCAAGGAGCAAAGATGTTGAAACTGAAGGATCTTGCTCCAAAACGCAGAAGATTGGTGGTTCTCACCGATGAAGATGAAAGTGATTCTGACGAGATTCAACCGGAGCGCCAAACCGCTCAGAGTTCACCATTACAAGTGTTGGCTCAGGTTATCTCTAGGACTCAGGATCAGACTGAGGAGCAGGTCTTCTCTGAGGTGCTCGAGACATCGCTAAGTTCAGATAAAATTTCTCAGGAAATTTTTAAAGGAGCTCAGACCTCAGAGATACCTACCTCAGATGTGCAGGCTCGCTCGCATGAAGAGCCACCAGAGTCGATCCGAAGATGTGCGGTGCTCGCATGCCAGAAGAGCCAACTCAGATTCAAATTGAGGATATGCCAACTCAGGCCTCAGAACCCTCTCAGATGCAAACTGAGGACCTGACCGCACAAACTTCAGATGTCACGAGGCTCGGAGCGTAATATTCTTGATGAGCTCCTGAAAGGATCTATCGCTGATCCTCACCGATGCTTCAACCGAACCAGAGAGCCTAAGATGGAAGAAAGGCGAAGTCAAGAAGGCGAGTGGAGGAGCAAGGGGAACGGTTCATTCTTGACCGCTACCCCGAGCTCAAATTTCATAACCCCGATCTGCAAGATGTCTTCTTCAGATTAAGGACGATCAGATTCATCCTCAATCGACTCTTCCCGAGATGCTTGACATTGCCGCTTTCGGAGGGAAGACCGTGGAATGAGGAGACACCTTTCGACCGACTTCTCGTGGTTCGGGAGGACAAAGCTCGTGATGAAAAACTCCATTTTTGATGAGCCGGTTCGGAGAAGTTGGGTGAAAGGAGAGCAATCGGGTTGGTGCCCCGAAAGCAAATGGAGACAAATCCAAAGATGGAGATGGGGACCAACAGGAGATGTTGAGAAGCGCCTCGAGATGGAAAAGGAGACTTCATTTCGATCAACTCGAATTGGTCAACCTCGATCGAAGTTAGAACTCTTTCAGTACCTTTTTTGCACTATTAACAATTATGCCAAAGTTACCAAAGTCCTATCTTTAACTCAATTGTCTCGATAAATGATCGAGGCTCGGTTGGAGACCGGAGCTCGGACGACGGCCGCCGAGGCACATGATGATCGACAAAGACAGAGGTGCGAAGATTCCTAAGATTGATCTCACTCCTTGATGGAGAAACTTGAGAAGGGTGAGCCAATGATGATCAAAATTGCTCCAGATGGAAGAGACGTTGGCCAATCAAGCTCAAAAGATGGAAAGTCTTAGTCACTCTTCAGGAGCTGGTGCAAATTCAAAACACTCTGACCACCTAGATGACCTCCATGGAAGAAAAGCTGAATGAGAAGCTAGAGGGAGTCAAGGCCGAGTTAAGTGATGAACCGAAGCAGAAACACAAGGAGAGTTCTGATTTCCTAGAGGTGAAACTGGCAGAAAAGAATGAGGTGCTGATAAAGTCTGCTGTTGAGGAAATGAGCTCAATGCTCATGACCAAGATGACAGAGATGTTCAAAGAAGCACTCTCTGGCCAGTTTGCCCACTTATCTGAAGAATTTTCTGTGGCCAAGAACCATCTAAGGAGGCTGGAAGACGAACAAGATCGATAAATAGGAGAGATTCATTTGTGTGAGCAAAGAGCAATATCACATGGACACAAAGACTCTCCAAAGCTTCTTCCAAATTACGGTGCCAAGAAGGGGGAAAAGGAAGTCAAGATCTCGAAAAGTTCATGGCACGTGACTTTGGAGAAGAAGGCTAAAAAGATGCTTGAAATGTATAATTTAGCCAAAGCCTTAAAAAGAAGTCAAGCTTCAAAAGTTAAAGTTCGCTTCAGATAGAGAAGTTCGATCTACACTCGAAGTTTCTAAGCAAACCATGCTTGATGTGTCAAAAGAAAAACCGAAAAGCTAGAGCAAAGGTTGGAACAAGCCAGGCTGCTGCTGAAATGCCTATGAAGAGGAAAGCCTCGGGTGTTGTTCAACCTGAAAGCAAGCGTGCAAAGGCTTCTAAGCCAATCCAGAGAAAGCTGATTCTGGATGATGAAGAGAAAGAAGAATCTGAGTCTCAACCTCAGATGAAAGTCTTCAATACTAGAAATGCTCTGAAGACACTCCAAATGGAACAAGCTAAGAAAGTTGCTGCTTTGGTCTCGAGAGCATCTCGTGATCGAAAAAGAAGATAGACGAAGAGCGTAGCGAAGAGTGAATTCGTGAAGTTTAAGCAGCAAGAGGAAAGGAACATCAAAAGCGCTTAAAGTGGCCCCCACGTTGATAAATGGATGCCCATTAAACTCAACGATATGTGGGAAGAAGTCAAGAGAACCTTCTGGTTCAATTATGATGTTCTCAGGGAATGGAGAGGGGAAGGCTCAGATCAGAATGAAGCATTCATTGAGTATCTCCTTACCTTCTATCCAAAGTATCTATGTGGTCGGATTAACCTTGCGGATGAAGGAGAGGTACAGATAGTAGCCCCTGGTCCATATTCTTATTCTCCTCCAAGACTTGATAATGGCTTGGTGAATGAGAAGGCCATTACTCAAGAGATTGCTCAAGATCTTTGGTCATTGGGTCTAACAGAAACAAATCCGGACATCATCAATGAAAGAAATGAGCTGAAGAAGAGATTTTTCGGAATGTTCGATCTGGAGGTGCCCACTAATGAAGTTGAGAATGAAGCAAACTGAAGAACAGAAGACTGAAGAGACAAATCTGAAGACTGAAGACTGAAGACTCAGAAGATTCTGTAATCTTTAAATTTTTTGTCTTTTTGATTTTGTTGATAAACTCATTGTAATCTGAATGGTATACTCATCATCAATGAAGATTTATCATTATGCTCAAAAGATAATATCTCATTATCTTATTTACATGTCTTTTATTTTGATATGCCTGAATGAATGTCTCTGAACTGATTGTATGTTCATATAAGGAGGAAATTGTCTGAATATGGGAGAATTTGTTTAAGTATTTGGTAATGAACTATTTAAAAAGATTCATTACTGAAGAAATTGCTGAATGATTAAACCGCTGCACGAGAAACTCAAATTGTTGGGAGATTCTCGATTTAAAAAAAAATTGTTGAGACAACCAATCTTGTAATAGGATAAACCAAAACCCCGAGTATAGGTTATATTTTTTTGTAAACAAGATAGGTTTTGACATCATCAAAAAGGGGAAATTGTTGGGAGATGAATTTAATAAAGATATATGATTTTGATTAAGATCCCAAAACCCCTAAGTATGACATGTTCGAATGATCTTGATAGTTGAGTCGATTCGCTTAGAGTATTCGTGATGTTATCTCGCAAAATGTATAGTCGCAGATATAGTTCGGGATAGGTTAAAGACTCAAGAACTCAAGATGTTTCGAAGTATCCGGTTTCAGGATGAAACTTAGATATCAAGACTTCGATGTGATATTGAGTAAATCAAGACTCAACACGAAGACTCGAAGACATCGGTCAAGATAAACTACAAAGATTCGAAGACCTCAACACTCGTAAGACCACGAAGACTCGTAAGACTCGTAAGACATGTAAGACGTAAGATCAAGAATCAAGATCAAGAGTATCAAGGCACAAGAATTATCAAGACTCGAGAATGTCTTGAATGCTCGATATGAACCCGAGTGTTCCGAGGCAATCGATAATATCTATCTCAAGGATGCAATCTTGAGAAGATCACGATTTCTTAAGAAGTTAGATATTGCCAAGACATTCAAATGCGCATAAAAGGAACTAAGTCGGAAGTGTTGTTAAGGTTATATCAAACTCAGAGTTTGTAACCAAAAGAGCCGTTGAAGGTGTCTACCTTTAACTGGAGACAAAAGTCAAAAAGAGGAAGACGACATCGCACCATACCGACATCGACAAAAAACATGTCATTTGAAAAAAGATGTCGATGTACAAAAGTTCCGCATCGCAAAAAAGTGAAGACCGGCTACATGAAAGGCTATTGCCTAAAAAACGTGTTAGGGAGTTTCAAACCCTAAATATAGCCGTTTAACACACCACAAGAGGAACTCACGGCTATCTCTCCAACGGATAGTTTTCAAAAGTGACCTTGGTGTATGCCTATAAATACTTGGTGACCCTCTACATTGTAAGGTTACGGAAATTTATACGCAACTCAAGAGCTCAAACTTATTCTTGCAAAAAAGTTAAAGCACTCGAAAAACTTAGAATTTCCCAAGTGCTTCGATATTGAAGAGAGCTCACTATACTAAGCCTAGCTTGATAAGATTTATCCAAAGCTTAGTTGAGATATCCTAACCCTTTGCATTGTGCTTCATTGTAAAGGATATCTCATCCTAGTTGGAAACCAACCGAGAAACCCCCAAAACCCTTGAGAAGGTAGTTGGAGGTGTTTTTGTTGGTGAGAAAGAGTTGTAAAGAGTTAGTAAACTACGCGGAGTAGTCGAAAAACTCTAGAAGAGAAGTTAGTAAGCCATGGGGGTAGTCCAAAGCTTGTGTGTGATTGAGTAAGTAAACTACGGAGGTAGTCAGAAAGCTCAAGGTCGGGTTGAGTAAGTAAACTACGTGGAGTAGTCAGAAAACTCAGGGCCGAGGTTGAGTAAGTAAACTACGAGGTAGTCGAAAAGCTCGAAGTTGATAGTGAATTTCTCCAAGAGTCGGGAGAGTGGACGTAGGAGCTTGAGTCTCTCGAACCACTATAATTGTTGTGTTCTTTATTGGTTTCCTTATCTCGTACTTAACTGTTGCATTGACTTGATTTGAAAGCATACTTTTCACGGATATTCAGTTGGAATCAATCCACTGAAGTTGCATAAGTGAATCACAGCCTAATCACTATTTCATAAAGGGAAAATTTTCAGCAAAGCTTAAAACGAGTATAATCTAAAGGGCCAACCATTCCAGACGATCGAAAGAAGCTAGAACAGATAGTTATCAAACCGAACTCTCTTCCGAGGATTGATGAAGTTAGTTATCGATCCAAGCAACTTCGGGATCTCTCGACACTCGGGACTCGGTTGAGATTATCTCGAGGTATCTGAAAGCGACTCGGGATCACCGTCTCGATGAGACTTTGACTCGGAGCGATCTGTGCTTCTCGAAACCTAATCTTGAGGATTATCGACCGTTCGACCTCGAAGAAAAAAAAGTTTTAAAATCACTGAACACGTGTATTCCCCCCTCCCATACACGTGTAAGACTCGTTTGCACCGGGACCAACACAATCCATTGTCGTGTTCTGAAATGGAAGATGGAAGATCTGGTACGACACCGGTACTCCGGTAGTTTTGAAGGTCCGAGCATCATATAACCGGTTTTATCAAGTTTTGACAGCTTTTTTTCCGATTTTGCCGGTTTTTTCCGGTTTTGCCAGTTTTAACCGGTTTTGACCGGTTCAACCTGTAAAACGGTTTTTAAGGGGTGATTGGACCGGATCCAGGACCGATTCCCGGTTCAACCCGTCGAACCGGCCGGTCCTGTCCGGTTCTGAAAACATTGCATGCCCTAACCCTTAAAAAAAAAATTGTTCGTAATATTTCTTAGTTTTTATATGTGTGAAATAGGCTTCTTCGCAAAACCTCCAAACGCTACTTCTGCCTCTCTCCCGCTCGCAGCCGTCGTATAACCATGGTGAAGAAAAGCAAAAGTAAGCTTCGTATAATCCCTAGTCTTTCCAAATCCTTGATTAATGCTATAATCGTGCTTCTTATAGTTCATTCATAGTCACATTTCATGTTTTGATAATCATTTATTACTGCGTGTGTTTGTGTTTGACTGAATTTTGAATTTCCGCCTCAGAGAGCAAGAGCAAGAGGGTGTCATTGAAGAAGAAATACAAGGTAATAAGGAAGGTTAAGGAGCACCACAAGAAGAAAGCTAAGGAGGCCAAAAAATTAGGGTTTGATAAGAAGCCCAAAATCGAAAAGGATCCAGGCATTCCTAATGATTGGCCTTTCAAGGAGGAAGAACTCAAGGCTCTCGAGGTCCGTCGTCAACGCGCTCTCCAGGAAATCGAGGATAAGAAAGCAGCTCGTAAAGAGAGGGTATTGATTTCTTCCATTCCCTTAATTTTTGTTACAATCGAGTTTTTATGGTTTTGAATTGAATTTTAGGTTTTAGATTAGGGAGGTGTTGTTGGCAATTGATTTGCTGTTTAATCTGCTTATGTATGTAATTTAGTTTTTGCTGATTGATAGGCTCAAAAGAGAAAATTGGGCATATTGGAAGATGAAGAAGATGCTTCTGTTGGAGAGGGAACTATGAGTGATAATCCTGCAGGAGTCACTAAAAAATTGGGTGTGTGAAGGTTTTTTTTTTGTATATTGTGTTTGAACTTCTGCTTCATATTTTTGTTTATTGACTTGAAATATTTGTTGCAGATAGCTCAGAGAAGAGTTTTTACAAGGAATTGGTTAAAGTCATTGAAGCATCTGATGTCATATTGGAAGTTCTTGATGCTCGTGACCCCCTTGGAACTCGTTGCGAGGACATGGAAAAGATGGTGAGGAGCTCAGGGCCTGATAAGCATCTTGTTCTGCTCCTAAATAAAATTGGTATGCTTGTTCCGTCATATGGATTGTATTTGAGTTTTAACTTTCATCATTATTTAGTTTGTAACTTAGAGTTGGTTTTATGTAAAATTGTTTTACTGTGCAATTTGTTCACAACTATCACTTTACGGTATAACAACTAACACTTTTGAATGAAACAACTAATACTGACAAACTAGTATGGTGTAATGAAACAAATAATACTGTTTAAAATACACATGAAATTTAAACCGGTTGCACACTAAAACTGGTTTGTATAAGTTATGCCTGTAATATGATAATGCAATCTAAGTTCTTTTTTTTTAATCACTGCAGTAAGTACCCAGATTATCTAATTGGCGAACATTGTGGTAGCTTGTTAACTACTTTTGTGATTGATTTATGTTTAGTTTTTTCAGTTGCCACTTTTTGTAAATGCATTGTTCATTAAGGTCATTTCCCTTGTAGTATTGGGATTCTGTACTGATAAGGGTTTGGAGAAAGTGTGTTGCATTATGCAACCTTAATAACTTCCCTGGTATACATTGAAATTGCAGATCTTGTCCCTCGCGAATCTACTGAAAAATGGCTTAAGTATCTTAGAGAGGAATTACCGACAGTTGCCTTCAAATCCAGCACCCAAGAACAGAAGTCAAACCTCGGGTGGAAAAAATCTGCTCCAAAGGCTGGAAGGGCGAACCATTCTCTGCAAACAAGTGATTGTCTTGGGGCTGAAACACTAATAAAATTGCTTAAAAATTACTCAAGAAGCCATGAGATCAAGAAATCTATCACTGTGGGGATAATTGGGCTCCCTAATGTTGGTAAAAGTAGTATAATTAATAGCTTAAAAAGGTCCCATGCTGTCAATGTTGGGGCCACTCCTGGATTGACAAGATCTATGCAAGAGGTTAGTCTGGATAAAAATGTTAAATTACTGGATTGCCCTGGTGTTGTAATGCTTAGATCTGCTGCAGACGATGCATCGATTGCTCTTCGAAATTGCAAAAGAATCGAGAAATTGGATGATCCTGTTGCTCCTGGTATGTTGCCTAAACTTTGCTACTTATCTCCTATTATATCGTCGTAGATGTTTACTAATTATTTTCCTTCTGTTTCAATAATGCAGTTAAGGAAATTCTCAAGCTTTGTCCAGATAGAGTATTGGTAACTTTGTACAAGGTCCCAAGTTTTGATTCTGTTGATGACTTTCTTCAGAAGGTTGCCACTGTTAGGGGAAGGGTAAAAAAGGGCGGTGTTCTAGACATTGAGGCCACCGCTAGGATTATTTTGCATGATTGGAATGAAGGTATGAGCCTTTTCTTCCACCTTTTACATGACTATTTACTATTTAAACTCATATATGCAAGAACTCCAATAATAAATTATGTGAAGTGTGTTAGACAACAGTTAACTTATATTTTAGAAGTAGAACAGCCTCAACTGCAAAAACTTCTTTCATACATCCCCAAAATGGAGCTTAACCATTTAAGTCATCAAGCTGTGGAAAGTGAATAAAGAAAAAAGAAATAGGGCTCTGTAGCTGGTTTGGTCATCTCTGATTTATAAGAACCTCAAGTTGTACAATGAATACAACTGGATACAAATTTAAAATATGGATTTGATAAGAATTGAAAAACCGTGATAGATTGCCATCTCTAGCATACACAATTATCTCCACTTGTGTCGCCCCAAATTTCAACTCTTAAAAAACTTTGAAAATATGTGGAAAGTTTTGAAGAAATGCTTTTGTGAGAAATCTTCTCTTACTTCTGCCTAAATGATACATATTTTAAGGGACTGAATTCTACCAGTCTTACAAAATATAGAGAGGTAAATGAATTTTCTATGCATTATTTTCCTGCAATATAAGGTGAGCTAAGCTGATATTGTTTTTTAATATCCTTTTAATCCTGCAGGTAAAATTCCATATTATACGATGCCTCCCACTAGGAACGCGGAGGAACCTTCTGAGGCAAGAGTTGTCTCAGAATTGGGGAAAGAGTTTAACGTGGATGAAGTTTATGGTGCTGAATCTTCATTTATAGGCAGCTTGAAATCTGTGAATGATTTCAATCCTGTAGAAGTTCCTTCAAATAACCCTCTGAATTTTGACATGACGATGCTTGAGGTTTGTAATCACTCCAAGTAGCACCTTTTGCTGAGTGTTGACATAGTAATTAAGACTAGCACTTGGGTGCACCAGACCGTGCAACTGGTTGGTCAACTAATAATTTTCATTTAAAAAAGCTAATATTGATCAACCTTTACCTTTTAGTAAAATAACTACCATTTAAAAATACACTTGAGTTGTGTACTGTGCAACTGGTGAATAAAAGTATATGCCAATAATTTAAAGTAGATTTGTCTAGAATGCTCTTATTCGTAATGATCTGCAAGTTATTTTTCATCCATGTCAATTACTTTAGATTGACCGTAATCCATATGCAGGATAATGAACAAACCGAAGGCAATCGTGATGATGATCAGCCCATGGAATCTGGAGAAGAAAAAGCCGTTGCGAAGGAGAAATCCGCAACTAGCAAGCAAAATGAGAAGCTCTATGGTGAGGAAGGAATGCTAAATTCAAAGTTGAAGAAAGCAGAGAAAAAAAGACGGAAAAAGGAAAGCAAAACATCTGCAATGGAACATGATGGGGATGAGGATTACGACTTCAAGGTTGATTACGTCAAGGATGATTCTGCCATGGAAATAGGTGACGACGAGACCATTGCTGATGAATGCATTAAAAACAGATTCGAGCTGCCTGAAGGAGTAGAGACGGGCAATGAATAACTGGGAAGAAGGGAAATTTTTTTTATGAAATGAGTTGGTGAAAAATGAGTTATTTTTAAAGATTTTACATGTTGAGTTCACATATTTCTTCTGTATTAGTAAGTTCAATAGAGAGCTGCACAATGTCAGCAAAACAAGAAGGATACTGGATACTAACTTGTAATGCTTTTTTAATATTTTCTAAACTTAGTATGCTTTCATTACACTTGAGTATGTAGTTTGATATTTGCTGCAACTTAAATTTTGTTCATTTTCCTTTCAATATTATTAATTTTTTGTTCATTTTAAATGTTCTTCCTCCCAATGATTATGGAGGTGCTTGCCGTATTAATAGTTTTTTTTTGTTTGGAAGTGGAAAATTGACTTATAGGAGAAAAGTGAGGGTCGTTGTTAAGTAAACCTCATGGCACACTGTACGCGCGACAATTACTATCAATACCTTACTCAAAAACAAAATTAAAAAAAAGTACCCAATTTTAGACCACTATATTTTTATTGTTAAAACAAATTATTCCTTTTGTCCCATAATTTTTATTCTCACTTTTCACACAGTATTATAAAAAATGTCACTTACTACTCCACTCATTACTCCACATACATTTTTTCTCTCTTCCAATACCTAAAATTACCTTTCATTTTTATTATTTCATTATTATCTCTTAATTAAAATACCAAAAAAAAAAAAAAAAGGGAGAAATTATAGAGGGACGGCGGAGTATAAGTTATAACTGTACAAGATATGCACCACGGTCATTGAAAGAAGAAGAGAAGGTGTTTACTAATTATTTATTGCAATATCATTCATTTTATTAGATTCTAGGGTTTCAAGTTGCTAGCGTTCAATCATATGTTAGTTTTTTGTGTTTTTAAAGAATCTTATTGTAAAGAAATAATTGGTCCTGCCTCCGGGGATTTGTTTAGCTGCGACTAAAAGTGAATTATTTGTCATTAACAAAAAGCGTTCAAATTAGAGCTTTGTGTTGTGAACAAGGTTGTAGTTTTTCTTGCATGGGTGTAATATTGAAATATTTGGAGGGAATACTTTAAATTGATTGAGTTGCTTTATTGTCACCTTAGGAAATGTTCATTAATCTAATTCGAGACGGACCTTTTTGGCAAATGTTCTCTCTAATCCATGACGAAAGTAGTATGAGATATCATCTATTAAATAAGATAATATACGCACACACTCATATGCAATATTACATATATAAGATCCATGTAAAATTGCCCCAAACCTACCCATTTCTTAATACACAGATTCACTTCTCTCATTCATGTTTGCATCACTCAGTTCTTTCACACTTCTCTTGTCGTTCAGTCTCCTTTTACCAGCGTCACTCAATGCCCCTTTTCGCCATCGTTTTACAATCTTCTTACACATAAATATATAAATTATACATTTCACATTTATAATAATGTATCTATATTAAATACATAATTTATTACTTATTAGGATATGAAGGAAGATTCTCATTTGATACCAAAACTCTTCCAAAACTCCTGAGTAGATATATATCAAACCATGTAGTAAGTTTATTATTGGCGCTAGTTTGACATTTCTTCATATCCTTATAATTTGCATTTACCATATCATTAATTTATATACAAAAATAATTGATTAATATATATTTTCATCATTACATCGAACTAAATCCTTAATATTCATCTCGCTTCTAGATGAACCGACCTTGGCGAGGCCAGCGAGCTTGATCACGGTGTTAATGTGTGGAGAGCTCGTACAGCGGTAATATGGACAGAAGATGTTCCTCAAAAGGGAAGAAATCTCCTAAACGACGATGTGGCAGGTGCATGTGCTATTTAAGGTAAAGATCAATATTGGCTGACAAAGATCTCCCTAGCCTCCCAAGTGTCGAGCATCGGATGGTTAGATCTCTACTGAAAATCTCAGCAACTTGGATAGAGAATAAAAAATAGCCTGAAAATAGTACATAGATATTAAATGTATTGTACTATGGCATTACATGCAAGAATTAAGATTAGTAGGAGAGTGAGATGTTATTATTAGTGTCCTAGAGACATCCTTTTTTTAAGGATATAATGCTAAGATAATATTCAGTATTGGTTTAATATTATTGTTTGTTTAATATTAAATGTATGTCGTTACACTGTTTAGAATATTATATTTGATTGTTTGCATTTGATCTTATCTATGTTCCCATGAGTCATTGTTGTCATTGAGGTTGTGAGAACTCAGGTGACTTAACCATGATTCTCAAATGGCCTCGATCAAGGGTCATCAAGAATGAGATATTGATGATGCAATTGAGATTGGTGTGCGATCTGCATCATACTCTTAGAGAGTGTAGTAAGATCTCACTTACTACGAAATACTAGGTATCTCGTGATGGATGCACAGATACCTTAGAGGGTATTGGTATACCCATCCAAGAAACTGTTTGATGTAATTCCACTCCTTTGACTTGAGGTTAATACGTACGACATGTGTTGAGTGATGAACTTTGACCATGACCGACGCTTGCACCCTTCCATGGGTAGATATGACTTTGATTGGGTTCATCACGAAGTGATGTTGGGGTTATACTGGAAAGTATGCTTTTACTTTGTATAACCAAACTGAATTTATGTCTTATTTGCTGAAATAAATTATTTATCACTGTTACTTTAAATATCATTGAATGTTACATATATTTACTGCATAACAGTTCAATAAATAGTACGTGTTACATTGTAGTTAATTTAGTGATAGCAGATCACAGAAGATTAAATTAATAGTCCCTTATAACCAAGAGTACAAAATTCACAACCCAGATGGAAATGAACAATCCATCGTGAAAGGTTGAAGTGTAAGACTCAAATTGACTTATCTTGACCAAGAGATTGCACTAGTGCATTATGATGCACTGAATAGGACCTATAGGAGGATAAATTATTCATTAATGAATATAGAAGAATTAGACCTCAGTGGTTCGTTATTTCTTAATCTCCGTCCCTTAAATAGGATCGTGTGTAATTAATAACTATTGCTTTGACTTATGAGGGTAGAGAATCAATGTGATTCAATACTTTATATTTTGGGCAATGTTGAGAAATTTGTAGTTTTGATGGAAGTTGTCACATCCCAATTTTTCGTAGGCTAACTATGCATAAAATTTCGTAAGAATTTGCCGCGGAAAGTAAAAATAAATAAATTAAATATGCACTTTAAAACTCAAAATGTTCAAATTTGTCTAAAGAGATGTGACTATAATTAATAAAAATACTTCAATCTCAAAAAAACTGAACTTGAGTTTAATATGACTCAATATTAAAAAAAAATATTCAATTGTTGCAATAGTAAAATTTAAATAAACACTTGAGGCAATCCACCGTCCATCCACCGCACTCTCTCTTAATTTGAAAAATGTTAAATGTATGGTATGAGCAAAACCACTAGCTCAATGAGGTCACCTTATCAAGATTAAATATAACATACAAATAAAGAGTTCAAGCACAAGTAATCATGTCAATCACAAATTATCACAAAAAGCTTTTCATCATAATTATGAACAATTATTAAATTATGCTTAATGGTTTCCCCAAGGATCTCTTTGCAATCCCATTGGGTGTCCCGAAGACCTCTTTGCAGTCTCGGGCTATGTGCATGACAGTTCCCCTAAAGACCTCTTTGCAATCTTACTGGGTTTCCTGAGGACCTCTTTGCAGTCCCGGGTCTCTTTCCAGTCCCTGGCCTTTCATAACTTTATTTTTATAATAAATTTATAATTTTATATCATCAAATAACGCTCAAATAAATAATTTATCATATATATCACGTCATATTATATTGCACACAAACAATTTATTCATACAAAATATTTAATAGAGATAAAGAAACCACACCTTAAATCTTGATTGAAGGTGTAGTAAAATAAATGAAGGCCGATTACTTATTCCCTTAACAATTCAATAATTACTCTTAGTGCAATAATAATAATAACTTAAGAAAAGGGGATAATAGAATGAGACCATAATGTTTACAAAATGGATTTGATTGGGAAAAGGTTTATGGCTCTGCCGATGAATAAAAGTTTTAAGAAAGTAATTTGGGCATCTCTTTCCATGGTAATAATTGAAAGAAATCAATAGTAAAAGTTTTCTGTTGTGAGTAAATCAAAAGCAAAGCAACCTTGTGGAAGTTTCGATCAAATTAAAAGGTAAGGAGACTTACTCGCCAGAATGAATTGAAGCTTTAAGCGTTAAAAATTTAAGGAATTAAATGCTGCACTCACCAGAGATAAAAGTGTAGATTATGTGTGTTTAAGATACGTGAATGTATTTCATATTTATAGGAGGAATAATGAATCTATGGAAGAATAAATTTGGAGATAATCTGGAAAATTTTGAGATTCAAATCTTTTGTGAGTATCTTGACAGAAAATAAGTTTAGGATTTCGGAATCTCAGATGAGAGAAAATCTGGAATTTAATAGATACCCATAATATATGGGATATAAATAAAATATTTTACTATATCTAAATAATACTCTTATATTTTTTTTATCATTATATTTAAATAATAATTTATTCTAGATTTTTGGGGTGTTACATCCTATCCCCTTAAAAATATTTTCGTCCTCGAAAATTAATCATGTACCTTGATTTTGTCGTCCCATGGAAAAAAAAATTCGAGCTCTACCTCCAGAATTTCTATCTCGACCATTGTCATCAATTCCTCTTCTATTTGGGCATTCAAAAGCAGTATGTCCTGGTTCCTTGCACATGTAACATATATTTTTACCCTTTAAGCATTCACCATAATATTTTCGCCCACATGTCTCGCAAGTAGGTTTATGTACTTGAGTGTTTCTCTTGATATCGTCTTCGATCTTCCTTTGTTTGTTGAGGTTGTTATGCTCTTCTTGACTCGACTGCTCCCACTTTCTTTTTCCGAACTGCTCTCCATTTGTTGGTTTAGGTGCATCCATCCCTATGCTCGCTTCAATTTCCTCAGCCCGTTCATAAGTTTCTGCCAGGGTTGCTATTCCCTGACCGGCTACAACATTCCTGATTTCAGAGCGAAGACCTTGTTTGAATCTCTGAACCTTCTTAGCCTCAGTGTCGGCCAAGTGCGGGGCGAAATGACACAGACGACTGAACTCTCGTTCATATTCTTCCACCTTCATATTTCCCTGCTTCAAATTGAATAATTCCGTCTCCATTCTCACTTTGTACGATGATGGACAATACTTTTAGGTAATGATCCGCTTAAATCCTTCCCAGGTGAGTGCTGTTATGTCGTTTGCTGGGCGCATACCTTTGTAGGAGTTCCACCATATTCGTGCGTCCTCCTGTAGCACGAACATAGCACAGGACACCTTTTGAGCGTTCATACACATCAATAGTCCAAGATGTCTTCAATCCTTCCTAACCATTCCTCTAGCGCGGCCGGTCCATCCCGATGATTAAACGAAGGGGGCTTGAAACTGTTGAATTGCTTCGCCACTTGAAGCTGATTGGCTGGCTGAGAGGGTTCAACTCTTGGTGGCATGTTCCTTTAAGGATTCGATTGTCTTAGTACCCAAAATTATAAATTTCATCTAATCTTAACCCCACTATCCTTCTCATCCATCAGTCACCACAATTATTAGGAATTAAAATATTTAACCATCGTAAATAATAGTTAGTCATATCCATGTCAACAATTATATATCATTTAATCATCTTTTTCATTATCAAAGGGTAAATATTTTATCAAACTCAACTGTTTCAATTTCGTCAATCATATATTATGCAATCATCTTTTCCCTGAAAGGGTAATATTATAACATGTAAACTTTTATATCATACCTTGGAGTTGTAGCGGTGGGTGGTGGTGGATGCCGTAACATATACTCAATAATGCATGATTTAAAATTCTTTTGCAAAATATTTTTCTTGAATAAAAACTAAAAGATTTTTTTTAACAAGTCTACAAGAACGTAAACCTGCTCTGATACCACTCTGTCACATTCCAATTTTTCGTAGGCTAACTATGCATAAAATTTCGTAAGAATTTGCAGCGGAAAGTAAAAATAAATAAATTAAATATGCACTTTAAACCTCAAAAGGTTCAAATTTGTCTAAAGAGATGTGACTATAATTAATAAAAATACTTCAATCTCAAAAAAACTGAACTTGAGCTTAATATGACTCAATATTAAAAAAAAAAATCAATTGTTGCAATAGTAAAATTTAAATAAACACTTGAGGCAATCCATCGTCCATCCACCGCACTCCTTCTTAATCTGAAAAATGTTAAATGTATGGTATGAGCAAAACCACTAGCTCAGTGAGGTTACCTTATCAAGATTAAATATAACATACAAATAAAGAGTTCAAGCACAAGTAATCATGTCAATCACAAATTATCACATAAAGCTTTTCATCATAATTATGAACAATTATTAAATTATGCTTAATGGTTTCCCCAAGGATCTCTTTGCAATCCCACTGAGTCTCCCGAAGACCTTTTTGCAGTCTCGGGCTATGTGCACGACAGTTCCTCCAAAGACCTCTTTGCAATCTTACTGGGTTTCCTGAGGACCTCTTTGCAGCCCCTGACCTTTTATAACTTTATTTTTACAATAAACTTATAATTTCATATCATCAAATAACGCTCAAATAAATAATTTATCATATACATCACGTCATATTATATTGCACACAAACAATTTATTCATACGAAATATTTAATAAAGATAAAGAAACCATACCTTAAATCTTGATTGAAGGTGTAGTAAAATAAATGAAGGTCGTTTACTTATTCTCTAAACAATTCAATAATTTCTCTTAGTGCAATAATAATAATAATTTTAGAAAAAGGGATAACGTACAGAATGAGACCATAATGTTTACAAAATGGATTTGATGAGAATAAACAATTCAATAATTACTCTTAGTGCAATAATAATAATAATTTAAGAAAAGGGGATAACAGAATGAGACCATAATGTTTACAAAATGGATTTGATTGGGAAATGGTTTATGGCTCTGCCGATGAATAAAAGTTTTAAGAAAGTAATTTGGGCATCTCTTTCCATGGTAAATAATTGAAAGAAATCAATAGTAAAAGTTTTCTGTTGTGAGTAAATCAAAAGCAAAGCAGCCTTGTGGAAGTTTCGATCAAATTAAAAGGTAAGGAGAATTACTCGCCAGAATGAATTGAAGCTTTAAGCGCTAAAAATTTTAAGGAATTAAATGCTGCACTCACCAGAGATAAAAGTGTAGATTATGTGTGTTTAAGATACATGAATTTATCTCATATTTATAGGAGGAATAATGAATCTATGGAAGAATAAATTTGGAGATAATCTGGAAAATTTTGAGATTCAAATCTTTTGTGAGTATCTTGATAGAAAATAAGTTTAGGATTTCGGAATCTCAGATGAGAGAAAATCTGACATTTAATAGTTACCCATAATATATGGGATATAAATAAAATATTTTACTATATCTAAATAATACTCTTATATTTTTTTTATCATTATATTTAAATAATAATTTATTCTAGATTTTTGGGGTGTTACAGAAGTTCCAAAATAGATTGTAATAGGACCAGTCAGACCTGTTAGCTGACTGATGAATTAAATATCCGATAGGATGACCAACTGAGTTGTATAGACAACTGATGTAACAGATACAGATAGGTCACAAATTGAGGGGGAACTCAATATGTATAGTCTAAGTCTTGAAGATCGGGTAAGCTGAAGATCAGAAGATCAAAAGAGCTTAAGAACAGAAGATCAGAAGAGCTGAAGAACAGAAGATCAGAAGACATCAAGACCAGAAGACCTATATCAGATAACACGAGGAAGAATCTGTAAGTTGTGTTGGGAGATGAATTTAATAAAGAAGTTTTGATTAGATCCCAAAACCCCTGAGTATGACATGTTCAGGATAATCTTGATAGACTGAAGTCAAGTTTCAGTATAGAGTGTTTAGGAAGTTATCTGTACCATGTATAGTCAGCAGATATAGATCAAAGTTAGATATCAAGAAATCAAGACTCAAGAAGTTGTCAAGAAATCAAGACTCAAGAAGTAAATCAAGTAATCAAGACTCAATAAGTTGTCAAGTAATCAAGACTCAAGAAGTAATCAAGACTCAAGAAGTTATCAAGAAATCAAGACTCAAGATAAATCAATACTCGCTTTGAATCAAGAAATCAAGACTTAGTAAGTAATCAAGACTCAAGAAGTAATCAAGAAATCAAGATTCAAGATGACATCGACGACATCAAGACTCAAAGATGTCATCAAGACATCAAGACTCAAGATAAATCAATACTCGCTTTGTAATCAAGAAACTAAAGACTCGAGAAGTAATCAAGAAATTGAAGACTCAAGAAGTAATCAAGACTCAAGAAGTAATCAAGACATCAAGACTCAAGATGCCATCAAGACATCAAGACTCGTGATGTCATCAAGACTCAAGACTCAAGATGTCATCAAGACATCAAGACTCAAGATGTCATCAAGACATCAAGACTCAAGATGTCATCAAGACACTAAAGACTCAAGATGTCATCAAGACATCAAGACTCAAAGATGTCGTCAAGACATCAAGACTCGTAAGATATCAAGACTCGTAAGACATCAAGACTCGTAAGATACTAAAGACTCAAAGAGTTATCAAGACTCAAGAAGATACTAAATACTCAGTATAACCTGAATGTTCAGAGGCACTGAATATATCTATCTGAAGATTACAAAACTGAGAAAAACGTAAATATTCAGATAAGTAGATATTGCCCAAAACATTCATATGCAGACAAAATGAGCTAAAGTCTAAGTGTTGTTTAAGGTTATCTCATTCAGAGAGATTGACCAAAAAGAGTCGTTATGTTTGTCTACATTTACTGAAGACAAGAACCAATCAGAGGAAGACAACACCGCTTTTTTATCGACAATTTGAAGCGACAGGACCCCTAATCATGTCAAGAGTACTATGTTCCGCATCGCAAAAATTTGTGATTGGCTACATGACTACATATTTTCTAAAACATGCAAGGGAGTATTCAAACCCTAAATATAGCCGTTCATCAAACACCATAAGAGGAAACTCATGAAGCTATCTCTTCCAACTGATAGTTTTTCAAGAGTGACCTTGGTGAAGTTGCCTATAAATACTAGTGACCCTTTACATTGAGAGGTCACGGGAAATTTGAAAGCAACTCAAGAGCTCATTCGTATTATTGCAAATTGAAGCACTCAAAAAACCTAGAATTTCCCAAGTGTTTCAGATTGAAGAGAGCTCATTCACTAAGCCTAGATTGATAAGAAATATCCAAAGCTTAGTAGAGATATCCTAACCTTTGCATTGTTCTTATTGTAAAGGATATCTCATCCTAGTTGGAAACCAACCCAAAACCCAAACCCTTTGTAAGATAGTTTGTGTGTGTTTTGTTGGTGAGTTGGAGTTGTAAATGTTGGGATTATACTGGAAAGTATGCTTTTTACTTTGTATAATCAAAAATGAATTTCGGACTTATTTACTGAAATAAATTGTTTATCACTGATGCTTTAAATATTATCGAATGTTACATATATTTACTGCATAACTGTTCAATAATTCGTACGTATTACATTGTAGTTAATTTAGTGATACCAGATCATAGAAGATTAAATTAACAGTCCCTTGTAACTAAAAGTACGCCATTCACGACCTAGATGGAAATGAACAACCCATCGTGAAAGGTTGAAGTGTAAGGCTCAGATTGGCTTGTCTTGACCAAGAGATTACACTAGTGCATGACTGATGCACTGAATAGGACCTACAGGAGGACAAATTCTTCAGAACTGAACAAGGAAGAATTAGACCTCAGTGGTTCGTTGTTTCTTAATCTTCGTTCCTTAAATAGGATCACGTGTGATCGGTAACTATTGCTTTGACTTATCATGGGTAGAGAATCAACGAGATTCAATACTTTTTATCTTGGGCAATATTATTGGTCACATGTGATTACTAAGATTTAATACGAAGAATCGTGTGCAAGTACGCTTGTTCGATTTGCCCCCTTGGGAGGTTCATAATCTTTATCATACCAAATCTTGCAAGTGGAATTAGTTTCCGGTATGGACAAAAGATATTAATTAACGGAAAGCTATTTCAGTGGCTTGAATTAATTAATAGGCTAGATAATCTTAAACACGGAAATAATAACCGGGAGCCATATTGACTGTAATATGGGTTAAGATGGATAGTGCAATATTAATTATGTAGTGGGATTAATCAATATTTATGGGCTTGAATAATATTGTGGCTCAATATTGATAATTCAAGATCCATTGGAAGATACAATCTTAATTCTCCTAAAGGCCCCCTAAGTAGCCCAACATATAGTCCAATAACTGAAAAAGGTGTTTAAAATAAAATAAATATCGTTGCTTATTTTTCCTAATTATTTTCGAAATTTATAGATAAAAGGGGAGAAAGATTTTCTTTGAATTTTGTTATGGAATGAAGATATGTATTCTTGGAATACAAGATTATCTCATTAAATTCAAGAAATCCCCCACTTGGTTATTTATAAGGAAAATTTCAAATTTTTTGAAAGATAAAGGGCAAGAAAGATTTTCTTGATTTTCTTGAAAAGATATTATGGAAGATATGTATTTCTTGAATACAAGAATATCTCATAAATTCAAGAAGATCCAAATATTGGATTCTTGCCTATTATTTTCGAAAATATCCCATAACAAAGAGTAGGTGGGATTTTGTGGAATATTATAATTATGGAAAAAAAGAATATAGGAGATATATTCAAGATTTCTTGGAGATCAAGAAAAGATTTTCCCACATTGTTCTTTGCCACAATTTTCGACCACCTATGATCTATAAATAGGGGATGACTCTTTCATTCCCAAGTACAATTCCATGTGCTGGAAAAATTAGTAAATCCACAAAGGTGGTGCGACATAATTTATTTTCCTTTTGTTAATTGTTCACAAGTGTCCTACCACCGGATAGTCGAACAAGGATTAAGGGAATACTTGGGAAGTTCTTTTGGTTAGTCTAATCAGCCAGATCACTGCCATCCCAAGAGGTACGTTCACGTAAACTCGTAGAATTCCGCATGCATAGGATTTACGTGAATTAATTATATGCATGATATGTTGTTGGATTATTATTTGAATTAATATAGGATTAATTCATGCTAGTAATAATTATAAGAATTAAATTTCTATTTAAATATTCACCCCGAATAGATCTGTGCAACTTATTCCCCAACAACTGGTATCAGAGCCACGGTGTTGGGCTCTGAATTTTTTAAATTATAATTTAATTCGCTGACATTAAATTTGAAATTGGATAGTAGAATTGTTAGATCTGTTTTGCAGGTATCCAATTTTCATGGAATTTAATGTGTTTATTTATGAATGCATATAAATTGTGGTTTTTTAATTCGATTAGTTCGGATTCGTTTTGCCTCGTGAGAAAATCCACAAGTAGATTATGATTTGTTTGATTTGATCAATGTAATAGACTAGTCTAGATCTAGGTTTATTTATTTTTTATAAATAAATTGTAACCGGATCGAAAATGAAACGGAGACGAAGAATTAAAGGATAAAATCCAGAACCGGGCGTAGGTGGCGTGCGTCACGCGAAACGTGCCAAGGGAGGCACGTCTTGGCATGCGGAGGCGCCAGCGCCGAGACGGGCGTGAAGCGAGGCCGAGGGACGAAGCCAAGACGGCGAGGATCGAAGCCACGCGCGACACTTTGAACGGAAATGGGCAAGGACGGAGGCGATCGGGCGCCGAACAAGACGGACGGATGCGTGGTCGCCGAGCTCAGCGCAGGCGGCAGGGGCGGCGAGCGCTGGCTCGGATCTTGCGCGTGAGCTGCTGTCGCCGCCGAGGAGCCGCTGGACTATCTTGAGGCACCTTTGGCGGCGGTGCTCGCCGAAGCCGTGCTTGAGGTCGCCGAGGTCGACGGCCAAGTGGGCCGGCCGGATCTTTGGCGTGCATCCCGACTGTGAGCTACTTGGCGTGGCGTTTCGAGATGGAGTATTTTTTCGAGACGATCGAGTGGGAGAAATTCAAGACGGTGTTTCTTCAAGATCAAGCCAAGAAAAATCAAACCATGACAATTGGATAATTTGTGCCCAATATGTTTATTTTTCTGCTTTGCTTGATTTATTATTGTGCTATCTTATGCTTTTTTTAATTTGTTTAAATGTGTTTGCATGAGAGTGGCCCAATGAAAAATCTCACCTTCAAAAATTACTAAGTATGTTTAAATAATTAATTGACAATTTTATTCCGGATAATAAAATTGAATTAATTTTGACCTCCATGATTTATTTATTTGTGAATTCTTTTGGAGAAATTCCCCCCACGGGACGGTCAAAAGATAGCTTTCACATGAATGAATTCCAAATGGATGATTGTGGGTTATTATTAGTGGCGACGATGACCCTCCCCACGAGGCTCGTTCAATACGAAATAATAATCCTGTATTTAATCATGGTTATTACTTAGGTATAAAATTGATATGCATATACTTCCCCGAAGTCCCTGTCAATTTTATATTGGTCAAGTGGGAGCCAACTATTAATCTGGATATTAAAGGTTTGTAACTGTTCTTGTTTGTAATCTGCTTAAATGTGTTTAAATAATGACCCACCCCACGTGGCTTATTTAAATTGTTTTGAGATGTTGGTTGATGCATGTTCATATTTTTTGAGATTTTAATATGAGGCATGTGATCGAACCTTGTGATATATTTGTGCTTATGCATATTGTTATTTATTTCAGTTCAGCATGTCGTTACCTTTTAATCTACTGTTAATATACTTAAAGTCAATACAATATGTATGGAAACTATATTGATTGGAAACGAAAAATGATCCTAACTGCACAAAAGCACAAGTGGATTCTTGACACACCAAAATCAGATGAGCCAACTGACGAGTCAAAAATGCGGGACTCGTCAGATCACCTTGCGAGAGATGGCATCGCTGAAAATGGTGGAGGGCAAACCTGTAAGGGATTACGTCCTCAAAATAGATGGCCCATCTGAACAAACTTGAGATTCTGAGTGCAGATTATAATCTGGAGACTCGGATGAATTTGGTATTTCACTCTCTGCCCAAAAGTTTCTAAGCATTTTGGCCTCGCTAGCTGATTTGTTGCAAGCTTTGGTCTCGGCAGAGATATTGATGGGGCACCAAACTCAAGCTTTAACGACAAGTGGTAAGTCTTCATTTTCTAGGCCAAGGGAAGGCAATAAAAAGAAGAGGACCAAAAGCCATTAGCAATAAAACTCAGCTGTTGCCAAGGGCAATGGTAAGATGAGGAATGCTTGTGGTGTCAAGGAAAATTCAAAGAGGAAGTGCTTAAGCTACGGTGAGAGAGGACAATGGAGGTTTGCCTGTTCCAACCCCAAAAGGGATGGAAAGAAAGGTAATTCTCACGCACTAGTTGTTGAAACTTGTTTAGCGGCGTATACTTCTCATTCGTGGGTGGTTGATACGAGATCCACTAATCATGTTTGCTTCACGGGTTCAAACTGATCCGACAACTTAGTGGGAGTGAGATCCTCATCACACTGGGCGATGTTACGCAAGTACCAATTATTCATTGCTACGTAAGTGGCAGATATTGCAATGCTACGATAAGTAACGGTTATTGCAATACTACGCAAGTAGCAGCTATTGCAATGCTACATGAGTAGTGGTTAAAGCAGTGGGAGACGTGCACCTGTCTTTTAAAGACGAAGTTTTTTTGAGATTATCTTTATGTTCCTAGTTTTGGAAAGAATTCACTTTCAGTTTCTAAAATTTGATTAAAGGACACTAAGTTTCTTCTAATAAGAATGACATCATTTCTTGAAATGATGAGTGTATCTATTATGGGACATTGGTCGAATAATCTCTATACAATTAAATGTGCACACCACTCACGAAATGCATCCTATAACACATCAACTATTTCTTAGAAAAGAAAACGTTCATCAGATGTGAACGGGACACTTTTTTGGCATCTAAGATTGGGTCATATAAATCCAAAGAGGATCCAAAGGTTGGTTAAAGACGGTTCACTGGAGTTTCTCCAAGTTGAACCAATTCCAACCTGCGAATCATGTTTGGAGGGTAAAGTGACCAAGAGGGCATTTGGAGCCAAGGGGAATAGAGCTAAAGAAGTGTTAGAGATCGTTCACACAGATGTATGTGGTCCAATGTCAACCAAAGCAAGAGGAGGTTATGAGTATTTTGTCAGTTTTATTGATGATTACTCAAGGTACGGTTATATTTTCCTTATGAAGCATAAATCTGAGACCTTTGAGAAATTCAAAGAATTTAAGGCTCAAGCAGAGAATCATAGGGAAAAACGTATCAAGTCTCTACGATCCGATCGTGGAGGCGAATACCTTAGCGATGAGTTTTTGAACTACTTATCTGATGAAGGGATTGCATCCCAGCTCACCGCACCCGGAACCCCTCAACAAAATGGGGTTGCAGAGCGAAGAAACGGAACTCTTTTGGAAATGGTTAGATATATGATGAGTTATGCGGATCTTCCCAAGTCGTTCTGGGGTCATGCCTTGGAAACAACAGCTTACATTCTGAACTTGGTGCCATCCAAATCGGTTCCCAAAACTCCCAAAGAATTATGGACCCAAGCGCAAGCCTAGTATGAGACACATGAGAATTTGGGGGGGTGTCCGCCCACGTGTTGGACAAGGAAGCCGGAAAATTGGATCCTCAATCGTAATTAAGGTTGTTTGTAGGATACCCCGAGGAAAAAAAAGTGGTGTATGTTCCATGGTCCCAAGAACAAAAAGGGGTCATAAGCACTCACTTTAGATTTTTGGAAGAAGACTATATGAACGAAAGAAGACCCAGAAGTGAGATTACCTTAAGTGAGCTAAGGGGGCTAACCTCAATGCCAATTGTACAAGATGACATACCAAACGACACACTTACACAACCGAACCTCGTCAGAGTAGGGGGGGTTGTGAAACAACCCGAGAGATTCATGGGAATAGGAGAGTCCTCGGACTTGATTCCTGGACAAGACGAAATCGGACCCATGGACATATGACGAGGCAATCCAAGACAAGGATGCAGATTCTTGGCAAACAGCAATGAAATCCGAAATGGGTTCTATGTTTCATAACAGAGTGTGAGAGCTAGTTGAACCACTTAATGGGGTCAAACCCATTAGTTGCAAGTGGGTGTACAAGAGAAATAGAGGACCGGACGGGAAGGTGGAAACCTTCAAAGCAAGACTCGCGGTGAAAGGTTATACTTAGAAAGAAGGGATCGATTATGAGGAAACTTTTTCGCCCGTAGCCATGCTTAAGTCCATCCATATTCTCTTATCGATTGCTGCGCATCTCGACTTTGAAATCTGACAAATGGATGTCAAGACAGCTTTCCTTAACGAAAGTCTTGATGAAGAGATCTATATGCAACAACCCCAAGGCTTCATTGAAAAAGGTCAAGAACACCTAGTTTGTAAGCTCATGAAGTCCATTTACGGACTCAAATAGGCATCCAGAGCTTGGAACCAATATTTTGATCATGTTATAAAGTCTTATGGGTTCGATCAAAACGAGTTCGAAAGTTGTGTGTACAAAAAGCGTGTCGGAACTGCATTGTTATTCTTAGTACTATACGTAGATGACATACTGATCATCGGGAATGATGTGAAGGTGTTATCAGACGTAAGGGCATGGCTTTCAAAACAACTTGATATGAAGGACTTAGGGGAAGCCGCACACATCCTTGGGACCAAGATCACTCGAGATCGCAAGAAAAGGATGATAGGCTTATCGCAAGCTTCATACATAGACACTGTCTTGAAATGATTCAGCATGCAAGATTCCAAGAAAGGCTTCGTACATTTCAGACATGGAATCCATCTATCCAAGAAAATGTGCCCTAAGACGCAAAAGGAGATAGATGACATGAAAGGCATTCCTTATGCTTCGGCTGTCGGAAGCCTTATGTATGCAATGCTGTGTACAAGACCGGATATCTGCTTTGCCGTTGGCATGGTGGCAAGATATAAAAGTAACCCGGGGAAAGAGCATTGGACAGCAGTTAAAAACATTCTGAAGTATCTGAAAAGAACTCAGGATAGAATGTTGGTTTATCAGTCAGATAGTCCAATCCCCATCGGCTACACGGACTCGGATTTCCAATTAGACATAGACTCCAGAAAATCTACCTCCGGTAGTGTGTTTTGCATGGGGGAAGGAGCTGTGACATGGAGAAGCGTTAAGCAGAAATGCATCACAGATTCTACCATGGAAACCGAATATGTAACTGCTTGCAAGGCAGCGAAAGAAGCGGTTTGGCTCAAGAACATCCTAGTGGCCTTGGACGTAGTTCCGAATTTGCCTAACACAATCACTGTTTATTGTGACAATGCCGGAGCAGTTGCAAATTCAAGGGAACCAAGAGCCCACAAGGCCAGCAAACACATGGAAAGGAAATACCATCTTATACGAGAAATCGTTAAGAGAGGAGATATAGATGTGGCAAAGATAGCGTCTAAAGACAACCTAGCAGATCCATTCACAAAGGGTTTGCCTCTGAATACATTCGAGAGACATGTGAAAGGAATGGGTGTCAAGACCGTTGCAAATCTGCTTTGAGTATAAGTGGAAGAAATTATTAGGTTCATGTAGGTGACATTAGATTTCACGGATCTACATGAGACATGTTGTAGTATACTTAAAAGCAGACTTTGAGTATAAGTGGGAGATTGTTGGGATTATACTGGAAAGTATGCTTTTTACTTTGTATAATCAAAACTGAATTTCGGACTTATTTACTGAAATAAATTGTTTATCACTGATGCTTTAAATATTATAGAATGTTACATATATTTACTGCATAACTGTTCAATAATTCGTACGTGTTACATTGAAGTTAATTTAGTGATACATGATCACAAAAGATTAAATTAACAGTCCCTTGTAAGTAAAAGTACGCCATTCACGACCTAGATGGAAATGAACAACCCATCGTGAAAGGTTGAAGTGTAAGGCTCAGATTGGTTTATCTTGACCAAGAGATTACACTAGTGCATGACTGATGCACTGAATAGGACCTACAGGAGGACAAATTCTTCAGAACTGAACAAGGAAGAATTAGACCTCAGTGGTTCGTTATTTCTTAATCTTCGTTCCTTAAATAGGATCACGTGTGATCGGTAACTATTACTTTGACTTATCATGGGTAGAGAATCAACGAGATTCAATAATTTTTATCTTGGGCAATATTATTGGTCACATGTGATTGCTAAGATTTAATATGAAGAATCGTGTGCAAGTACGCTTGTTCGATTTGCCCCCTTGGGAGGTTCATAAGCTTTGTCATACCAAATCTTGCAAGTGGAATTAGTTTCCGGTATGGATAATAATGTTGAACCGTTCCTTGACCAAGGACAAAAGATATTAATTAACGGAAAGCTATTTCAGTGGCTTGAATTAATTAATGGGCTAGATAATCTTAAACACGGGAAATAATAACCGGGAGCCATATTGACTGTAATATGGGTTAAGATGGATAGTGCAATATTAATTATGTAGTGGGATTAATTAATATTTATGGGATTGAATAATATTGTGGCTCAATATTGATAATTCAAGATCCATTGGAAGGTCCAATCTTAATTCTCCTAAAGGCCCCCTAAGTAGCCCAACATATAGTCCAATAACTGAAAAAGGTGTTTAAAATAAAATAAAATAAATATTGTTGCTTATTTTTCCTAATTATTTTTGAAATTTATAGATAAAAGGGGAGAAAGATTTTCTTTGAATTTTGTTATGGAATGAAGATATGTATTCTTGGAATACAAGATTATCTCATTAAATTCAAGAAATCTCCCACTTGGTTATTTATAAGGAAAATTTCGAATTTTTTGAAAGATAAAGGGCAAGAAAGATTTTCTTGAAAAGATATTATGGAAGATATGTATTTCTTGAAATACAAGAATAACTCATAAATTCAAGAAGATCCAAATCTTGGATTCTTGCCTATTATTTTCGAAAATATCCCATAACAAAGAGTAGGTGGGATTTTGTGGAATATTATAATTATGGGAAAAAGAATATAGGAGATATATTCAAGATTTCTTGGAGATCAAGAAAAGATTTTTCCACATTGTTCTTTGCCACAATTTTCGACCACCTATGCTCTATAAATAGGGGATGACTCTTTCATTCCCAAGTGCAATTCCATGTGTTGGAAAAATTAGTAAATCCACAAAGGTGGTGCGACATAATTTATTTTCCTTTTGTTAATTGTTCACAAGTGTCTTACCACCGGATAGTCGAACAAGGATTAAGGGAATACTTGGGAAGTTCTTTTGGTTAGTCTAATCAGCCAGATCACTGCCATCCCAAGAGGTACGTTCACGTAAACTCATAGAATTCCGCATGCGTAGGATTTACGTGAATTAATTATATGCATAATATGTTGTTGGATTATTATTTGAATTAATATAGGATTAATTCATGCTAGTAATAATTATAAGAATTAAATTTGTATTTAAATATTCACCCCGAATAGATCTGTGCAACTTATTCCCCAACAGTAAAGAGTTAGTAAGCTACAGTGAGTTAGCCAGAAAACTCTAGAGAAGAAGTTAGTAAGCTACTTGTGGTAGTCTGAACACTTGTGTGTGTTTGAGTTAGTAAGCTGCAGTGAGTCAGCCAGAAAACTCAAGGTAGAAAAGTGAGTAAGCTACAATGAGTTAGCCAGAAAGCTTTAGGAATTGGTTAAGGAATTTCTCTGAAGGTCAGAGAGAGTAGACGTAGGAGCTTGAGTCTCTGAACCACTAAAATTGTTGTTTTGTTTTGCTTTATGTACTGCATTATTATCTGTTGCATGTTTTCACTGAAAGCATAATTCACTGAAATTCAGTTGGAACCAATCCACTGAACTTGCATCAAACTGATCACAGCCTTAATCACTATTTTATTAAAGGAAAGATTTTCAGCAAAGCTAAAACGAGTATAAACATAGGGCCAACCATTCCGAACACTTGAGTAGCTAAAACTGATAGTTACCAAATTGAACTAACTCTACTGAAGGTTCAGTAAGATAATTATTTGATCCAAGCACCTCAGGATCTCTGATAAACTCAGGCTCAGTTGGGCTAATCTAAAGCTTCTGAAAGTAGCTCAAGATCATTGTCTTAGTAGACTTTGACTCAGAGGCAATCAGGCTTCTCGTACAAATCATCGATAACTCTCGACCCATCCGACCTCGAAAAGAAAAGTTTTAAAATCACTGAACACGTGTATTCCCCACCCATACACGTGTGAGACTCGTTAGCACCGGGACCAACAAGTGGTATCAGAGCAGTGGTTCAATTTGACCACTTGCTTTGGTAGCCATAGTCTATTTTGCTGAAAGACTTTGGTGGTCTACTGAATATATCTGTTTGCTGATATCTTACAAGGCTCAGTCATCATGCCTTCTAAGAAACTTCCTATGTTCTCTGTTGAGAGCTATGACCTATGGAGATTAAGAATGCAGGCTCATCTGTATTCAAAACATGAAAGAATGTGGAGAGTGGTTTCTGAAGGACCATTCAAATTTACTGTTGTGAATCCCAGAATCACAGATACTGAGAGGAATGATCCCAGAGATGAATTTCCAAAATCTGATGATCAACTTACTCCTGGTGAGAGAAAGTTAGTCAATCTTAACTACATTGCTAAAGATACTTTGTATAGCACTATTGATGATGGTGTTATGGGGATGATTTCTCACTGTGAAACTGCAAAAGAAATATGGGACACACTTGTCATTATGTGTCAAGGCACATATCATATTAAGGAAAACAAACTTTCGCTGCTATTGAAAAGTTTGATAGCTTTGAAATGGAAGATAGTGAATCCATTGACAAACTTGAGGTCAGATTCACTAGTATCATGAATGATCTGAGTGCTCTTGGGAAAAAAGATACCCACAGAGAGAAGTGACAATCGAAAATTCTTAGAGGATTATCTAAGAAATGGGATATACATGTTGTGGATTGAAAACACCAAAAATATTGATTCCATGCCATATCAACAAGTTTTTCTCGAATCGAAAAGCTTATGAGTTTGTGATTGACAAGAAAACTAAGAAATCGACAAAGAAAGATGATTCTTCATCTAGAAAGAATGTAGTTTTCAAAGCCAAAGAGAAATCTCAGAAGTCTAGAGAGTTCGAGAACTCACTTGCCAAAAAATCGATGAAAGCAGGAGGATAAGCTAGTATCGATGGCAAGGAGGTTTGAAAGACTCAATAGTAGATATGGGAAATATAAGAAATATTACAGGAATCACAGGTACAAGAGAGACTCGTGGTCGAGGACGTAAACACCGAGAAAAGAAAGGGACCGAAAAGTCAAGGATCCTCATCCAAGAAGAAGAACTCCAAAACCAAGGAGGAAAGTGATCGATGATGATACCAACAGATGTTAAAAACTGTCCGGAAGAAAGGTCACTTTCAATATGACTGTCCTGAGCTAAGTGCTAAACAAAGAAAGGAAAGACAAGCCAAGAGAGACAAGAAGATCTCCAGCAAGAAAGCTATGATTGCTGAGGAAGAAGAACATTCTGAAGAAGGTTCCAGCTCCTCGATGAGATTTTCTCGAGATAGTGACAAAGATGATATCTGCCTTATGGGTCAGAGAGGAGGTAAATTTCTTCTATCTCTCGTTGTTGCTCCTACACAAGCACATGAGTTCTCAAGTTCAACTCAAAATGATAATTTGACTGATGGATTCATTTGAGAATCTTATGAAGGACTATTCGTGGTTACAAGAATCGCTCATCAAAACTCAAGAGCGTAACAAGGAACCGATCACGAGAATCTAAAGTGGAAAGACTCTAAAAATGCCGAGATCACTTCTCAATTGATGGGAACTATGATGAACTAGATGTTCTCGAAAGTACAACTCTCGAAAAAAGAGAAGGTGATAGAGATCCCGAATGGAAAATTAGAGAAATCCACTAAAGAGATTCAACTTA
Organism: Stenogyne calaminthoides; assembly: GCA_037126765.1. Classification (NCBI taxonomy): domain Eukaryota; kingdom Viridiplantae; phylum Streptophyta; class Magnoliopsida; order Lamiales; family Lamiaceae; genus Stenogyne; species Stenogyne calaminthoides. The sequence continues at coordinate 25,346,921 of JBBCBC010000031.1, read as the reverse complement.
TCGAATCGAAGTTCAATGACCTCTTTGAGAAGCATGAAACTCTAAAGAAATGTGAGGATAGTCTTGCGAGAAAAGTTAGCTCTATTGAATTCTCGCATCAAAAGTGATAGATGAAATTCAGAGTTATCAAAGACCTGCAGAACTAAAAAAGCCGGATTGATACACTCCAGGGGAACCTCACAAGGTCTTCAATCTCGCTTCTAGTAGCACCAAGACCGCCTTTTGTTAAACAAGTGACACCTAATCTTCTTCTCAAGAACGCCCATAGTTTTAGACAAGGGTAAAGGACCTATGGTTTCGAAAAAAACAAGGTTCAGGGAAGAAAGCCCGCCTCGGGAAAAGGCTAGAAAACCCCGAACACTCAAAAGAGGAAATCTTCGTGCCAAGATTTTCAAAGCCTCGAAGCTAAGAATACCAACCTAAAGAGATCTGCACTTTGAACCATCGAGGAATTTTCGAAGAAAAACACTCAAAGAGAGATATTCTCAACTAAAAAAGACCAAGTCCTCGACATTGAAAGACCCCAATTTCAAGACAAGCAACCTAAACCCCACTTTCTTAAGGGTAAAGGTTTCAAACCCAAGTCACAGAGAGACAGACCAACCGTTGCAAAAAAGCTAAGGCACTTGAACAAAAGGCCCGAACCCAAGAAGAACTCTAAGGCTCATGTTCATGCTAAAGTGCCGCACTCATACACATGATATCGCCAAGGCACCTAGGGTGGTGAATGTGTATGTAGATGTTTATGGGAGACAAATCAAAGAACTCTAAAGTAATTAGAGTTGTTAGGCGATTTGGGTTCCAAAAGGTATAACTAACTTTGGTAGGACCCTACACCAAATGGGTACCTAAAAACCGATCTGCTTTTTCAGTGAAAGAAAAGGGCACCGAAATTTGAATGAAAACAAGATAAAGACCGATGAGTGGAAATGAATTGGCTCTCAGTATGGTATCCGGATAGTGGATGTTCAAGACATATGACAGATATAAGCAACTAATCACCGACTATGTTGAGCAAAAAAGGCCCTCGATCACATTTGGAGACAATTCCAAAGGACAAACCAAGGATATGGAACTCTTGAAATTGACTCTGCTTCATAGCCATAGTGTTTCATATGTGTCCGGTCTAAAGCATAACTTGCTTTCTATCACCAATTCGGACAAATGATTCAGTGTTGAGTTCTCAAAGAACTTATGTTATGTAAAAGACAATACTTCACAGAAAATTTTACTGACTGGTACTAGAAAAAGAAATGTGTATCTTGCTGATTGGAGTTCAACTCCTAAAGATACATGTTTGGTTGCAAAAAGTTCCACTGATACCAGTTGGTTGTGGCACAAAAGAATGAATCACTTAAACTTCAAATCCCTGAACAAACTTGCAAGATTAGCACTTGTGAGGGGGTTACCCAATGAAGTGTTCAGTAAAGATCATGTATGTGATGCTTGTCAGAAAGGAAAACAAATCAGAGCATCTTTCAAAAGCAAAGTAGATGTTTCTACTAATAGAATACTACAACTGTTACATATGGATCTCTTTGGTCCAGTAACACATGTGAGCACTAATGGCAGAAAATACACAATTGTGGTAGTTGATGACTACTCTAGATACACATGGGTCATATTCTTACTCAGTAAGAAAGAGACTCAGACAAAACTGCCTGAACTACTGAAAAGGCTCAGTACTGAAAAGAATCTGAGTGTGGTCAAAATCAGATCAGATAAAGGAACTGAGTTTATCAATCATATCATATCTGATTATTGTGCAGCAAATGGAATAGCTCATGAAACATCACCGCAAGGACCCCACAAATGAATAATGGTGTTGCCGAAAGAAGAAATAGGACTCTAAAAGAAGTTCGAAGGACAATGATTGGCCGGCTAATATTCCTAAGAGATTTTGGGTTTGAAGCTATCAACACCGATGCTACTCTCGTAATGATCCATGCTAACCAAGAACCAAGGAAAAACTCCATATGAGTTGTGGAATGAAAGGAAGCCTCTTGTTTTTTCTTTTTCGTGTGTTTTGGTTGCAAGTGTTTCATACACAATAATGGTAAAGATCGGTTGAAAACTTTTGATAGCAAAAGTCGATGAAGGAATATTCTTAGGATATTCTGAAGTCAGGAAAAGCCTCCAGAGTTTACAACGTAAGGACTCTTTATTGTGGAAGAAACACCTCATGTTGTTTTTGATGAATCTACTTGTGTTCAGAAGAAACAGGAACATGACAGGAGAATTGATCAAGAGAATCACCAGACTTAGCCTGAAAAAGAATGATAAAACATCCTCTGAACCTGAAAAGAAGAAGTCAGTCACTTTCTATGAATGAAGTGAATCAGATTCAGACAAAGAAGTTCATGATGGAAAAACTTCGATGGTGGTGACTCGGGATGGAAATTCTCCAATCGAAGGAAAGCCAACACACTAAAGCTAACCAATCTGAACATACAACAGTTCAGACTCAGGCATGTAATGCCGATGAAGATGTGGTCACAACTGAGGCAAACTCTGAATCTATCAACCAAAAGGGAACAAATGTCTTTGACAATGTTCTGAATGGAATTTTCCCTGAGGAAGATGATTCTCTTTCTCTTTTTCTATTGTTCCCTGAATTTAATGAACTACATGAACCTAACATTTATGATGTTGAGGATACTACTGAAGGGGGAACATCCAGGAGAAAATGGTTGGATAATCATCCTAAAAGTCAGATTGTGGGTGATCTATCAGATGGTGTCAAAACAAGAAGGTTCCATTGAGAAAGTGCTTTGTTCTCACGCTTCCTATCCTAAAAAAGAACCTCATCGAGATTGAAGAAGCTCTACAAGATTCATTTTGGATTACTGCTATGCAAGAAGAGCTGAATCAGTTCTCAAGGAATGAAGTTTGGGAGCTAGTGGATAGACCTAAGAGGCCCAATGTGATTAGAACTAAGTGGGTGTTCAAGAATAAGAGAGATGAAAACAACAACATTGTGAGAAACAAGGCAAGGCTAGTTGCACAAGGTTATTCCCAAGAAGAAGGCTTGGATTATGATGAAACCTTTGCACCGTTGCAAGAATAGAAGCCATCGATTGTTTCTTGCATATTGCCGCCCACATGAAATTCACATCCTCGATGGATGTGAAAAGTGCATTTCTGAATAGTGTTATTAAGGAAGAGGTTTATGTGGAACAACCTCCCGGTTTTCGCATGAAATGACCAAGTTTACAGTGCTCAGAAAGCCTTGTATGGTCTTAAGCAAGCACCCCGAGCATGGTATGATACCCTTTTCTCGCTTTCTTCGACCATGGTTTTATCAAAGGAATCTGCTGATAGAAATCGCTTCAGATAGAAGATGGGAAAGACATCTTACTTGTTCGATTTATGTAGATGACATCATATTTGGATCTCCAAATCATCAACCAGTGTGAAAAGTTTTCTACCCCGATGAAAGGAAAGTTTGAGATGTCAATGATGGGGAGATGAATTTCTTTTTTTTGGACTTCGTGAAACAAACTAAGGAAGGAATTTTCATCAATCAAGCAAAATACACCGAGATCCGATTGCAAAAGTATGGTGTATGACTTGCAATGCAGCTTAGAATTCCCGTGAATACTAACTACAAGATGGATCCCGATCTCAAGGCAAATCAAGAAATCACACCGATTATAGAGGATCATTGATCATCGCTATATCTCACGCAAGTAGGCCTGATATAACATTTGCTGTTGGGATATGTGCAACATACCAAGCTAATCCTATGGCTAGTCACATGGAGGCTGCCAAAAAGATTCTGAAATAACTTAAAGGCACTGTGAATAGAGGATTATGGTATCCGGCTGATGATAACCTTGAATTAACTGGTTATTCAGATGCTGATTATGGAGGATGTAGAATTGACAGAAGTCTACCACAGAACTTGTCAATTTATTGAAGTAAACCGATATCATGGTTTTCAAAGAAACAAACCTCGAAACCAACCAAAGATTATCGGGTGAATACATGGTCATAGGAAGTTGTTGTGCACAAATTTTCTTTGCTCGAGAAACAATTGAGGGATTATAAGATTATAGCCAATGAAGTACCTATATTTTGTGAGAATAATAGTGCAATTGCTATTACATAAAATCCGATATTTCACACCAGATGTAAGCATGTTGATATCAGACATCACTTCATCAGAGATCATGTTGAGAAGAAAGACATCAGAATGGAGAAAATTCATACTGATAAACAAAGAGCTGATATCTTGACTAAACCTTTGGGTCAATCAAGATTTCGTGAACTATCGATTGAATTAGGTATGTTGATCCAGTGAATAAAGCAAATCAAAAATTGAAGGTTTTCAGATGCATGAAGTTTTCTCAGTTTTTTTTTACTGAAAAACTCAGGATAAAATTGAGAGTACTGAACACTGAGTCTTGGGAAACTCAGATATCCTGAAGATCAAGATTTCAAGACTATAATCGACCTTTATCAAGACCAAGATCAAGATTATACTAACCTTTTTCAAGATTTCAAGATATAATCTTTGAACCTTTTATCAAGATCGATTTTCGATTATAATCGACCTTTTTCAAGACTTTCGATATTATAATCGACATTTTATCAAGGTCAACACTCAGTAAGACTGATGGAGGAAATTAGTCTGAAGAAGTATTGACTCATGTGACACATTTATTGTCTAACTGAATCTCAGTAATCATTGGCAATAAATAACAAAACACCGAAAGGAATATTTGGGCGGGACCTTTGAAATCCACGAAGAAAGTTAATGGTCTATAGGAACTGCAATTAAATGCATTGTTCATTAATAACCATTAAGGATAAATTGGCGGCTTTATATTTGTGAAATCATCCTTTCATATACCCGATTTAGTCGGTTCTTAATCTCAACCGTCGATTTTTTCATCTATGCGATTTTCCATGAATCAAAATCCTATATCTATTGAAGAATTCCCTTCAAAGCCTGATTCCAAAATAACCTTCATCTTCACAAAACACTCTTCTTCAAAAACTCTCGATTGCCCAGAAATTTTTCATCTATCTCAAAACCCTTCCCAGAAATTCTCCAAAAATGACATTCTCTGTATACGACAATCTTGCCATTTCTAATAAACCTTGGTATGAATATGTTGTCTCTCTCGAAAGCTCATCAAATGTAACTCACGAAGAGGAAGCGTTGCATATGATTCGGTTGACAAAGCTTACTTGCCTGGTTGCGAATCAACCAGAGGCCGAATATGCAAAAGAGGTAATAGAGTTTATCTCGAATTTGAAGTTAGATGATGAAGATTGTATAGAATCGCAGATTACTATATCGCATTTAGAGCATAGTTCAAAATATGTGGATTTTGTTAGGGAATTGTATATTATTCCTAAGAATCTTAATGCCATATATGAGTTAAGCGATAGAGGAGAAGACCCTACGGTTTATATGATGGGTAGGGAGCAAGAATATCTGGATAAGATTGCAGAGCATCCAGTAAAGTTCGAAGCTACTCTGAATAAAAGGCATTTGAAGCCTAAATATCGAGTATTGCTGGACATTGTAAGTAAATGCATCATGAGTCGATCTGGCAGCTTTGAACAGATAAGCACACCTATATTAAGGCTAATGGCGGCGATTGAAGATTCACCTACCACTGCATTCAACTGGTTACACTATTTAATCAAAGTGGTAAGTGATCAAGCAAAACAAGTTCAAAAGGTGAATGGATCTGTTGTTGTCAAAGGAAAGATCCTACATGCAACCAAGATTGCATTCATCTTAGAAATGTGCAGAGAAGAGGAGGATATCTTTGCCAATTCCTCATCCTTTCCAAAGTCAAAAATCCTGTTCAAACCACCAACAACAAAGAAGACTTTAAAGGAAAGAAAGAGAAAAGCTCTAAGTCTCATGAAGGAGAAGCTGTTGAAGCCAAACAAGCCAGGGGGAAATCCCTGATGCAAGTGAAAAGAGAGAAAGGAGAAAATCTGAAGAAGAAAACACTGGCCCCTCAGAAACGCAGAAAGCTTCAATCTATTATCGAGGAGGAGGTCGGATACCGAGGATATTCAACTCAAGGCGGCAAAAGGGCTGAAATCTCCTCCGCAGTTTCGCCTCTGCCAGACAATTCAAAGATCAAGAAACCGAGGAACATGTTTTCTCGAGGGTACTCAAACTTCTCTCGAGCTCAGATAAAATTTCTCAGGAAATCATCAAGGGACCTCAGGTTCCAACTTAAGAGATACCGCTCGCACCTTAGATCACCAACCTCGAATTGCTAAATTTGATGTGCCTCTCGAGTGAACCATTTCTCGATCCTCAAAGACCGTAACTCTTACAACCGATCCTATTGACCACGAGAGCCCAAAGATGAAGAAGGGGAGGCAGAAGAAACCGAATGGAGCAAAGAAGGGGGAACAGTTCATCCCGGACAGATACCCCGAAAGAAAGCACATATCCCCGACCTTCGGATCTCTTCTTCGCACTCGTAACCACTCGTGGTACATCCTCGAATCGACTCTTCCGGAGATGTTTGAATATAGCCTCCTTCAGAGGAGAAGATTGGTGGAATGTTGAGACTGCTGTTTTGACAGAGTTCTCTGGATTCAGGAAGACAAAGCTCAGAATAAAAATTGCTGATTTTGATGAGCTAGTCAAGAGGAAGGTGGCTTAGAGAAGGGAAGCTGATGTTGATGCCTCCAGTTCTAAGGATCAAGATAAAGAGGGTGACCAACAAGATGATGCTGAAAAGCAATCTCAAATGGAGAAGGACACCGATGTTAGATGACCGATATCACACATCCTCGACCGACCGTTAAGCACTCTTCGTATATTTTTGCACTATTAAACATTATGCCAAAGCTACTGAAGTTCCTATCTTTAAATCTGTTATGTCTAATATGCAGACTGAGGCTCAGATGGAGCACCCATCTCAGGTGGAAAAAGTTGTACACACTCCAGAGATTGATCTCAGTTCTATATTGGATAAATTGGAGAAGGTGGTGCCAATGGTGGAGAAAGTAACTCAAATTGAAGAAACTTTGGCAAGCCAATCTCAAAAGCTGGAAAATCTGAGTTCATCTTCAGACATGCTGTAACTACAAACATCTCTTGCAGATAAAATGACTACTTTGGAAGGAAAGGTTGATGTAGTCAAAACTGAGCTCAATGCAGAGATGAAGCAGATGTATCAGGAAAGAACAACCTATCTAGAAGCAAAGCTGGTTGAGAAGAATGATTTAATGATCAAGATAGCTGTTGAGGAAATGGGCTCTATGCTCATGACCAAGATGACAGAGATGATGCATAATGTCTTCTCAAATCAGTTTGCACCTCTTTCTGAAGAGTTCTCAATAGCTAAAAATCACATGAGAAGGCTAGAAGATGAGCATGATCAGTTGGCAGGGGAAGTGCGAAGTATAAGCAAAGAGCAATATCATATGGATACTGCACTTTCTCAACTTCTTCCAAGGTATGGTGCCAAAAAGGGGGAAAGGCCTGGTGGAAAACTAAGTGAGTTGTTGGCACAAACCTTGAAGAGAAAGGCTTAGAAAGAAGCTGAAGAAAAGATAATTGCTGATGCCTTAAAAGAAGTTGAAGCCACTGAGAAGCTCAAGTTCAAAGAAGCTGGAGAACCTATCTACACTCAAGCATCTGAGCAAACTATTCAGGAAGTAATTTCTGAGAAACTGAGTGGTAGAAGGATGATTGAGACAAGTCAAGCCGGTGAAGAACAAGTCAGACCTGGAAAGAGAAAGGCTGTGGCATTTGTAGAACAAGAGAAGAAGAAAAGAGCTAAAGCTTCTAAGTCTACTAAGAGGAAATTGATAATAGATTTTGAAGAATATGAGGAAGAAGCTGAAAAAGAAGAAGCTGAAAGACAGAAAGAAGTCTTCAATACTAAGAAAGCTCTGAAAACCCTTCAAATTGAAAAGGAGAAGAAGACTGCTGCTTCTGTATCAGGTGTTCCTGTGATCAGGAAAAAGAAAGAAGAAGAGCAAAAAAGAAGAAGTGGTTTTAAGAAGTTTTTGAGCAAAAGGAGGGGTACAAAGAAAACTCAGAAATGGTCGCACATTGACAAATGGATGCCTATTCAGTTCAATGATGCGTGAGAGGAAATCAAGAGAACCTTCTGGTTCTATTATGAGATTCTGAGAGAATGGAGGGGGAGCAGCTCGATATGAATGAAGCCTTCATTGAGTATTTATTGACATTCTATCCTAAGTACCTGCAAAGTTGGATCAACTTGGCAGGTGAAGGAAATACTCAGATTGTAGCCCCTGGTCCATACACTTACCCAGCTCCAAGACTTGAGAATGGCTATGTGAAAGAAACAGCCATTTCTCAGGAGATAGCTCAATATGCCATCCAGCTAGGCCTAATAGGAAACAACCCTGATATCATCAAAGCAAGAGATGAACTGAAGAAGAGATACTATGGGATGTTCAACCTGGAAGTGCCAGAGGATGAAGTTGATGAAGACTGAAGATTCTGTACTTTTGTTTTTTTTTTTGATTTTCATTGTAATTTGTAACTCTTATTTTACATCAATGAAAATTTTATCTTTATGCTCAAAGTTAATATCTCATTATCTTTTTACATGTCTTTTATGTTTGATATGCCTTATGTTTGAATTGTTGGGAAAATTGCCATTTTAAATTGTAATAGAAAAACTGAAACCTGAGTATAGGTTAGGTTTTTGTAACAAGATGGTTTTGACATCATCAAAAAGGGGGAAATTGTTGGGAGATGAATTTAATAAAGAAGTTTTTGATTAGATCCTAAAACCTCTGAGTATGACATGTTCAGGATAATCTTGATAGACTGAAGTCAGGTTTCAGTATAGAGTGTTCAGGAAGTTATCTGCACCATGTATAGTCAGCAGATATAGATCAAAGTTAGATATCAAGAAACCAAGACTCAAGAAGTTGTCAAGAAATCAAGACTCAAGAAGTAATCAAGTAATCAAGACTCAAAAAAGTTGTCAAGTAATCAAGACTCAGAAGTAATCAAGACTCAAGAAGAATCAAGACTCAAGAAGTTATCAAGAAACGAAGACTCAAGAAGTTATCAAGAAATCAAGACTCAAAGATAAATGAATACTCGCTTGAAAATCAAGAAATCAAGACTCAAGAAGTAATCAAGAAACTGAGACTCAAGAAGTAATCAAGAGAAATCAAGAAATCAAGACTCAAGATGACACTAACGACATCAAGACTCAAGATGTCATCAAGACATCAAGACTCAAGATGTAATCAATACTCAAGATTTGTAAATCGAAGAAATCAAGAAATCAAGACTCGAGAATCAATAAATCAAGACTCAAGAAGTAATCAATAAATCAAGACTCAAGAAGTAATCAAGAATCAAGAAGAATCAAGACATCAAGACTCAAGATATCATCAAGAAATCAAGACTCAAGATGTCATCAAGACTCAAGACTCAAGATATCATCAGAGACATCAAGACTCAAGATGTCATCAAGACATCAAGACTCAAGAAGTCATCAAGACATCAAGACTCAAGATGTCATCAAGACTCAAGATGTCGCCAAGACATCAAGACTCGTAAGATATCAAGACTCGTAAGACATCAACACTCAAGATATCAAGACCCAAAGATTATCGAAGACTCAAGAAGATATCGAATACTCAAGATAACCCAATGTTCGTGAGGCACTAAATATATCTATCTCAAGATTACAAAACTGAGAAATACGCAAATATTCAGATAAGTAGATATTGCCCAAAACATTCAGATGCAGACAAAAGGAGCTAAAGTCTAAGTGTTGTTTAAGGTTATCTCATTCAGAGAGATTGACCAAAAAGAGCCGTTATGTTTGTCTACATTTACTGAAGACAAGAACCAATCAGAGGAAGACAACACTGTACTTTACTGACACTGAAAGCGACAGGACCCTGAATCATGTCAGTAGTACTATGTTCCAGACTGCAAAAATTGGTGATTGGCTACATGACTACATATTTTCTAAAACATGCAAGGGAGTATTCAAACCCTAAATATAGTCGTTCATCAAACACCATAAGAGGAAACTCATAAAGCTATCTCCTCCAACAGATAGTTTTTCAAGAGTGACCTTGGTGAAGTTGCCTATAAATACTAGTGACCCTTTACATTGAGAGGTCACGGGAAATTTGAAAGCAACTCAAGAGCTCATTCGTATTATTGCAAATTGAAGCACTCGAAAAACCTAGAATTTCCCAAGTGTTTCACATTGAAGAGAGCTCATTCACTAAGCCTAGATTGATAAGAAATATCCAAAGCTTAGTAGAGATATCCTAACCATTGCATTGTTCTTATTGTAAAGGATATCTCATCCTAGTTGGAAACCAACCCAAAACCCAAACCCTTTGTAAGGTAGTTTGTGTGTGTTTTGTTGGTGAGTTGGAGTTGTAAAGAGTTAGTAAGCTACAGTGAGTTAGCCAGAAAACTCTAGAGAAGAAGTTAGTAAGCTACTTGTGGTAGTCTGAACACTTGTGTGTGTTTGAGTTAGTAAGCTGCAGTGAGTCAGCCAGAAAACTCAAGGTAGAAAAGTGAGAAAGCTACAGTGAGTTAGCCAGAAAGCTTTAGGAAGTGGTTAAGGAATTTCTCTGAAGGTCAGAGAGAGTGGACGTAGGAGCTTGAGTCTCTGAACCACTATAATTGTTGTGTTGTTTTACTTTCTGTACTGCATTATTATTTGTTGCATGTTTTCACTGAAAGCATAATTCACTGAAATTCAGTTGGAACCAATCCACTGAACTTGCATCAAACTGATCACAGCCTTAATCACTGTTTTATTAAAGGAAAGATTTTCAGCAAAGCTAAAACGAGTATAAACATAGGGCCAACCATTCCGCACACTTGAGTAGCTAGAACTGATAGTTACCAAACTGAACTAACTTTACTGAAGGTTCAGTAAGATAATTATCTGATCCAAGCACCTCAGGATCTCTGATAAACTCAGGCTCAGTTGGGCTAATATGAAGCTTATGAAAGTAGCTCAGGATCATTGTCTCAGTAGACTTTGACTCGTGGCAATCAGGCTTCTTCGTACAAATCATTAGGATAACCTGACCCATTTGACCTCAGTGAAAGAAAAGTTTTAAAAATCACTGAACACGTGTATTCCCCCCCATACAAGTGTGAGACTCCTTAGCACCGGGACCAACAAGTTGGGCTAAGATAACCTACATCAGAAGATTCAAATCAGGTAGACAGATCAGTCCTTATCAATGTTTTTAAAACCGGATCGGATTGGCTGGTTCGACCGGGTTAACCGGGAACCGGGCACAATACCGGTTCGGTTCTTCACGTAAAATGGGTTTCACTTAACCCGTGGTGAACCGGTGAAAACCTGGGTAAACCAGTGTGAACCAGCGTACCGTAAAAACCGGTTTTTGTGAAAAAATTAGGGAAAAAATAGAAAGGAGGAAAATGATGTTTTTTGCCGTTGAATGAAGCCTGTGATTTTTTTGCAGATATCTCGCCTCTCTTGTCAGTGATATAGACTTGTTTTGTATATTTGTGAAATAAACCGGTCATGGGAATTTGAGGTTTTGGCAAAGATTTGATTCCACAAAATACGGCGATGGCGATAGAAGTGAAACAAAGACATTTTGGTGAATTAGTACTAATAAAGGCGATAGAAGTGAAACATACGCAGTAGTGTTTGACTAGGGTTTGATAAAGGAGAGTAGTGGGCTTGTAAATATTGTATTTTTTAAATTATTTATTTATTTATTAAATGTAAAATGTTCCATATTTTATACACATTTGTATTTATTTATAATATTTGTGTATATATATAATAATATTATATATTTCTTAAAGTATTGATTTATTTATTAAAGTATTGACTTATTTAATATGTGTATATATATATAATATTATATATGATATGTATATATTAAATTACATATCCGAGTCATCCGGTTTTTTCAACGGTCCAACCGGTTGAACCGGTGACCCAGTAACCCAATTCATTATCCAGTTCGGTGTCCGGTCCGGTTTTAAAAATATTGGTCCTTATCTGATCTGGTTAGATCCATCAGGTAACTACATCAGGTTACCTAGTACGAGCCAAAGTCAATCTTGTTTGTAAATCATCTCCCTTTGTACACCTCAATGCTTGCACTCTCAATTAGGCTTGGACTCAATCAGTCTCCTCCTCTCTTCGTGTTCGCCAGCTTTGCTTTCATCTTTGTTCAGATGGTACTTTCCTTCTCGATCTTTCTTCTCTTTTACCTTTCTACTTCCTTTCTTTGGCTTGAATGGGAGAAAGGGGGAGGCCGTTTCTTTATACCGGCTTCTTGGGTAAGATAGAAGAGAAAGATCTCATTATGTTCCATGACACTACCAACTCAGAGCCTGTGCCCTTAGTTCTAGTTCTATCTCGTATGAGAAAGACCAGGTGCGAAATAAGTGGTATTGGAGTCGGAACATAGTCCCATAACATCGTTAAGTGCCGAATTTGTGTACTTGTGAACCAATGAGATGAAGACATGCACATACAGAACTGACACTTGCAGGATGAGCACTTCAGAGTCCAACGGCTACAAAAGACAAGCTTACATGCTTTCGGCCATGTCGCCTCTGAGCATGTCAAATCAAGCCTGCAAACCTACCTTAAATAGACCGAAATTCAAATTTCTCTTCAACGGCTAGTTCGATTTCGTGCCTATAAATATGAGATCAAACCTTCATAGTAAGGTTACAGAAATTATACAAGCTCAAAGATCAAGCAAGATTTCCACACGAAGAACACAAATCAAGAATATTTTCTAAGTGTTCATCCCATAGTTCTTAGCATAGAATTCTTATCCTTTAGCTTTAGGCTACTCAAATACTAGGATAGAATTCAAGTTGGAACATACAAATCTTATACCCAAACCCACAAGTTAGGTTAAGTTTGTTAAGCAAGATTTCAGACTAGGATTTCTAGTTTCTGGTTTCTGGGATTGTTGAGTTAGAACTCTCGAAACATCTGTTGTACTGTGTTGGACTAACACATTAAACTAAGTCCAGATTGGTTAAATGAGTGCCCGTGCTGTTAGGTAAGAGTGGACATAGGACGAGTTGTCCAAACCACTATAAATCTTGTGTGATTTATCTGCTTTACACTCTTAGCACACTACCTGCTTTATATTCCATGCATTTTCCGAGTCTGGATCAGATTTGCACCAAGCAACTGATCTGATCAGGTTGACACCATTGTCATCTGATCTAAAATAGATTACTCAGAATCTGGTTTGAGTAAAACGGGTTTTTCACACGGGTTAACTTATCTTCCGCACAAGAAGTTGAGCTGATAGACGCCGAACTGATCTGCTTCCAAGCTGTTAGTAAGTCGGATATCAGTCCGTACTGATTCACTCGCACTCTGATCAGGCTACTTGCATATTCACACCTGATCTACACAAAAGGTTTAGATGTCTATTCACTCCTCCCCTCTAGACTTCTACCCTCACGAAACCCGTTCGGGACCTACAAGTGGTATCAGAGCAGTGGTTCTTCCGACCACTGGCTTTGAATATCATCGATTATTGAGGAATAATCTTTGTGGTCACTTGAACTGATCTTGAAAAATCAATTTTTAAAACTAATAATCTTCAAACTCACGTAAGCATGATGAATCATGATCGGCCCAAGTTCTCTGCGACGAGTAAGCCGACTGGTCTCTCGACATGAGTGACCATCTGGGAGTCATCACCAACAGCATGAGGGAGACTCTGAGATAGGACCAATCATCATCTATAAATATAATCCAGCTGAAGGAGGAGATCCTACGCAACCAGTTGGAGCAAGAATCAGAAAGAGTCATTCACTAATGGACGCAGAATAGAGGAAATTGTCCAACCTGGATACGGTGGCCAGACATCTGATCATGAAGACGGTGGATTCTACCACACGTGATAAGGTCAAGTATTTGAAGACTGCTAAGGAAGTTTGGGATACCCTTGCTAAAATCTGCAAAGGTAATGATCTGATTAAAGATAGCAGATTACAAGGTAAACTTAAAGAAATTGAAGATGTTGCCAAATGAGACGATTGATCGGCTAGATGGAAGAATTACTTGAGGTGTCAACAGACTACGTGATTTAGGCCGAGTAATGTCAGACAAGGATATCAACTACAAGATTCTGAGATCACTGACAAAGAAATGGGATACTAAAGTAACAGTGATCAAAAATTGATAAGATATAGGAACCATGAAGCCAAACGATCTGTTTTTCAGTTTGAAAGCACATGAATTTGATCTGATTGAGAGAAGCAGAGAATCAGATGATGGTCCTTCTGAAGCTACCACAAGTTCTACTAAAAATGTTGCATTTCAGGTAACTGGTAGCAGTTCACGATCAGTTGAACCAATGGGGAACATCATCAACAAAGATGAACAGATTGCTCTGCTGACCAGAAAGCTTGATTGATCAAACGTTCAGATGGGAAAGTACAGAAAGTTCTACAAAGATTATAGACAAAGCAGATGAAGAGACATGAGATCTACTGACAGATCATCAGTAAGAGATCATTCTGATGACAGAAGAGACGATCAGAGAGATGACCAAAGAGATGACAGAAAGGATGATCGAAGGGATGATTGCAAAGGAGATAGACGTGGTGACAAATCAGAAAGAAGGAGTTCTGACTACAAGCAAGGTGGAAAGTCACCTGACAGAAATTATCAATGAAATGATTCACTTGGAGAATCTGGAACGTGCTTCAACTGCCACAAACCAGGTCACTACAGCACAGACTGTCCCGACCTGACTCCTAAAGAGAGAGAAGAGAAGTGGAACATAAGAGACCCGATACAGAGACAGAAAAGCTATGGTAGCAGACACATCTGGTATTGACGGCTCTTATCTGCCATCAGATGACTCTGGATACTCACCTGTTGAAGATTTCTGTCTAATAACCAACACAGACGATGTCAATGATCTGAACTTCTCATCTGATGATGACATCTATCTGATGGCCAGAGAAGCTGACCAATCTGAGGTAATCTCTAAACCTTTTGTGTTTTCCTGTTCCACACTTGTTGTGCTGAGCACATCTGCTGGAGAGATTAACCTGCAGGTCTACAATGACCAATTGCTTGATGATCACTCTAATGAAATAGATACTTATACAAGAGTGGAAGTTGAGAATGATAACCTAAGGGCAGAGAATGTTCGGCTTGTAAAAGAAAGTAAAGAGAGTAGAACTGCTGAACAGAAATTGATTGAAACTGTTCAGAAGATGACCATAGAACTGGATGTTCTAAAAGTTGGCTCTTCTGATCAGGGAAGATTGATTAATGAACATCAAGCTACCAATTTAAAACAAGCAGGAGATCTCAAAGTCCTTCAGGCTAAATTTGATGAACTCTTCCGAATGCATGAGAATCTAAAAGCTATTGAGGACAGTTTGCCTAAGAAAAATAGAGGTTTTCACGAAATCATCTAAAACTGTTCAGGATTTGAACAACTATTTTGGTGCGCCAACTGATAAGAAGAGAATTGGATTTGAAAACCCTTCTGGATCCTCAAAAGTCCTGTCTAGTTCATATAAAAAAAGTGTAACCAAATGAGTTTCTGATAAAGATACAAAATATGTCAAATCTGTATCAAATAAGGGAAAAGGACCAGCTGATCAGGAAAGGCGAATGTCAGATCAGAAAGGGAACATAAATGAACCCCAACAGATCAGACATCAGCTGAGGAATCAACAGAAGAATCCTGTTCTTCTGAAGAGACCTCAGCCCAGTCAGCAGAGTAGGCCTCAGTCTGGACCATCTCGCAAGGGACAGTCCCACTGAAGTCAACTCAGTCCAAGCTGCCTAACCAGCAAGCTAAAGGTAAACTGATCAAGCTATTTGAGCAGGAAAGATATGAATCTTTTGATGGTAGCAGTCGTACCTACCCTTACAATCAGAAACCTAGGACTACTGCACCTGAGCCCCACTGGATTAAAAAGAAGACCGGTTAACAAGAAAAATCCCAAGTCTTCTGATTCATCCAAGGCTCACACTAATAATCATACTGATCAAGTCTCTTAATATAAATATCTACTGATTTAAATTCCATATATGTCAAATCTCTACGATTTGATTCCATATATATTAAATCCTATAATAATATACAATATATTATTATTGGGAATTCCTATTTAATTAAATCCAAATTAATTAAACATTAATAATAATTAATTCCAAATTAATCTATTATTAATTAATTCTCCATAAATTAAATATTAAATCCAATTTAACATTTAATCAACCAGCTATAATCCACAAAAGGTAACTACTTGTTGTGTGACCCATTGACCCTCATATATCGAGGGATTAGTTAAACTAACGGTCTTAATTGAACCCTAGTAAATAAATCAGACATTCTCAATATATGAGGCACGTTGCGAGAAACATGCAACTACTTGTAACTGAAACATGGGCTATTACGATTTCCTCCCTTCATTCGCGAATACTCGATTAAGTCTTGAACATAATGAAGTGTCTATTCAAATAACTTAATCATGTTATCTCTAATTACTAATTGATCATGTATGTCACACTTAGCCACAAAGTCTAAGTTGACGTGCATCGGCCGATGACTTAGATCCAATTATGACGAGAAGATGAGTATTCTCTCTAAATCCACTTTGAGGAATGAATCATATTCTTGGATCAACTACCACGCACATGCACTTTGTGATGAACCCAATCCAAGCTATATCTACCCATGGAAGGGTGCAAGCGTCGGTCATGGTCAAAGTTCATCATCCCATACATGTCGTGCGTATTGACCTCAAGTTAAAGGAGTATCGCATTGCTCTCACTAACCGAGACACCCGTAGACACATATAGTGGAAATACATCAAACGGTTTCTCGGATGGGTATACCAATACCCTCTAAGGTATTTGTGCATCCATCATGAGATACCTAGTATCTCGTGGTAAGTGAGATCGTACTACACTCTCTAAGAGTATGATGCAGATCGCACACTAATCTCAATTGCATCATCAATATCCCATTCTTGATGATCCTTGATCGGGGCTATTTGAGAATCATGCTTAAGTCATCTGAGTTCTCACAACCTCAATGACATCAATGACTCATGGGAACACAATAATAAATTCAAAAAATCAAACATAATATTCAAACAAGTGTATTGCCATACATTAATACTAAATAAACTATAATATTAAATCAAACTGAATATCATCGAGTATTATGTCCTTATAATAGATTGTCTCTAGGACACTAACACTAACAATCTCCTACTTGTACTAGAGTCAATCACTTACATGTCTAACCCCTAGACCATCAAATGTCTAGTGTGTACATGAACACTCAGTGTTTTGGTGAAAATATCTGCCAAATTAAATATGCGGGAATACATTTTAATTCTATTTTTCCTATCGTTATGATCTCCCGGATCAAATGATAAGTCTAGGTACATGCTCGTTTATGCTTGTTGATCTCGGTTCCTTTGTTTAGCATCGCACCAAATATTGTCTCAATAAAACTTTATTAGACAACTGACACTGGGAACTACCCCTAGTTCTCTTAAGAACTATAAAATTCAGGCAGTCTCCTTGAGGCTTCTGATACAACAATATACTCAACTCCGGTTGTTAAATCTGCGGTCCTTTTTCTGGGAACTATTCCAACTGACCGCCTCATTATTGAGAGTTAAACGTAACCTAACTGTGATTTGTAATCATCACAGTCGGATTGGAAACTTGTGTCAGCATAACCAGTGACTACTAGTTCTGACTGTCCACTATAGACAAGGAAACATTCTTTAGTTCGTCTAAGATACTTCAGAATGGTCTTGACAGCAATCCAGTGAGACTCACCCGAATTCTGTTGATGTCTATCAGTGATGTTGATAGCGTAGACCACGTTTGGCCTAGTGCAAGACATGACGTACATGATTGACCCAATTGTATATGCATATGGGACATCTTTCATGTACTTGATATCAGCTTCAACAGAAGGACAATCCTTCTTTGACAACTTTATCCCATGATTTGCCAATAGAGACCCTCTCTTAGAGTCCTCTATCGCAAAACGCTTCAACACCTTGTCTACATAGGTGGACTGTGACAGCCTCAACATCCTCTTGGATCTATTCCTGTGGATCTTGATCCCTAAGATGTAGCAGGCTTCACAAAGATCCTTCATCATGAAGGTCTTCGATAACCAATCTTCAACGGACTGCATTAACGGGATATTGTTTCTCAAAATCAATATGTCATCGACATATACGATTATGAAAATAATATTCTTTCCGTTGTGTTTACGATAAACGCAACGATCTTCCGAATTTCTGATGAAGTCAAAAGACTTGATAGCTTCATCAAATCGAATACTCCAACTCCTAGAAGATTGCTTCAATCCATAAATGGATATCTTTAGCTTGCACACTAGATTAGAATTTGGCATAGATGTATAACCTTCTAGTTAAGTCATAAACACTTTCTTATCAATGTTTCCATTGAGGAAAGCTATTTTGACATCCATCTGCCAAATCTTATAATCACAGTGTGCTGCTATCGCAAGTAAAATTCGAATGGACTTGATCTTTGCAACTGGTGAGAAGGTCTCATCATAGTCAATGCCTTAGCGTCAACTATCACCCTTCACCACCAACCTAGCTTTGTAGGTTTGTACTTTGCCATTTGCATGGGTCTAACCTCTTTAGGCAACTCAACCAAGTCCCAGACTTGATTAGTGTACATCGAGTCCATCTCGGATTTCATGGCTTCATGCCACTTCCCTGAATCAATATCTGATATTGCTTCAGAATAAGTATTAGGATCGTCCTTATCCCGTATGTCCACATTAATGAGTACCTCCAAGAAGTAACCGTATCTAATGGGCGGATTACGATTCCTAATTGACTTACGGAGCTGTGGTTGTGCAGGCTGTACATTCTGATCGTGAAAATTTTGTAGTGCATTGATTTTATCAATGTCCGGAGCGTCCTCAAGAGCTACACTTTTAGATGCCTCTTGGGTCGGAGTTTGAACTATGCTGTTCTCATTCAGCCCACTTGGAGGTTCTTGTACTGGCAAGCCTACTCCAATTACGCTCCCACTGGCTAAAAGACGATCACCTAGTGAAAGACTCCCACCGTGAAAGTCGCTGAATGCTCCCACTGATTCCTTGTCATGTTGCTTTAACAAGATATCAATCTCTTTGTTAATTTGTGGTCCTTGAATTTCTTCAAGTTCTACCAGCTTACGACCTTGTTCCATAAAGACATAGTCTTCTTCGAGGAACTTGGTCTGCCTAGAAACAATCACTGATTATTTCTTTGGTAGATAGAAGTAATATCCCTTAGTTTCCTTAGGATATCCCACAAAGTAACCTTTTTCACATTTGGATTCCAACTTGTCGGTAAGCATCCTTTTCATAATCACGGGGCAACCCCATGTTTAATATGTGTAAAAGTTGGCTTCTTGCCACACCATAGTTCATATGGTGTATGCTCAACCGATTTAGACGGAATCCTATTCAGAATGTAAATTGAGGTTGGTAACTCGTATCCCATAAGAATGTTGGAAGACAGGAAAAGCTCATCATGGACCTCACCATGTCTAATAGGGTTTGGTTTCTTCTCTCGGACACACCGTTCATCTGAGGTGTTAAAGAGTAGTCCATCCGACCGGAATTCCATGTAACTTCAAGTAATCAGTCAATTCATGGCTAAGGTATTCACCTCTTTGATCCGATTAACAGTCTTGATACTCGTACCAAGTTTCTTCTCTATTTCAGCTTTGTACTCTTTGAATTTCTCAAAAGATTCGAATTTGTGTTTCATAAGATACACGTATCCGTATCTAGAGAAATTGGGATTTTCGCCACTGCAACTCATAGCCCACGGCCGGTGGCGCTACGCCGCGTCGCTGGAGGTCAGCGCTAGGCGCCATGCCTCGCAACGCATGCAGGAGCCTGTGACGTGGATGGTCGTGTTCTGTCACGATGCGACATATTCCATCGCGATGCACCGCTCCCATCGCGATTCGCTGCTTCCCGTCGCGATTCGCCGCCCTCTGTCGTGATGCACCTCCACCTTGACGCCGTATCTATTCACGGCGGTGCGCCTGGACTCCATCGGGACTTGGCCGGCGTGTCTGTCTCAGTGGTCTCCATGGAGGCACGCCATCGGAAGTGAGATGACTCAGTGGCGGCGGGCCCCTACTTCGCTCGTCTTCTCGGTCGGTTGGTTTGAACCGGGTTTGACCAAGGGGGCCACGGCTCCTCGCGAGCCCCCTTCCCTATTCGATCGCGATCACGAGTCACCCACACACTGGGCGTGATGATGACGACTCGGGTCGGCTCAATTGCCATCGCCGTGAGCCATGGTTCTTTTCGTTTTCGTCCCGTTTGCTTCGAACAGGAATCTGGACAATTTTTTTGTTTGGTTTTTGATTGGGTTCGATTGCACAGTGAATTAGTTGGATTAATTTGTGATGAAATTGATAAGAATTTCTGAAATTTGGTTGATTTGGGTGTTTGGATTGTCGGATTGGATTCGATTAGGTATGGGTGATGATGTAGGAGGGTGGTTCTTTAAATTTGATTTGAAACAGGCCCTCCCGTGCAATTTTAGAAATTGCACATGAGCCCCCGAAATAAAACAAATATTTTAATGACTTTGGAATTTTAATTAAATTTAAATTTCTAAATTAAAATTGGTTGGACCAATAAAAAATTAATTGGATTAATTATATTTTAATATTCTTAAAACTGAAACTTTAAATTGGACTTAAAGCTCGTTTTCAAAAGGATTTATTAAAACCCACTGTTAACTTGTTTAATAATTTTAAATTAGTTAACCCATTTTACAGTCCGCGTTATAACAGTTTGGGTAGGCGGCGCCCAATATTTGTCGGACCGTGCCAAATATTTGTAAGTCCGCATATGTCATGTTTGGGTAGGCGGCGCTCGTAATTGCTCAAATATGACTTAGACATCATGACGGATCTCGATTAAGCAATTAATACCCCGCCTTTGAAAACGTTCCTCACTAAAATATGGTTTTCTCATTAATTTGATAAGATGTCTTCCATCAAAATTAAAAGTAAACCGGAGATTTCGTTCCAATGAGTACTTAAAGTCCCTCATCTTTTTCTCGGATCTACATCTAACGGGACTTTTATAGGGACATGAAATGTCACCGCTTGATGGTTTTAAACCAACTTAACTTTGTTTCGTTAGCCCTCGCGGGGAACAAAGGGTAAGTGACATCAGTCGAACTAGGTTCGACAAACTAGGAATTACATTTTTGCAATTGGTTTGGAGACCTACCAGTTATGCCATTGTAATGCCATTATAATGATGGTAGTAATGTGGATCCTAGTCCATTATGATTTATATTAGATATAAATTTGTACTTTTCCGATTAGGTCGTTAAGTATGTGAAAATAATGGAAACAAAATAAATTTAAAGGCCATATTTATTTTGATTGTTGAATATTGATCATAGGAATTATGTGTTTTAATTCCCGTTTTATTTTATTTTATAGGATTGTTGAAATGAATAACTTGTCATTGAGAAGCGTTTTGGAAACAAATAAATTGGTTGGGCCAAACTTTCTCGACTGGCACCAAAATGTTCATTTGGTGCTCAGGTAAGAGAAGATTGAGTATGTGTTGGACAAGTCAATCCCTGCTACCCCGGAGGCTGGTGCTGAAGAGTATGAGGCGTTTGACGCCAAGACTCAAAAGAAGCATCAAGAGGATGCTTCCCAGGCTCAGTGTGTTATGCTACTCGAGATGACTCTCGAGTTGCAAAGGCAGCATGAGAGGATGCTTCCCTTCAAGATGATCAAGCATCTGAAGGATCTTTTTGATTCTGAATCTCGTTCCGAGATTTATGAGGTGATGAGAGATTTGTTTAGATGTCGGATGTCTAAGGGAGGGATGGTTTCTCCTCATGTGTTGAAGATGATTGAGCTGATCGAGAAACTTGATCGTTTGGGCATTGAGCTCAACACCAACGTTGCTGTTTATGCCATTCTTCAGTCACTTCCCGATTCATATTCAAGTGTCGTGGTAAACTTTAATATGAATAAGACAGAATCGACTATGGAAAAGACTTTTGAGTCTTCCACTGCTAAGGAAAAGCCAGTGCTCATGGTGAGTGCCTCTATTTCCTCTGCTCCGAAAGGAAACAAGAAGCGAAGGGGCAAGGCAAAGAAAGGCACTAAGCCAAGCTTCCTTAAGCCCAAAGGTGGGATTCAAAAGAAGGAGAGGGTGGACAAGGATGTATGCCTCCACTGCAAGCAGAAGGGGCATTGGAAGAAGGACTGTAAGGTTCTAGTAGCTGAAAAGAAGACACAAGGTGTCTCAGCCTTTGGAACAGGTATGTTTGTTATTGAGATAAACATGTCCACAAATGATACTAACTGCTGGGTATTAGATACCGGTTGTGACTCACACATTTGTACTAATGTGTAGGGTCTCAAGCATAGCAGGGCAGTTAGGTCGGGTGATGTCACCTTACACGTTGGGAATGGAGCAAGAGTTGCCGCTGAACGTGTTGGCATTTATGTTTTAGATTTACCCTCTGGTTTTAGACTTGAACTGAATAATTGTTATTTTGTTCCTTCTATTACCCGCAACATTATTTCTATTCCCATGTTAGACATTGAAGGTTTTTCCTTCCATTTTGCAAATAATAATTGTTATTTTTCGCTTAATGGTAATTTGTATGGAAATGCTCATTTATCGAATGGTTTATATTAGTTGCATTGTGGACATAATATTCTTAATATACAAAACAAACGACTCAAACTCAGTAATCATGAAAACCCTACTTACTTGTGGCATTTCAGACTTGGTCATGCAAATGAGAAAAGAATTGCAAAGTTAAGAATGTTAGACTACTTAACCCCATTCGACTTTGAGTCTTATGGTAATTGTGAATCTTATCTCAAGGGCAAGATGATCAACAAACCCTTTTCTGGAAAAGGGGTTCGTGCCAAAGAAGTTCTAGAGTTGATCCACAGTGATGTTTGTGGACCACTGCCCACTCTAGCTAGGGGTCAATTCGGCAACTCCATAACTTTTACTGACGATTTCTCTAGATTCGGGTATGTGTATCTAATGAAAAAGCTAAAGTAGAGAAGCATCTTGGTAAGAGTATTAAAACTCTTCGATCATATTGAGGAGGAGAATATCTTAGCCATGAATTCACTGATTATCTAAAGTTACATGGAATCCAATCACAATGAACTCCTCCCGGCACGCCTCAAATGAATGGAGTGTCCGAGAGGAGAAACCGAACCCTGTTAGACATAGTAAGGTCCATGATGAGTTTCTCCTCCCTTCCAACATTCTTATGGGGATACGCACTCCAAACCTCAATCTACATTCTGAATATGATTCCATCCAAATCAGTTGAGCATACGCCATACGAGTTATGGCATGACAAGAAGCCAAATTTCTCTCACATTAGAACGTGGGGTTGCCCTGCGTTTGTGAAGAAAATGCTCACCGATAAGTTGGAATCAAAAGGTGAAGAGGGTTACTTTGTGGTATATCCTAAGGAAACTAGAGGATATTATTTCTATCTACCTCATAAACAAACAGTAATTGTTTCTAGGCAGGCCAAATTCCTTGAAGAAGACTATGTCATCAAGGAACAAAGCCGTAAGACGATAGAACTTGAAGAAATTCAAGAACCACAACTTAACAAGGAGACTAATGTCTTATCAAAGCAACATGACAAAGAATCAGTGGGAGCATTCAGTAGCTCACATGGTGGAAGTTTATCACATAGTGATCCTCTTTCAGCCACTGGGAGCATAATTGGAGTTGCATTGCCCGAGCAACGAACTCCAAGTATGATGAATGAGAATAACATAGTTCAAACTCCCGCTCAAGAGGCATCCGGAAGTGTCGCTCTTGAAGCCTCCCCGGTCAATGATGAAATCGATGTACCACAAAATTTTCACGATCAGAATGTGCAGCCTGAACAACCACAACTGTTGGGATTATACTGGAAAGTATGCTTTTACTTTGTATAGTCAAAACTGAATTTCGGACTTATATACTGAAATAAATTGTTTATCACTGATGCTTTAAATATCATCGAATGTTACATATATTTATTGCATAAATGTTCATTAAATAGTACGTGTTACATTGTAGTTAATTTAGTGATACCAGATCACAGAAGATTAAATTAACAGTCCCTTGTAACTAAAAGTACACCATTCACGACCTAGATGGAAATGAACAATCCATCGTGAAAGGTTGAAGTGTAAGGCTCGGATTGGCTTATCTTGACCAAGAGATTACACTAGTGCATGACTAATGCACTGAATAGGACCTACAGGAGGACAAACTCTTCAGAACTGAACAAGGAAGAATTAGACCTCAGCGGTTCGTTATTTCTTAATCTTCGTTCCTTAAATAGGATGACGTGTGGTTGGTAACTATTGCTTTGACTTATCATGGGTAGAGAATCAACGAGATTCAATACTTTTTATCTTGGGCAATATTATTGGTCACATGCGATTGCTAAGATTTAATACGAAGAATCGTGTGCAAGTACGCTTGTTCGATTTTCCCCCTTGGGAGGTTCATAACCTTTATCATACCAAATCTTGCAAGTGGAACTAGTTTCCGGTATGGATAATAATGTTGAACCGTTCCTTAACCAATGACAAAAGATATTAATTAATGGAAAGCTATTTCAGTGGCTTGAATTAATTAATGGGCTAGATAATCTTAAACACGGGAAATAATAACCGGGAGCCATATTGACTGTAATATGGGTTAAGATGGATAGTGCAATATTAATTATGTAGTGGGATTAATTAATATTTATGGGCTTGAATAATATTGTGGCTCAATATTGATAATTCAAGATCCATTGGAAGGTCCAATCTTAATTCTCCAAAAGGCCCCCTAAGTAGCCCAACATAAAGTCCAATAACTGAAAAATGTGTTTAAAAAAAAAAAATATTGTTGCCTTATAAATTCGAAAATTATGGATTAAAAGGGGAGAAAGATTTTCTTTGAATTTTGTTATGGAATGAAGATATGTATTCTTGGAATACAAGATTATCTCATTAAATTCAAGAAATCTCCCACTTGGTTATCCATATAGTATTTTAAAAATCTTGAAATATAAAGGGCAAGAAAGATTTTCTTGATTTTCTTGAAAAGATATTATGAAAGATATGTATTTCTTGAAATACAAGAATATCTCATAAAATCAAGAAGATCCAAATCTTGGATTCTTGTTCCCTAATATTTTCGAAATTTCCATAACAAAGAGGAGTTGGGATTTTTGTGGAATATTTTAATTATGGAGAAAAGAATATATGAGATATATTCAAGATTTCTTGGAGATCAAGAAAAAGATTTTCCCATATTATTTTATCCCAAAATTTTCGATCAACATCCTCTATAAATAGGGGATGAGTGTTTCATTCCCAAGTACAATTCCATGTGCTGAAAAAATTAGTAAATCCACAAAGGTGGTGCAACAAAGTTTATTTTCCTTTTGTTAATTGTTCGCAAGCATCCTACCACCAGATTGTCGAGCAAGGATTAATGGAATACTTGAGAATGTTCTTTTGGTGTGTTTAATCAACGAGACCATTACCATTCCAAGAGGTACATTCACGTAAACTCGTAGAAATTCCGCATGCGTAGGATTTACGTGAACTAATTATATGCATGATTTGTTGTTGAATTATAATTTGAATTAATATAGGATTAATTCATGCTAGTAATAATTATCAGAATTAAATTTGTATTTAAATATTTATCTCGAATAGATCCGTGCAACTTATTCCCCAACAACTGGTATCAGAGCCTCGGTTTCGGGCTCTGAATTTTTTAAATTGTAATTTAATTTGTTTTCATTAAATTTGAAATTGGATAGTAGAATTGCTAGATCTGTTTTGCAGGTATCCAATTGTCATGGAATTTAATGTGTTTATTTATGCATGCATATAAATTGTGGTTTTTAATTCGATTCGTTCGGATTCATTTTGCCTCGTGAGAAAATCCACGAGTAGATTAGGATTTGTTTGATTTGATCAATGTAATAGAAGACGCGATCTAGGTTTATTTATTTTTTGTAAATAAATTGTAACCGGATTGGAAACAGAGGCGAGACGAAGAATTAAAGGATAGATCGGGTAGGCGGACGTCGCGAGGGCGTGGGCGCCGGAGAGGCTCGGCGGTGAGGCGAAAAAACGCGCGGGCGAATGCGCGGCGCTGGAGGTGCACGCGGGTGTAGAAATTGGCCGCCGCCGCCGAGGCGAACTGGAAGGCGCCTAGGATGCCGAGGCAATCACAAGGCGCTTTGCAGCTGCCAAAGGCGTCGAGGTGCAGAGGGTGACTTCGACCAAAGGCGGCCGGATGCGGGCGTGCATCCCGGCTGCGAGCTACTTGGCGTGGCATTTCGAGACGGAGTTCTTTTCGAGACGATCGAGTGGGAGAAATTCAAGACGGTGTTTCTTCAAAATCAAGCCAAGAAAAATCAAACCATGACAATTGGATAATTTGTGCCCAATATGTTTATTTTTCCGCTTTGCTTGATTTATTATTGTGTTTTCTTGTGCTTTATTTAATTTGTTTAAATGTGTTTGCATGAGAGTTGCCCAATAAAAAATATCACCATAAAAAATTACTAAGTATGTTTAAATAATTAATTGGCAATTTTATTCCGGATAATAAAATTGAATTAATTTTGACCTCCATGATTTATTTATTTGTGAATTCTTTTGGAGAAATTCCCCCCACGGGACGGTCAAAAGTTAGCTTTCACATGAATGAATTCCAAATGGATGATTGTGGATTATTACTAAATAAGCGACGATGACCCTCCCCACGAGGCTCGTTCAAAGCGAAATAATGATTCTCAGATTTAATCATGGTTATTACTTAGGTATAAAATTAATATGCATATACTTCCTCAAGTCCTGTCAATTTTATATTGGTCAAGTGGAGCCAACTATTAATCCGGATATTAAAGGTTTAATAACTGTTCTTGTTTGTAACCTGCTTGAATGTGTTTAAATAATGACCCACCCCACGTGGCTTATTTAAACTGTTTTGAGATGTTGGCTGATGCATGTTCATATTCTTTTGAGATTTTAATATGATGCATGTGATCGAACCTTGTGATATATTTGTGCTTATGCATATTATTGTTTATTTCAGAGTTCATCATCGCAACCTTTTAATCCAATTTATTATATACACTCAAAGAACACCAATTAACCGGTGACAACTATAATGTTTGGAAATGAAATATGAGTTTTGTCCTACTCAAGACAAGAACATCATTGGGTTCTTGATGTACCCAAGCCACGTAATCCTACTGATGAATCACCTAATGCGGAAAGACACTTGTATAATATTTGGGAGCAGGCCAATGAACCCATGAAACGTGTAATCTTGACTTCACTGTCTGATGATTTGAGACACATTCATGAAGGTGTTGAGTCTGCTGCAGAAATTATGCAAACTCTTGAAGAAATGTTTTTAACAAAAACCGCATGATCAATTATTTTAAAAATGACGACGTGGCCAGGCTAAAGATGGCTGAGGGAACACCCGTGATGGAGCATGTTCTCAGAATTAAACACCATTTTGAAAAACTGGCTTATCTCGGTACTAAGTATTGTGATGAGGCCTAAATCAAATTTCTTCTGCTAACTCTTCCAAGGTGCTTCGATGGGTTTTACTGTAGTTTTGTGATGAGTGATCACATGTTTACTATGGACATCCTACAAGAAGCCTTGAAGAAAATAGAGAAGCATTTAGGAAAGAAAGACGAAACATTGGTGACCAAAAGTCTTTTCTCAAGATCTAGGCCAATGGAAGGCAAGTCTCAAGAAAAGGAAAGTGGTCAGAACCAAAGCAATCTCATCACTAAGAAAAGTGAGAAAAAGATAGCTAGATGTTTGGGTGTCAAGAAAGTACCAAAAGGAAAATGTTTTAATTGCGGTGAGAAAGGACATTGGAGGTTAGCCTATTCCAAACCCAAAAGGAATGGAAAGAAAGGTAATTCTCACGCACTAGTTGTTGAAACTTGCTTAACGGCGTATGCCTCCCATTTATGGGTAGTGGATACGGGGTCCGCTGATCATGCTTGTTTCACTTTACAGGGGTTCAAGCGGACCTAGCAACTTAGTGACAATGAGATCCTCATCACACTGGGCAATGCTACGAGAGTGGCAGATGAAGCAGTGGGAGAAGTGCACATGTCTTTTGAAGACAGAGTTTTAATTTTAAGAGATGTTCTTTACGTTCCGAATTTTAGAAAGAATTTAATTTCAGTTTCTAAACTTTTTCTTGATGGATATTTGGTTACTTTTAATAAAGTTGTTACCATTTCTCTTTTTGATAAATTTATCTGTCATGGAACGTTGTCGAATAATCTCTATACAATTAACTGTGCACACCACTCACGAAATGCATCCTATAACACATCAACTGTTTCCGAGAAAAGAAAACGTTCATCGGACGTGAACAAGACACTTCTATGGTATCTAAGATTGGGACATATAAATCCAAAGAGGATCCAAAGGTTGGTGAAAGACGGTTCACTACAGTTTCTCCAAGTTGAACCAATTCCAACCTGCGAATCATGTTTGGAGGGTAAAATGACCAAGAGAGGATTTGGATTCAAGGGGAATAGATCCAAAGAAGTGTTAGAAATCGTTCACACAGATGTATGTGGTCCAATGTCAACCAAAGCAAGAGGAGATTATGAGTATTTTGTCACTTTTATTGATGACTACTCAAGGTACGGTTATATTTTCCTTATGAAGCATAAATTTGAGACCTTTGAGAAATTCAAAGAATTTAAGGCTCAAGCAGAGAATCATAGGGAAAAATGTATCAAGTTTCTACGATCCGATCGTGGAGGTGAATACCTCAATGATGAGTTTTTGAACTACTTGTCTGATGAAGGGATTGCATCCCAGCTAACTGCACCCGAAACCCCTCAACAAAACGGGGTTGCAGAGCGAAGAAACAGAACTCTTTTGGGAATGGTTAGATCTATGATGAGTTATGCGGATCTTCCCAAGTCATTCTGGGGTCATGCCTTGGAAACAGCAGCCTACATTCTGAACTTGGTGTCATCCAAATCGGTTCCCAAAACTCCCAAAGAATTGTGGACCGGGCGCAAGCCCAGTTT
Organism: Stenogyne calaminthoides; assembly: GCA_037126765.1. Classification (NCBI taxonomy): domain Eukaryota; kingdom Viridiplantae; phylum Streptophyta; class Magnoliopsida; order Lamiales; family Lamiaceae; genus Stenogyne; species Stenogyne calaminthoides. The sequence goes on along the minus strand of JBBCBC010000031.1, from coordinate 25,317,781 downwards.
GAGACATATGAAGATTTGGGGGTGTCCGGCCTACGTGTTGAACAAGGAAGCCGGTAAATTGGATCCTCGATCAGAATTAAGGTTGTTTGTGGGATACCCCGAGGGAACAAAAGGGTGTATGTTCTATGGTCCTGAAGATCAAAAGGTGGTAATAAGCACCCACTTTAGATTTTTTGAAGAAGACTATATGAACGAAAGAAGACCTAGAAGTGAGATTACCTTAAATGAGCTAAGGGGGCTAACCTCAGTGCCAACTGTACAAGATGACATACCAAACAACACACTTACACAACCGGAACCTCGTCGTAGTGGGAGGGTTGTGAAACAGCCCGAAAGATTAATGGGGATAGGAGAGTCCTCGGACTTGATCCCTGGTCAAGACGAATCAGACCCATGGACATATGACGAGGCAATCCAAGACAAGGATGCAGTTTCTTGGCAAACAGCAATGAATGCCGAAATGGGTTCTATGGATCATAACAGAGTGTGGGAGCTAGTCGAACCACTTAATGGGGCAAAACCCATTGGTTGCAAGTGGGTGTACAAGAGAAAAAGAGGACCGGACGGGAAGGTGGAAACCTTCAAGGCAAGACTTGTGGCGAAAGGTTATACTCAGAAAGAAGGGATCGAATATGAGGAAACTTTTTTGCCCGTAGCCATGCTCAAGTCCATCCGAATTCTCTTATCGATTGTTGCGAATCTCTATTTTGAAATCTGGCAAATGGATGTCAAGACAACTTTCCTTAATGGAAGTCTTGATGAAGAGATCTATATGCAACAACCCCAAGGCTTCATTGAAAAAGGCCAAGAACACCTAGTTTGTAAGCTCATGAAGTCCATTTATGGACTCAAACAGGCATCCAGAGCTTGGAACCAATGTTTTGATCATGTTATAAAGTCTTATGGGTTTGATCAAAACGAGTTCGAAAGTTGTGTGTACAAAAAGCATGTCGGAACTGCATTGGTATTCTTAGTACTATACGTAGACGACATTCTGATAATCGGAAACTATGTAAAGGTGTTATCAGACGTAAAGGCATGGCTTTAAAAATAGTTTGATATGAAGGACTTAGGGGAAGCCGCACACATCCTTGGGATCAAGATCACTCGAGATCGCAAGAAAATGATGATAGGCTTGTCGCAAGCTTCATACATAGACACTGTCTTGAAACGATTCAAAGATGCAGATTCCAAGAAAGGCTTCGTACCTTTCAGATATGGAATCCATCTATCAAGAAAATGTGCCCTAAGACACAAAAAGGAGATAGATGACATGAAAGGCATTCCATATGCTTGGTTTGCCGGAAGCCTTATGTATGCAATGTTGTGTCTGCGAGACCGGATATCTCGCTTTTCTTTGTTGGCATGGTGGCAAGATATCAAAGTAACCCGGGAAAGAACATTGACCAGCGATTAAAAACATTCTAAAGTATCCTGAAAAGAACTCGGGATAGAATGTTAATTTATCGATCGAGATAGTCTAATCCCCATCGGCCACACGGACTCAAATTTCCAATCGACATAGACTCCGAAAAATCTACCTCCCAGAGTGTGTTTTGCATGGGGTAGGAGCCATGACATGGAGAAGCGTCAGCGAAATGCGTCGCAGATTCTACCATGGAAGCCGAATATGCAGCTGCTTGCGAGGCAGAGAAAGAAGCGGTTTGGCTCAAGAACTACCTAGTGGACTTGAATGTAGTTCTGAATTTGCCCAAAGAATCAATCATTTTTTTTGAGACAATGCCGAGGAGCGATTGCAAATTCAAGGGAACCAAGAGCCCACAAGGCCAGCAAACACATTGAAAGGAAATACCATCTTAAACAAGATATCGTTAAGAGAGGAGATATAGAGGTGACAAAGATAGCATCTGAAGATAACCTAGCAGATCCATTCACAAAGGGTCTGCCTCTGAATACATTCGAGAGACATGTGGAAGGAATGGGTGTCAAGACCGTTGCCAATCTGCTTTGAGTATAAGTGGGAGAAATTATTAGGTTCGTGTAGGTGACAATAGATGTCACATATTAGGAACTACACGAGACATGCTGTAGTATACTTAAAAGCAGACTTTGAGTATAAGTGGGAGATTGTTGGGACTATACTGGAAAGTATGCTTTTACTTTGTATAATCAAAACTGAATTTCGGACTTATTTACTGAAATAAATTGTTTATCACTGATGCTTTAAATATCATCGAATGTTACATATATTTATTGCATAATTGTTCATTAAATAGTACGTGTTACATTGTAGTTAATTTAGTGATACCAGATCACAGAAGATTAAATTAACAGTCCCTTGTAACTAAAAGTACGCTATTCACGACCTAGATGGAAATGAATAATCCATCTTGAAAGGTTGAAGTGTAAGGCTCAGATTGGCTTGTCTTGACCAAGAGATTACACTAGTGCATGACTGATGCACTGAATAGGACCTACAGGAGGACAAATTCTTCAGAACTGAACAAGGAAGAATTAGACCTCAGTGGTTCGTTATTTCTTAATCTTCGTTCCTTAAATAGGATCACGTGTGGTTGGTAACTATTTCTTTGACTTATCATGGGTAGAGAATCAACGAGATTCAATACTTTTTATCTTGGGCAATATTATTGGTCACATGCGATTGCTAAGATTTAATACGAAGAATCGTGTGCAAGTACGCTTGTTCGATTTGCCCCCTTGGGAGGTTCATAAGCTTTATCATACCAAATCTTGCAAGTGGAACTAGTTTCCGGTATGGATAATAATGTTGAACCGTTCCTTAACCAAGGACAAAAGATATTAATTAATGGAAAGCTATTTCAGTGGCTTGAATTAATTAATGGGCTAGATAATCTTAAACACGGGAAATAATAACCGGGAGCCATATTGACTGTAATATGGGTTAAGATGGATAGTGCAATATTAATTATGTAGTGGGATTAATTAATATTTATGGGCTTGAATAATATTGTGGCTCAATATTGATAATTCAAGATCCATTGGAAGGTCCAATCTTAATTCTCCTAAAGGCCCCCTAAGTAGCCCAACATAAAGTCCAATAACTGAAAAAGGTGTTTAAAATAAAATAAATATTGTTGCCTTATTTTTCCTCATAAATTCGAAAATTATGGATTAAAAGGGGAGAAAGATTTTCTTTGAATTTTGTTATGGAATGAAGATATGTATTCTTGGAATACAAGATTATCTCATTAAATTCAAGAAATCTCCCACTCGGGCGCGCCTTGATCACCTCATAAAAGGCGAAAAAGACGACTTCAGGCGCTCGCCTGGCCAACATCGCCTCAAAAAATATAAAAAAGGCAAAGGCCCTATAGCCTCGGTCGCCTCTCGCCCTGGGCGCACCCGGGGCGCGCCTTTTAAAACTATGATCAGAAGCACGGGGATGTTATATCTTTTAAAATGTTTTGATTCAATACTTGTGAGTGAGTGGTAGAATAATGTAGTTCTTGCAGTTGATAAACTATGAGTGTAGACAAAACTATGTTTGTCGTTCTGGTACAATCCAGGATCCTTTAATGATGCTTGTTAATGCTAAAATTGGAGTAAAATACTGGTTGTTTTTTTGAGCTTTTTTGGTTATTTAATTAATGATAAGAGAATCTGTTTTGCTATCTGAAGATGTATGTCTTTAGATTTTGAGCAAGTTACCTACTTAAGCATTCTGCATTAGGATTACTTTTTATGAGTTTTGAGCATAGGGATTCTTGGATCTCTCCCTCCTTATTATAATTTATTATGTTGCTATAATTGGGCGAACTGTGAATCAGATTGGGCAAATGGAAAGAGATCCACCGTCGCCGATCAACCTTGCTTATTAGAGATGATATCACCATTAAGACAATGGCAATGCCTATGTCTGTCAAGTTTGATAAGTATTGGAAGAAGTCAAATGTTGCTCTTGCATTGGCTAGTTTCCTTGATCCTAGATTCAAGAAAATGATCATAGAATATTTCATGAAAAAGTTTCATGGTGAGCTCGCATATGAAGTTGAAACGGATAAGATAATGAAGATTGTGAGACAACTATATCAACAGTATGCTTGTGATGCATCGAATGTCACAAAGAGCTCTGTTATTATTGCTAGTCATGGTGAAACTTGTGAAGCAAGTTCTATATTTATGGAAAAAGACAATGATGAATTTGAGAGTTACTTATACGACAGTGAGGGGGCTGGTGCAGCAACAAATGACTTGGAGAAATACACGGCAGAACCTCCGTTAAAGGTGCCTAAATCTGAAAATTTTGATATTTTGTCTTGGTGGAAGGGTCATCAACAGGAATATCCTATTCTCTCACGACTTGCTCGTGATATGTTAGCCATACAAGTGTCAACTGTTGCTTCTGAATCTGCATTCAGTGCCGGTGGTCATGTTATAGATCCATTTCATAGTCGTTTGGATCCTGATATGGTAGAAGCACTAGTTTGTACTAAGGATTGGATAGCTGCATCCAAACAAGGTTATTTTTTTAACTTCTTGTCATTTTATATTATAATTATGTATCTATAATCCTCTTATGCATTTTCTTATAAAAATTTCAGGTTCTCAAAAAAATATTGGATCCATTGTTGCTGATCTTGAAGTTTTGGAAACACTTGTTGCAAATATGGGGGATGAGGTTTATCATTATTACTTCTTAAATTATAATTGGTTTCCATGTTAGTTGCAAACTTGAAATACTAACTGCTTATACAAAAAAAATATAGGTTGAAGAAGAAATGGACAGTGATGAAGATTGATGAGGATCCGAGAGTTGAGGCCTCCATTTGATGTTCAATAACCATGTTCTTCCCTGTCCCTCTTAAGTTTTCATTCAACCAATTTATGTTCCATGCTTTGTTTTTTTATTAAGGAATTATGTTTTAGACTTGTGTTTGATGGTGTGCTTTATTCTTCATTAATCATTAGCATTAGTTAAAACTTAAAAGAAACGTATGTATGTTGCGTATTGTTTAATGTTTTCATGAGTGGATGGTTCTTTGGCTTAGGAGTAGTTTGTTGATTGCTTTATTCATGCTTGGGTATAATATTATATATGTCTTCTTAGGCGTTATGTTGTGCTGGAGTGGTGATGGTTAACAAAGGATATATTTTGATGATTTCATGTTTGTTGATTTTTTATGTGTTTCAATCACATTTTGATGATTTCCATTTGAAATATATTATCCGATTATAGTTATTCGAATCCGGCCCGGATTCGTCCGATAACCGTCCCGTATCCGTATACCGAATATTTCGAATTCGTATATGAATCCGGCTTTTCCATATCCGACTCCGAATTCGAGAAAAAAATATGGTTTAGGATAAGGTATAAGCACTATCCGTCCATATCCGATCCGTTTTTACCCCTAGTGTTGACGAACAGTGATGATTAATTGTGGTTTGTGCTGATTGTCCCAATTGAAAAACGGTTTTGTAAACTGGGCAATGATGAGGGGAAGGGTTGTGCCGAAATTAGGTTTTGGACAAGCCATTCCGTGCAATTTTGAAATTGCACATGAGCCCTTGACGAATAAAATCTAATTTTAGAATTAATAAAGTATTAATTTATAATCAGATTAAAGGTTGGACCATAATGGTATAATTAATTGGATTAATTATTGAACTTTAATAATTTTTAAAAATTTAATTTAAAATTAGATTTTAAAATTCCTTTTAAAAGAAATATTAAATCTCACTAAAATGTATTTGTTGGATTAATGACAGACTTAATTAATTGGATTAATTAAAGGTCAAAATATTAATAATAAATTTAATTATTAAAACTTGATTTTAAAATTGGATTTTAAAATTATGGTTTAAATGATTAAACGGGTTATTAATTCCCACTTGGTTAACGTGTTTTATATTCTGTTAACGCCTTTTGAGTCCGCATTATAATTGTTTGGGTAGGCGGCGCCCAATATTCGTCGGACCGTATTAAATGCTTGGGTAGACGGCACCCAAATAAATGTTAGTCCGTGTAAATCATGTTTGGGTAGGCGGCGCCCAATAATTGCTCAAATGTGATGTATATTAACATGTTGGATCTCGATTAAGCAATTAATACCCCGCCTTTAAAATGTTCCTCACTAAAATATGGTTTTCTCATTGATTTGATAAGATGTCTTCCATCAAAATTAAAAGAAAACCGAAGATTTCATTCCAATGAGTATTAAAGGCCCTCGTCTTTTGCTCGGATCTACATCTAACGGGACTTTTATAGGTACATGTAATGTCGCCGCTTGATGGTTGTAAACCAACTTAATTTTGTTTCACTTGCCCTCATGGGGAACAAAAGTTAAGGGACATTAGTCGAACTAGGTTCGATAAACTAGGAATTGCAGTTTTTGCAATTGTTTTGGAGACCTACCAGTTATGCTATTGTGATATTCAGCCCTCGTTGGGATTATGATAGTAGGAATGTGGATCCTAATCCATTATGATTTATATTAGATATAAATTCGTATTCTTCCGATGAGGTCGTTGAATATGTGAAAATAATGAAGACAAAATAAAATCAAAAGAAATGCCATGTTTATTTTGATTGTTGAATATTGATCATAGGAATTATGTGTTTAATTCCCATTTTATTTATTTCTCTTGGTTAGTTGAAATGTATAACTGTTATGGAGATATGTTTTGGAAACAAACTAAATTGGCTAGGCCAAATTTTCTGGACTGACACCGAAACATGTGTTTGGTTCTAAGGCAAGAAAAAATTGAGTACGTGTTGGACACGTCTATCCCGGCTACCCTTGCAGCTGGTACTCTAAGGCAGCCACGTTTGACGTAGCAGCTCAGAAGAAGCATCAAAGGATGCTTCCCAGGCTCAGTGTGTGATGTTGCTAGGCATGACTCCCGATGAATATAGGCGACGTGAGAAAATGGGTCCCTTCTAGATGCTCAAGCATCTGAAGGATCTCTTTGATTCTGAATCTCATTCTGAGATTTATGAAGTGATGAGAGATCTGCTCAAATTCCGGTTCGCTAAAGAAGAGAAGATTTCACCTCATGTGCTTAAGATGATAAGCCTAATTGATAAACTTTGTAATTTAGGCTTTGAGCTAAAATACCAACGTTTTCATTTATGATATCCTCCAGTCGCTCCCGAATTTATATTCTAGCTTCATTGTGAACTATAATATGAATAAGACGGATGCGACCATGCCTGAACTTCACAACGTGCTCAAGACTTTTTAGTTCACTATCACTAAGATGGTGTTCAAAAGAAGGAGCAGGTAAACAAGGATGTGTGCCTCTACTGTAAGTAGAAGAGGGCACCAGAAGAAGGACTGTAAGGTTTTGGTTGCTGAAAAGAAGACACTATGTACTTCTAGCACTAGAACATGTATGTTTGTTATTAAGATAAACATGTCCACTTATAGCGCTAACTGCTTAGTATTGGATACCGAATTTGGCTCTGAAAGTGTATTTTTCGGGGTTGTGTTTAGTAAAATCAGAGTAATGTTACACTGAATGTTGTAACATTCAAAGTAACATTCAAAAGACAGAAACAGCAGAAGACTCAGAAACACAACACACAAAAACACAACACACGAATTTTAATAAGACTTTATACAATCTATATCAATATAGATTGTGAAGCCGTATGGCCAAAATCACTATTTATAAAAAATAATGAGTACAAAGAGGTTCACAAAATGACCCTCTTGAAACAAGATCAATCATATGATCTAAAAGGCTAGGTGTATTTCTACACTACCAAATGATCTATTCTAAGAACAAATTTAGCACCAACTCGAGGTATTGTAAACCCTACAATTACTCTCTAATGGTAAAACAAAATCCACAACAACGACCCTATCACTCTGGATGCACTCACACACTCTACAGTTGATGCTCGGTTGTTTCTTAAAGATGGCACACGATATATAGCTATATTTGGCAATTGATGTGAACACCAATATCTTCTATTTATAGACTTCTTGTATGCCTTGCTAGAGCCTCCTTAAAGGATCTAGAAACTCTTCAATCCACTCTTCCATGATCTTTGTAACTGCAACTTAGTGGGTCTTCTTTGATCTAGTCCATTCTACTCGATTCTTGAAGCTTGTGGAACCTTCTGGAATCTTGCAGAACAACCTAGATCGTCAACCTGCAGTCAACAACATCAAAGACAACATTGAACATAGAAGTGTTAGTGGTTAAGAAGAAAGGACGAATACTGATGTTGTAACCAATGTTGTGAAATCGGTGGCAACATCAACAGGCTCTCACATTTGCACTAATGTGAAAGGGCTTATATGTCATAGGACAGTTAGGGAGGGTGAAGTCATCTTACACTTGGGAACGGAGCAAGAGTTGCTCCTGAACGTGTGGGGACTTATGTGTTAGACTTACCCTTTGGTATTAGATTAGAACATAATGATTGTCATCTAGTTCTTTCTATTACTCGTAACATATTTTGTTGCATTATGGATATGATGTTCTTAATATACAAAATAAAAGACTCAAACTTAGTAATCGTGAAAACCCGACTTACTTATGGCATTATAGAATTTGATCATATAAACGAGAAAAGAATTGCAAGGTTAAGAAATTTAGACTACTTAACCCCATTCGACTGTGAGTCATATGGAGATTGTGAATCTCATCTCATGGGCAAGATGATCAATAGACCATTTTCTGGGAAAGGGGTGCATCTCAAAGAAGTTCTAGAGCTGATCTACAACGATGTTTGTGGACCATTGCCCATTCTAGCTAGGGGTCACTTCGGATACTTCATCACTTTTACTGATGATTTCTCAAGATACGGATACATGTATCTTATGAACACACAAATCCGAATCTTTTGAGAAATTCAAAGAGTTTAAGGCTGAAATAGAGAAGTAACTTGGTAAGAGTATCAAGACTCTTCGATCGAATCGAGGAGGTGAATACCTTAGCCATGAATTGACTTATTACTTGAAGTTACATGGAATCCAGTCACAATGGACTACTCCCGGAACACCTCATATGAACGGTGTGTCCGAGAGAAGAAACCAAACCCTGTTAGACATGGTGAGGTCCATGATGAGCTTTTCCTGTCTTCCAACATTCTTATGGGATACGCGTTACAAACCTCAATTTACATTCTGAATAGGATTCCATCTAAATCGGTTGAACATACACCATATGAACCATGGTGTGGCAAGAAGCCAACTTTTACACATATCTAACATGGGGTTGCCCCGTGATTGTGAAAAGGATGCTTACTGACAAGTTGGAATCTAAAGGTGAAAAGGGTTACTTTGTGGGATATCCTAAGGAAACTAAAGGATATTAATTCTATCTACCTGAGAAATAATCAGTGATTGTTTCTAAGAAGACCAGGTTCCTCGAAGAAGACTATGTCTTTAAGGAACAAGGTCGTAAGCTGATAGAACTTGAAGAAATTCAAGAACCACAAATTAACAAAGAGACTGATATATTATCAAAGTAACATGACAAGGAATCAGTGGGAGCATTCAGCAACTTTCACGGTGGGAGTCTTTCACTAGGTGATCGTTTTTCAGAAAGTGGGAGTGTAATTGGAGTAGGCTTGCCAGTGCAAGAACCTCCAAGTGGGCTGAATGAGAACAACATAGTTCAAACTCCCACCCAAGAGGCATCTGAAAGCGTAGCTCTTGATGACTCTCTGGACATTGATGAAATCAATGCACCACAAAATTTTCACGATCAGAATGTACAACCTGCACAACCATAGCTCCATAAGTCAATTAGGAATCGTACTCCACCCATTAGATACGGTTACCTCTTGGAGGAACTCATAATATGGACATACCGGATAAGGACGATCCCAATACTTATTCTGAAGCAATATTAGATATTGATTCTTGGAAGTGGCATGAAGCCATGAAATTCGAGATGGACTCGATGTACACCAATCAAGTCTAGGACTTGGTTGAGTTGCCTAAAGGGGTCAGACCCATTTGCAAATGGAAAAGTACAAACCTACAAAGCTAGGTTGGTGGTGAAGGGTAATAGTCAACGCGAACGCACTGACTATGATGAGACCTTCTCACCAGTTGCAAAGATCAAGTCCATTCAAATTTTACTTGCGATAGTAGCACACTATGATTATGAGATTTGGCAGATGGATGTCAAAACAACTTTCCTCAATGAAAACATTGATAAGGAAGTGTTTATGACTCAACCGGAAGGTTTTACATCTAAGCCAAATTCTAATCTAGTATGCAAGCTAAAGAGATCCATCTATGGATTGAAGCAAGCTTCTAGGAGTTGGAATATCCGATTTGATGAAGCTATCAAGTCTTTTGAATTCATCAGAAATTTGGAAGATCCTTGCGTTTATCGTAAACGCAAACGGGAAGAATATTATCTTCATAATCATGTATGTTAATGACATATTGATTTTGGGAAACAATATCCCGTTAATGCAGTCCGTTAAAGATTTGTTGTCAAAGACCTTCATGATGAAGGATCTTGGTGAAGCCTGCTATATCTTAGGGATCAAGATCCACATGGATAGATCCAAGAAGATGTTAAGACTGTCACAGTCCACCTATGTAAACAAAGTGTTGAAGCGTTTTGCAATGGAGAACTCTAAGAGAGGGTCTCTATCGGCAAATCATGGGATAAAGCTATCAAAGAAGGATTGTCCTTCTGTTGAAGCTGATATCAAGCACATGAAAGATGTCCCATATGCATATGCAATTGGGTAAATCATGTACGCCATGACTTGCACTAGGACAAACGTGGCCTACGCTATCAACATCACTAATAGATACCAAAAGAATCTGGGTGAGTCTCACTGGATTGCTGTCAAGACCATTCTGAAGTATCTTAGACAAACTAAAGAATGTTTCCTTGTCTATAGTGGACAGTCAGAACTAGTAGTCACTGGTTTTGCTGACACAAGTTTCCAATCCGACTGTGATGATTACAAATCATAGTTAGGTTACGTTTCACTCTCAATAATGAGGCGGTCAGTTGGAATAGTTCCAAGCAAAAGGACCACAGATTCAACAACCGAAGTTGAGTACATTGCTGTATCAGAAGCCTCAAGCAGACTGTCTGGATTTTATAGTTCTCAAGAGAACTAGGGGTAGTTCCGAGTGCCAGTTGTCTAATAAAGTTGTATTGAGACAACATTAGAGCGATTGCGCAAGCAAAGGAACCGAGATCAACAAGCATAAACGAGCATGTACCTAGACTTATCATTTGATCCGGGAGATCATAACGATAGGAGAAATAGAATTAAAATGTATTCACACATATTTAATTTGGAAGATCATTTCACCAAAACACTGAGTGTTCATGTACACACTAGACAGTTGATGGTCTAGGGGTTAGACATGTAGATGATTGACTCTAGTCCAAGTGGGTGATTGCTAGTGTTAGTGTCCTAGAGACAATCCATTGTAAGGACGTAATACTTGATGATATTCAGTTTGAATTAATGTTATAATAAACTTAATATTAATGTATGGCAATACGTTTGTTTGAATATTACGTTTGATTGTTTGCATTTATTCATACAAGTGTTCCCATGAGTCATTGTTGTCGTTGAGGTTGTGAGAACTCAGATGACTTAAGCATGATTCTCAAATAGCCCCGATCAAGGATCATGAAGAATGGGATATTGATGATGCAATGGAGATTGGTGTGCGATCTGCATCATACTCTTAGAGAGTGTAGTAAGATCTCACTTACTACGAGATACTAGGTATCTCATGATGGATGCACAAATACCTTAGAGGGTATTGGTATAGCCATCCGAGAAACCGTTTGATGTATTTCCACTATATGTGTCTACGGGTGTCTCTGTTAGTGGGCGCAATAAAGATACTCCTTTCACTTGAGGTCAATACGCACGACATGTGTGGGTTGATGAACTTTGACCATGACCGACGCTTGCACCCTTCCATGGGTAGATATGACTTGGATTGGGTTCATCACGTGTGCGTGGTAGTTGAGCCAAGATTAGGATTCATTCTTCAATGTGGATTTAGAGAGAATACTCTGTTGGGGTTATACTGAAAAGTATGCTTTTACTTTGTATAACCAAACTGAAGTTTCTTATTTATTTACTGAAATAAATTATTTAATCACTGTTGCATCAAATATGAATGAATGTTATATATGTTTATTGCAAACCCGTTCAATAAGACAATACGTATTACGTTGTAGTTAATTTGGTGATACCTGATCACTGAAGATCAAATTAACAGCCCTCGTAATTAAGTACAAATCCACAACCCTGATGGAAATGAACGAACCATCATGAACGGTTGAAGTGTGAGACCCAGATTGGCCTGTCTTGACCAAGGGATTACACTAGCGCATTTAGGTGCGCTGAATGAGGACCTGCAGGAGGACAAATTCTTCGGTACTGAATATACAAGAATTAGACCTCAGTGGTGCGTTGTTTCTTAATCTCCGTCCCTTAAATTAATAACTATTGCTTTGACTTATGATGGGAAGAGAGTCAATGCGATTCGATACCTTATATCTTGTGCAATATTATTAATTACATGACGATTGCTAACATTTAATACGGAGAATCTCGTGCTAAGTATGTCTTGCTTGATTTGTCCCCTTGGTGGGCTCATATCCTTTATCATGTCAAATCTTGCAAGTGGAAATTTATTTCCGGCATGGATAATAATGTTGAGCTTTCTTTACTCCAAGGACAAAGATATTAATTAATATAAAGCTTGTTCAGTGGCTTAATTAATTAATGGACTAAGATAATCTTAAACGCGGGAAATAATAACCGGGAACCATGTTATATGTGAAATCGTAATATGGGTTAAGATGGATAGTTCAATATTAATTTTATAGTGGAGTAAATTAATATTAATGGACTTGAATAATATTTGGCCCAAAATATTAAAGCTTCATAGTCCATTGGAGGTCCAATCTTAATTCTCCTAAAGGCCCCCCAAATAGCCCAAAATAAAGTCCAATTAATGAGAGAGAGAATAAAATATTCTTGCTATATTTCCACTCAGTAATTTTCGAAATAATTGTCTATTAAAGGAAGAAAAGATTGTCTTGATTTTCTTGTAGATATTTTATAGAAAGAGATAATTATTGTGGGAATACATAATTATCCCATAAATTCAAGAAGTCAAATCTTGACTCCTTCTTTAGTGTATTTTTCGAAAATAATGGGTTGAATAGGGGAAAGAGATTTTTATGGAAAATTTAATTAAGGAGAAAATAATATAGAAGATATATTCAAGATTTCTTGGAGACCAAGAAAAGATTTTCTTCCTTGTTTCCTAAGCCCTAAATTTTAGACCCCTCCTCCCTATTTATAGGGGATGAGCTCTTCATTCCCAAGTGCAATTCCATGTGTTGGAAATATTAGAAATCCACAAAGGTGGTAGCAAAATATTTAATTTCTCTCCCATTAAAATCTTTCGTTGAAATCTTCCCACCGGATAGCGTTCGTAGACTTTGGGGATATATTTGGGAAGGCTCTTGGGTTGATTCATCCGTTTGATTCTTCAAGAGGTTAGTAATTTCGTAACTCCTAGTTCCGCATGTTTAGGATTTACGTGAATTATGTGTACGCATGTTATTATTTTGTTGAATTGATTTAGGATTAATTCATGTTAGTAATTAACTGTTTAATTTAAATATGTATTTAAATAATCACCTCGAATAGATCTGGGCACCCCGATTTTCCCAACAACTGGTATCAGAGCTCTGGTTTCAAGCTCTAATTTTTAAATTGTTATTTAAATTGTTGGACATTAAATTAAAATTGGATAGTAGAATTGCTAAATCTGTTTTGTAGGTATCCAATTGTCATGGTATTTAATGTGTTTATTTTCATGCGTATGAATGAATGGTTTTTAATTCGACTTGTTCGGATTTGTTTTTCTCGTGAGAAAATCCACGAGTAGATTAGGCTATTTGATTTGTTCAATGTAATAGACTAGTCTAGACTTAAGGTATTTATTTTTTTGTTAAATAAATTGTAACCTGATCAAAGATGGAGACGAGTTAAAGACGGATCCAAAACCGTACATGGGAGACGCGCGTCTTGTAACGTCTTAAGGGAGGAACAGCCTTGGCAGACGACGATCTTTACGCGCCGGCGGCTAAGCGCTTAGCGGGGATCGGCCCCAGTGAGGCGAAGATGGATGGATGCGCCTTGACTGGGCGCGGAGAGCGCAAGCACGCTTGGCGGCGGGTGAGAGCGGGAGGCGCAAGGCGCGGCGTGGCGTCTATGCGGGCGCCCGCTGGCCGCCGAGGCCGCTAAGAGACCGCGGGGGCAATGCTACGCCCTAGGCGCGAAGCGCAATCGCCGCCCGAAGCGGCTTTGCGGATCTGTGCAAAGGCATCTGGCTGCGAGCTGCTTGGCGTGGCGTTTCAAGACGGAGTTCTCTTTGAGACTAACGAGTGGGAGAAATTCAAGACGACGTTTCTTCAAAATCAAGCCAAAGAAAATCAAACCATGACAGTTGGATAATTTGTGCCCAATGTGTTTATTTTCTGCTTTGCTTGATTTATTACTGTTGTATTTTCTTGTGCTTTATTTAATTTGTTTAAATGTGTTTGCATGAGAATTGCCCAACGAAAAATCTCAAATTCAAAAATTACTAAGTATGTTATGATAATTAATTTTTTTGACACAAATTAATTTTGACCTCCATGATTTATTTATTTGTGAAATCTTTTGGAGAAATTCCCCTACGGGACGGTCAAAAGATAGCTTTCACATGAATAAATTCCCAAAAGGATGATTGTGAATTATTATTAGTGGCGACGATGACCCTCCAACGAGGCTCGATCAAAGCGAAGTAATAATTATGTATTTAATCATGGTTATTACTTAGGTATAAAATTGATATTTATATAATTCTCTCCTCAAGTCCCCCGCTAATTTTATATTGGTCAAGTGGGAGCCATTATTAATTTTTTTAATTAAAGGTTTATAAATCGTTCTTGTTTGTAACTTTTTGCTGAATGTGATTTAAATGATGACCCTCCACGAGGCTCATTTAAATCTGTTTTGAGATGTTGGTTGATGCATGTTCATATTTTTTTGAGATTTTAATATGAATCATATGATCGAATTATGTGATTTAATTTTGTGTTGATCTGGATATTGATACAAAATATATGTTTATTTCTGTTCATCATGTCGTAACCTTTTAATCCACTGTTCAATATACTGAAAGATAACATCCTCACTGGAGAAAACTTTGTTTATTGGTATCGAAAACTCACTATTGTCCTCACTGCACAAAGCCATAACTGGGTTCTTACTACACCCAAACCAGAAAAGCCATCTAACGAGTCAACCATAGCGGTTAAGAAAGAATATGATAACTGGGAGCGTTCTAACGAAATGGAAAAGTGTACCATCTTGGCATCAATGTCAGATGTGTTGCAACACCAACACCAAAACGTTGAGACCGCTGCGGAAATCATGGTCAATCTTAAAGCGATGTTTCAACATCAGAACCGTGTGGCTCGGCAGATCACCATGAGGGACATGCTCTCTATGAAAATGGTGGAGGGAACACCCGTAAGGGAACATGTTCTCCAGATGATGGCTCACCTCAACAAACTCGAGGTGCTTGGAGCTGAATATGATATCGAGACCCAGATCGATTTCATACTCCATTCCCTGCCCAAGAGCTTTGAACAGCCCAGGCTGAATTATCAAATGAATAATCAAAAGTTCACTTTGCCTGATCTGTTGCAAGCTCTTGTCTCGGCTGAAGGAATTTTAGGAGAGAGCGATCGAAGCCTTAAGCGGAAGTTGGGCCGTCCTCTTCTTCTAGGCCAAAGGGAGGCAAGAGGAAGAGGAAGCCCAAAAAGCAAAAGCTAGCTAACTCTAGTGTTGCGAAAAGACAAAGGAAAGGTGAAGAGGGATGGTGGAGCAAAGAATCCGGCTAAGGGGAAGTGCTTCAACTGCGGTGAAAAGGGACATTGGAGGTCGGCCTGTTCCAAACCCAAAAGGAATGGAAAGAAAGGTAATTCACACTCGCTAGTTGTTGAAACTTGTTTGGCGGAGTATTCTACCCATTCGTGGGTATTGGATACGGGATCCACTGATCATGTATGTTTCACATTGCAGGGTTTCAAGCAGACCCGACGACTAAGTGAGAGTGAGATCCTCATCACGCTAGGCGATGCTACGAGAGTGGCAGCTGAAGCAGTGGGAGAAGTGCACCTGTCCTTTGAACACAAGACGTTAATTTTAAGAGATGTTATTTATGTTCCTATTTTTCGGAAAAACCTTATTTATGTTGGGGAATAAGTTGCACAGATCTATTCGGGGTGAATATTTAAATACAAATTTAATTCTCATAATTATTACTAGCATGAATTAATCCTATATTAATTCAAATAATAATCCAACAACAAATCATGCATATAATTAATTCACGTAAATCCTACGCATGCGAAATTCTATGAGTTTACATGAACGTATCTCTTGGGATGACCATGGCTTGGTTGATTAGACTCACCAAAAGAACTTCCCAAGTATTCCCTTAATCCTTGCTCGACTATCCGGTGGTAGGACACTTGCGAGCAATTAACAAAAGGAAAATAAATTATGTTGCACCACCTTTGTGGATTTGCTAATTTTTCCAGCACATGGAATTGTACTTGGGAATGAAAGAATCATTCCCTATTTATAGAGTATAAGTGGTCGAAAATTTTGGGGTAAAACAATGTGGGAAAATCTTTTCTTGATCTCCAAGAAATCTTGAATATATCTCCTATATTCTTTTTCCCATAATTATAATATCCCACAAAATCCCACATACTCTTTGTTATGGATATTTTCGAAATTATAGGTCAAGATTCCAAGATTTGGATCTTCTTGAATTTATGAGATATTCTTGTATTTCAAGAAATACATATCTTCCATAATATCTTTTTCAAGAAAATCAAGAAAATCTTTCTTGCCCTTTATATTTAAAAAATTCAAAATTTCCTTCATGAATAACCAAGTGGGAGATTTCTTGAATTTAATGAGATAATCTTGTATTCCAAGAATACATATCTTCATTCCATAACAAAATTCAAAGAAAATCTTTCTCCCCTTTTTATCCATAAATATCGAAAATAATGGAAAAATAAGTAACAATATTTATTTTATTTTAAACACCTTTTTCAGTTATTGGACTATATGTTGGACTACTTAGGGGGCCTTTAGGAGAATTAAGATTGGACCTTCCAATGGATCTTGAATTATCAATATTGAGCCACAATATTATTCAAGCCCATAAATATTAATTAATCCCACTACATAATTAATATTGCACTATCCATCTTAACCCATATTACAGTCAATATGGCTCCCGGTTATTATTTCCTGTGTATAAGATTATCTAGCCCATTAATTACTTCAAGCCACTGAAATAGCTTTCCATTAATTAATATCTTTTGTCCTTGGTCAAGGAACGGTTCAACATTATTATCCATACCGGAAACTAATTCCACTTGCAAGATTTGGTATGATAAAGCTTATGAACCTCCCAAGGGGGCAAATCGAACAAGCGTACTTGCACACGATTCTCCGTATTAAATCTTAGCAATCACATGTGACTAATAATATTGCCCAAGATAAAAAGTATTGAATCTCATTGATTCTCTACCCATGATAAGTCAAAGCAATAGTTACCAATCACACGTGATCCTATTTAAGGAACAAAGATTAAGAAATAACGAACCACTGAGGTCTAATTCTTCCTTGTTCAGTTCAGAAGAATTTGTCCTCCTGTAGGTCCTATTCAGTGCATCAGTCATGCACTAGTGTAATCTCTTGGTCAAGACAAGCCAATCAGAGCCTTACACTTCAACCTTTCACGATGGGTTATTCATTTCCATCTAGGTCGTGAATGATGTACTTTTAGTTACAAGGACCCATTAATTTAATCTTACGTGATCCGCATCACTAAATTAACTACAATGTAACATGTACGATTTATTGAACAGTTATGCAGTAAATATATGTAACATTCGATAATATTTAAAGCATCAGTGATAAACAATTTATTTCAGTAAATAAGTTTGAAATTCAGTTTTGATTATACAAAGTAAAATACTTTCCAGTATAATCCCAAATTTCTATTTCTAAACTGATATTCTATTCATTAGTTTTAATAAAGATGTTACTCTTTTTAAATAACGATGTGATTATCTGTCAATGGAACTTTGAGGAACAATCTCTATATTATTAACTGTGCACATCACTCACAAAATGCATCCTATAACACATCTACTATTTCTTGTAAACGAAAGCGCTCGGCTGACATGACTGAGACACTTCTTTGGCACCTAAGATTAGGTCATATTAACCCGAAAAGGATTCAAAGGTTGGTGAAAGATGGTTCTTTGGGGTCTCTCCAAATTGAGCCATTTCCGACTTGTGAATCGTGCTTGGAAGGTAAAATGACCAAGAGGGCATTTGGAGCCAAGGGGCTTAGAGCTAAAGAAGTGTTAGAAATCGTTCACACTGATGTGTGTGGTCCAATGCAAATCAAAGCTAGAGGTGGCTACGAGTATTTCGTTACTTTTATCGATGATTACTCACGCTACGGATACATTTTTCTAATGAAGCATAAATCTGAGACCTTTGATAGATTCAAAGAATTTAAGGCTCAAGCAGAGAATCATAAGGGAAAAAGTATCAAGTTTCTATGATCTGATCGTGGAGGCGAATACCTCAGCGATGAATTTCTGAACTACCTATCGGAAGTGGGGATTGCATCCCAGTTGACTGCTCCCGGTACCCCTCAACAAAATGGGGTTACAGAACGAAGGAATAAAACGCTTTTAGAAATGGTAAGGTCAATGATGAGTTATGCGGATTTACCAAAATCGTTCTGGGGTTACACATTAGAAACAACAGCTTCTATTCTGAACCTAGTGCCATCCAAATCGGTACCTAAAACCCCGAGAGAACTGTGGATGGGGCGCAAGCCCAGTTTCGGACACATCAGGATCTGGGGGTGTCCGGCATACGTGCTAGACAAGGAAGCCGGTAAATTGGATGCACGTTCAGAGTTAAGGATGTTCATAGGGTACCCCGAAGGAACTAAATGATGCATGGTCTATGGTCCCGAAGATCAAAAGGTGGTAATCAGTACTCACTTTAGATTTTTGGAAGAAGACTATATGAACAGTCGAAAGCCTAGAAGTGAAATTACCTTAGAAGAACTTAGGGGGCCAACTCCATTGCCAACTGTCCAAAATGACATACCAAACGTCACACCTACACAACTGGAACCTCGTCGTAGTGGGAGGGTTATCAGACAGCTCGAGAGATTCTTGGGGATCGGAGAGTCTTCGGACTTGATCTCCGCAGAAGAATCAGATCCATGGTCCTACAACGAGGCGATCCAAGACAAAGATGCTCAATCTTGGCAAACAGCAATGGAAGCCGAGATGGGTTCAATGGATCACAACAAGGTGTGGGAGCTAGTCGAACCACTTGATGGGGTAAAACCCATCGGATGCAAGTGGGTATACAAGAGAAAAAGGGGACCGGACGGAAGGGTTGAAACCTTCAAAGCAAGACTTGTGGTGAAAGGGTACACTCAGGAAACCTTTTTGCCTGTAGCCATGCTCAAGTCCATCCGTATTCTCTTGTCGATTGCTGAGCATCTAGATTTTGAGATCTGACAAATGGACGTCAAGACAGCTTTCCTAAATGGAAATCTTGACAAAGAAATCTATATGCAACAACCCGAAGGCTTCATTGTAAAAGGCCAAGAGCATCTGGTTTGCTAGCTCAGGAAGTCCATTTATGGACTGAAGCAAGCATCCCGAGCTTGGAATCAGTGTTTTGATCAAGTTATAAAATCCTACGGATTTGATCAAAATGAATTTGAAAGTTGTGTCTATAAAAAGTGTGACGGAACTGCATTGGTATTTTTGGTACTATACATGGATGACATTCTGCTCATCGAAAATGATGTAAAGGTGTTATCAGACATAAGGGCATGACTGTCAAAACAGTTCAATATGAAGGACTTAGGGAAAGCCGGTCACATCCGGGATCAAGATCACTCGAGATCGCAGAAAAAGAATGTTCGGGCTTTCACAAGCCTCATACATAGATACTATTTTGAAGCGCTTGAAGATGCGAGAATTCCAACAAAGACTTTGTGCCCTCTGACCGCGGAATCCATCTATCCAAAGAGATGTGTCCCAAGACACGAAAGAGATAGATGACATGAAGGGCATCCGCATGCTTCGGTACCGGGAAGCCTCATGTATGCAATGCTGTGTATGAGACCGGATATCTGCTTTGCCGTAGGCATGGTGGCAAGATATCAAAGTAACCCTGGGAAAGAGCATTGGACTGCAGTAAAGAACATTCTGAAGTACCTTAAAAGGACACGGGACAAAATGTTGGTTTACAAGTCAGATAGTCTGATCCCCATCGGTTACACCGACTCGAATTTCCAATCAGAAATTGACTCCAGAAAGTCTACCTCGGGTAGTTTGTTCTGCATGGGGGGGGGGAGGAGCCATGACATGGAGAAGCATAAAGCAGAAATACATTGTTAATTCTACCATTGAAGCCGAGTACGTCGCAGCTTGTGAAGCAGCGAAGGAAGCGGTTTGGCTCAAGAACTTCTTGGTGGACTTGGACGTGATCCTGAATTTGCGGAAACAAAATCACGGTCTCATCGTGATAACGCCGAGCAGTTTGCAAATTCAAGGAACCGAGAGCCCACAAAGCCAAAAACACATTGAAAGAAAATACCATCTCATACGAAAATCGTTAAGAGAGGAGACATTGAGGTGGCTAAGATTGAATCGAAAAGATAACTGGCAGATCCCATTCACAAAGGGTCTGCCTCAGAGTACATCGAGAGACATGTGGAAGGAATGGGTGTCAAGGACGTTGTCAATCTGCTTTGAGTATAAGTGGGAGAAATATTATTAGGTTCGTGTAGGGTGACATTAGATGTCACATAGAACACGAGACATGTTGTAGTATACTTAAAAGCAGACTTTGAGTATAAGTGGGAGATTGTTGGGGTTATACTGAAAAATATGCTTTTACTTTGTATAACCAAACTGAAGTTTCTTATTTATTTACTGAAATAAATTATTTAATCACTGTTGCATTAAATATGAATGAATGTTATATATATTTATTGCAAACCCGTTTAATAAGACAATACGTATTACATTGTAGTTAATTTGGTGATACCCGATCACTGAAGATCAAATTAACAGCCCTCGTAATTAAGTACAAATTCACAACCCAGATGGAAATGAACGAACCATCATGAACAGTTGAAGTGTGAGACCCAGATTAGCTGTCTTGACCAAGGGATCACACTAAGCGCATTTAGGTCTTGTTGAATGAGGACTCCTTGGAGGACAAATTCTTCGGGTAATGAATATACAAGAATTAGACCTCAGTGGTGCGTTGTTTCTTAATCTCCATCCCTTAAATAGGATCGTGTGAAATTAATAACTATTGCTTTGACTTATGATGGGAAGATAGTCAATGCGATTCGATACCTTATATCTTGGGCAATATTATTAATTACATGATGATTGCTGACATTTAATACGGAGAATCGCGTGCAAGTACGTCTTGCTTGATTTGTCCCCTTGGTGGGCTCATATCCTTTATCATGGCAAATCTTGCAAGTGGAAATTTATTTCCGGCATGGATAATAATGTTGAGTTGTCTTTACTCGAAGGACAAAGATATTAATTAATATAAAGCTTGTTCAGTGGTTTAATTAATTAATGGACTAAGATAATCTTAAACGCGAGAAATAATGACCGGGAGCCATGTTATATGTGAAATCGTAATATGGGTTAAGATGGATAGTTCAATATTAATTTTATAGTGGAGTAAATTAATATTAATGGACTTGAATAATATTTGGCCCAAAATATTAAAGCTTCATAGTCCATTGGAGGCCCCCCAAATAGCCCAAAATAAAGTCCAATTAATGAGAGAGCGAAAAAAATATTCTTGCTATATTTCAACTTAGTAATTTTCGAAATAATTGTCTATTAAAGGAAGAAAAGATTGTCTTGATTTTCTTGTAGATATTTTATGGAAAGAGATAATTATTGTGGGAATACATAATTATCCCATAAATTCAAGAAGTCAAATCTTGACTCCTTGTATAGTGTATTTTTCAAAAATAATGGGTTGAATAGGGGAAAGAGATTTTTATGGAAAATTTAATTAAGGAGAAAAGAATATAGAAGATATATTCAAGATTTATTGGAGACCAAGAGAAGATTTTCTTCCTTGTTTCCTAAGCCCTAAATTTTCGACCCCTCCTCCCTATTTATAGGGGATGAACTCTTCATTCCCAAGTGCAATTCCATGTGTTGGAAATATTAGAAATCCACAAAGGTGGTAGCAAAATATTTAATTTCTTTCCCATTAAAATCGTTCGTTGAAATCTTCCCACCGGATAGCGTTCATGGACTTTGGGGATATATTCGGGAAGACTCTTGGGTTGATTCATCCGTTTGATTCTTCAAGAGGTTAGTAATTCCGTAACTCCTAGTTCCGCATGTTTAGGATTTACGTGAATTATGTGTACGCATGTTGTTTATTATTATGTTGAATTGATTTAGGATTAATTCATGTTAGTAATTAACTATTTAATTTAAATATGTATTTAAATAATCACCTCGAATAGATCCGGGCACCCCGATTTTCCCAACATACTCTTCTTCTCATCATAATTGGATCAAAGTCATCGGTCGATACACGTCAACTTAGACTTTGTGGCTAAATGTACATAAGTGATCAATTAGTGATTAGAGATAAATTGATTAAGTTATTTGAATAGACACTTTATCATGTTCAAGACTTAATTGAGTATTTCGCGAATGAAAGGAGGAAATCATAATAGCCCATGTTTTAGTTACAGGTAGTTGCAGTTTTCTCGCAATGTACCTCATACATTGAGAATGTCTGATTTATTGTCTAGGGTTCAATTAAGACCGTTAGTTTGACTAATCACTCGATATATGAGGGTCTATGGGTCACACAACAAGTAGTTCCCTTTTACGGATTATAGTTGGTTGATTAAATGTTAAATTGGATTTAATATTTAATTTATGGAGAAGTAATTAATAATAGATTAATTTGGAATTAATTATTATTAATATTTAATTAAATTGGATTTAATTAAATAAGAATTCCCAATAATTATATTTGGAATATAATTGAAGGATTTAATGTATATGGAAATAAATCGTAGAGATTTTCATATAAGGCATTTAAATCCGTAGAAATTTATATTTAGGGAATTAAATTAAAAGGAATTAATTTAATTCAAGATTATGGATTTTATTTCCCTAATTGGGCTAGCTTGGGAAATAAGCTAAGCCTCCCTATATATACAAGCTCTTAGGAATTCACAAAGAGTATCACTTCATATTTTCTCCATAAAATCTAGAGTTTGAATTTTCCTAGAAAATTCATCTCGGGATTCAACGCTGGCAAATCCGTGCAAATCCATGATTGGGGATTACGTGGATTCCATAGTAGAGAAATCTGCTCTCGAGTTACTGTAAGATTTCTCGTTATGATTATTGTAATCTATATGCAATTAATTATTCGTTGTTGGTGAACTTTAAATTCCACTGCGCATGTGATTACGTGCCTCTAAATTCCAACAGTTCTCTGCCAGCATGTCATGGGATAAAGCTGTCTAAGAAGTATTGTCCTTCCACAGACACTGATATCCAGCGCATGAAGGATATACCATATGCATCTGCAAATTGGATCTATCATGTACGCCACTAGGCTAGATGTGGCCTTCGCTGTCAGCACCACTGGTAGATACCAACAGAATCCAGGTGAACCTCACTGGATTGATGTCAAGAACATTCTTAAGTACCTTAGACGTACCAAAGATTGTTTCTTGGTCTATGGAGGATAATTAGAGCTAGTGGCAACGGCCTATGCTGATGTAAGTTTCAATCAGACTGTGATGACTATAAGTCAAAGTCGGGTTATGTCTTTGTTCTCAATGGACGGTTAGTTGGAATAGTTCCAAACAAGAAACTACCGCAGATTCAACAATCGAGGCTGAGTACATTGCTGCGGCGGAAGCTACCAAAGAAGCTGTATGGATAAAAGAGTTCTTAAGTGAACTAGGGTTAGTTCCAAGTGCCAGCTAGTCTAATAAAGTTGTATTGTGACAACACTGGTGCGGTTGCGCAAGCTAAGGAACCGAGATCCAACAACAGAAATAAGCATGTACCGAGGCGTTATCACTTGATAAGAGAGATAATCACTAGAGGTGAGATAGAGTTAGAACGTGTCCCCACGGAGGATAACCTGGCTGATCCTTTCACCAAGGCTTTGAGTGTTCATGTACACACTAGACATTTTAATGGTCTAGGGGTTAGACATGTAGGTGATTAAGTCTAGTTCAAGTGGGAAATTGTTAGTGTTAGTGTCCTAGAGACAATCCATTGTAAGGACATAATGCTCAGATAATATTCAGTATCGGTTTAATATTATTGTTTATTTAATATTAAATGTATGGCGTTGCACTTATTAGGATATTATGTTTGATTGTTTGCATTTGTTCTTATCTGTGTTCCCTTGAGTCATTGTTGTCATTGAGTGAGTGAGAACTCAGACGACTTAAGAGTGATTCTGAAATAGCCCCGATCGAGGATCATCAAGAATGGGATATTGATGATGCAATGGATATTGGTGTGCGATCTGCATCATACTCTTAGAGAGTGTAGTAAGATCTCACTTACTACGAGATACTAGGTATCTCATGATGGATGCACAAATACCTTAAAGGGTATTGGTATACCCATCCAAGCAACCGTTTGATGTAGTTCCACTATATGTGTCTACGAGTGTCTCGGTTAGTGGGAGCGATTTTGAGGTCAATACACATGACATGTGTGGAGTGATGAACTTTGAGAATGACCGACGATTGCAACCGTCTATGGGTAGATATGACTTGGATTGGGTTCATCACGAAGTGCATGTGCGTGGTAGTTGAGCCAAGAAAATGATTCATTCCTCAAAATGGATTTAGAGAGAATACTCACCTTCTCATCTTAATTGGATCAAAGTCATTGGCCAATGCACGTCAACTTGGACTTTGTGGCCAAGTGTGACATAACTGATCAATTAATGATTAGAGATAAACCGATTAAGTTATTTGAATAGACACTTCATCATGTTCGAGACTAAATGAGTATTTGAGAATGAAATGAGGAAATCGTAATAGCCCATGTTACAGTTACAGGTAGTTGCACATATCTCGCAACGTACCTCATTTATTGAGAATGTCTGATTTATTGTCTAGGGTTCAATTAAGACCGTTAGTTTAACTAATCGCTTCGATATATGAGGGCCTATGAGTCACACAACAAGTAACCCCCGTGTACAAATTATAGTTGGTTGATTAAGTATTATTAGATTTAATATTTAATTTATGGAGAATTAATAATATATTAATTTAGAATTAATTATTATTACTATTTAATTAAATTAGATTTAATTAAATAGGAAGCCCAAAATAATATTATGGAATATTATTGTAGAAAAATATATGTAGGGAAAAACATATCTTTGAGATATGCTTTGCAAGATTAGGAATTATCTTCCTAATAAAGATTGCTTAAGATTTAAGCCAATCTCTCCCTATATATATGACATACTGGGATTCATTATTTACTACAACAAGAAAACCTAGTTTCTCCATAAAATCTAGAATATGAATTTTCCTAGCAAATTTCGTCTCAAATTCAACACTGGCAGATCTGTGCAAGTCTGTCTACGGGGATTACGTGGATACTGTTGGTCCCGGGGTAAATGAGTTTCACACGTGTATGGGGGGGAATACACGTGTATAGTGATTTTTAACTTTTTCAGAAAATACTATAATCAGAGAGTCAGGTTGTCCTGAGTTTTAGTCCTAAGAAGCACAAAATGTCCCGAGTCAAAGTCTATTGAGACAATAACACTGAGCTGCTTTCAGAGACTTCAGATTAGCTCAACTGATTCTGAGTTTTTACAACAGAGTCCATATAAGCTTGGAGTAGATAATAATCTTACTGACTACTCAGGAGAGATTATCAGTTTGACAACTATCTATATTAGCTTATCTAGAGTGCGGAATGTGTAGGCCCTAAGTTTATACTCGTTTTAATTTGCTGAAAATCTTTTCTTTGATGAAACAGTGGTTAAGGCTGTGATCAAGTTATTCCAACCTCAGTGGATTGTTTCCAACTGAATTTCAGAAAACCTCAGAATGCTTTCAGTGAAAATATGCAAAAGATAATAATGTAAAACAGAAAGCACACAACACAACAAATATAGTGGTTCAGAGGCTCAAGCTCCTACGTCCACTCTCTCTGATCCTCAGAGAAATTCCTTAACTCCCTACTTCTACTACCTTAAGCTTTCAGATTGAACTACTGCAGCTTACTGCCTTTCTATCACGAGTTTTCAGACTGAACTACTGCAGCTAACTAACTCAACACACACACACAAGCGTTCAGACTGAACAATCAGCTTACTAACTTCTTCTCTAGAGTTTTCAGACTGAACACAGTAGCTTACTTACTCTTTACAACTCTCACTTCTCCAACAACTACACACACAAACTACCTAATAAAAGGGTTTGAGTTTTGGTTGGTTTCCAACTAGGGTGAGATATCCTTTTTACAATCAAACACAAGTAATAGGCTAGGATATCTCTAACTAAGCTTTAGATATATCTTAGATCTAGGCTTAGTAAATGTTCTCTCTTCAAAGATGAAACACTTGAGAAATTCTTAAGGTTTCGAGTGCTTCACAAGATTACTTGAATACGAATGAGGTCTAGAGTTGTTTTGATTTCCCGTAACCTTGAAATGTCCAAGTCCTCTGGTATTTATAGGCAACTCTCCAGAAGTCTACCTTTAAAAAACTATCCATTGGAGAGATAGCATCTAGGGTTTCTTCTTTGAGTAATTGATGAACGGCTATATTAGGGTTTGAACGCATCCTTGCATGTTTTAGGAAATATCCAGACAAGCAGCCAATCACCATTTCTGTGAACAAGACAAATTTCAACTCTGACATTCTTCAGGGACATGTCGATTTCAGTGTCAGTAAAGTACGCTGTTGTCGCCTCCTCATTGGTTGAAATCTTCCTTTGAACAGAGACAAACAAAATGGCTCTTTTAGTCAACCACACTGATCTGATATTTTCCTTAGTGTTTACGAACGTATAACATTCTCTTTGTTTGTACTAAGAATGAACAAACACTATTAAAATGGAAGTGACTTGTTCAGGTTCTTTTGATTCAGTACAAAACAGTCTTTCAGGATCTTCTGGTCTTCAAGATCTTCGTTCTTCAGGTTCTTCTGAACTTCAGTATGTTTTATGTCTTCAGTACTCTTCTGAGATCTTCAGTTCAAAACTTTGTTAAGACTTATCCTATCCTAAACTATATCTGCTGACTATACATGGTGCATATAATCCTGACACTAAATATAATTTGAAAACTGATCCTATACTACCAAAATTGTCCTGAAACATGTCATACTCAGGGGTTTTGGGATCTAATCAAAATCTCTATTAAATTCATCTCCCAACAATTTCCCCCTTTTTGATGATGCCAAAACCATCTTGTTACAAGCTTGTAAACAGAAGTAAACGTATCATCTATTCAGGTTTCAAATCATAAAGCAAGTAAAAAAAAAGGCAACCATAAAATAATCAGTAAGATAATGGGAAATTATCTTTTGATCAACAGAAAATCAGTAGAGTTTTTCATTAAGCTCAAAATCCAAAAGTACAAGTTACATTGTTTCTCATGTAATCTACTGAAACAAAATGGAATAAGATACTCAATCTTCATCAGACTCAATTTCATCTGCTGGTGGCTTCAGATTGAACATTCCATAGTATCTTTCCTTCAGCTCTTCTCTCTTTTGGATGGTCTGAGCATCACTCCCTGTCAGTCCCAGATACTCAGCCTGATCCACAAAATCAGCACGGATGAAATCATAGTTGATCATCCCGTTCTTGTATTTCGGTGGAGGATACTTGATTTGACCAGGAGCCTTCAGCTGATAACCCAAAGTATAAAACAAATCAAACCATTTCTGGCATATATACGTGAAGTTCTGCAGTATGTAGGCAATGAATGCTTCATCTCTATCAGTGTTGGGCTGGGGCAAAGTCTGCAATACATCATAATTGAACACAAACTCCCTCTTGGCCATCTCCCATCTATCATCCAGCTCAATTGACATCCATTTGTCCACATGAGGCCACATCCTTTACCTTTGCTTGGTGCCTCTCCTCCTGCGAATCATCCTTTGATAGCCTCCTAGCTTTCTCTTGGCTTCCTCCCTCTCCTTTCTAGTCATTTCAGAACCTGACACAGAAGTAGCAGCCTTCCTCTTCTTCTCAGCTTCAATTGCTTTCACTGAGTTGTGCCAGTCCCAATTGAGTCTTTTGGTGGATACATGATACTCACCAAATCATTCTTTGAAGAGATCATCAATCTCAGACTCCTCATCCTTCTCAGTGCTTTCCTTCTCAGTGTCTTCTTCAAATTCATGAGCAAGCTTCCTCTGAGTAGGCTTTCTACTGACTTGTTTGGCAAGATGCTTCGTCTTCAGAGGTTTTTCAATGAATGCAACATGCTTCTTCTGAGGTATCAGGATTCCATGGGCTTCTCCTTGTTTACTGGACTCCTGTTTCCTCTGCATCTTAGCTCTTTGCTCAATAACTTCCATTGCAGCTTCAGGATGAATTACCACTTCAGGTTCCTTCCTCTTTCCTCTATGAATTTCAGTAGGAAATTGCTCA
Source organism: Stenogyne calaminthoides (assembly GCA_037126765.1). Lineage (NCBI taxonomy): Eukaryota > Viridiplantae > Streptophyta > Magnoliopsida > Lamiales > Lamiaceae > Stenogyne > Stenogyne calaminthoides. The sequence continues at coordinate 25,289,006 of JBBCBC010000031.1, read as the reverse complement.
ATCTGTTTTTCCAGAGGTGGCAAGGCAGTAAGCTTGTCATAACTTTCCCCCCTTTTTGGCATCATAATTTGCAATCAACTCGGAAAGGGTTCTGTCCTTGTGTAATTGCTCTCTGCCAATCGACCGAACCTCTGCTGCCACATGGAAATGTTCATCCTGAATCCTCTGCAGCACATTCATCCTGAATCCTCTGCAGCATATTCATCCCAGAACTGGTGTCTTCAGGAAGACCACCATAGGTCGCTTTCATCTTTTCCATCAATGAAATGCTCATCTCCTCAACAGCTGATTTGATCATCTCATCAGTCTTGGATTTCAGAAAATCCTCAAGCACTTTTGATCTCAAATCAAACTGTCTCTCCATCTCTTCCTTCATCTCCTTAGCCACATCATCTATCTTTGCATTAAATGTAGTAATTTTGCTATCAAGGGCAGTAGATAGTAAATTTACCTGAGCAGAAGTCACCATAGATGTGCTAAGGGCTTTGATGGTTTCGCCCTGAAAAGTTTGTGCCTCAGCAAGTTTGGACACTTCTCCAACCAGAGGTTCAAGCTTTGCCATCTGACCAATCATAGGCTCGAACTTGGTTAACTTCTCAACAAGAGGTGTGAGATCAACTGTTGGTTGTGGAGGAACTAGGACTTCTTCTTCAGCTTCAGTAGGAAGTTCTACTTCAACAAATTCAGTAGTAGTTGCTGCAGGCTCCTGAGGGGTTTCTTCAACAGTAATCATTTGAAGTTCAGGAGCTCTCTGAGCTTGTTCCCCCTGAGCAGTTGCTCTAGCCTCAGTATCCTTTTAACTACCTTCATCAAGGTCCTTGTCAGTTTTATCCTGATATGGGTCCTGTCTGTCTTTGCCCTAACCCCCATCAGCACTCTCAGGTTGGGCAGCATCTTTCCTCTCAGCAATTTTCCTCCGAACTAACTCCTCAAACTCAGCATTTTTAATTCTCAGCATTCTCTTACCGAGTCCTAAAAAGGCATCTAACTCAGCCACTTCTTCAGCCCAGAATTCCTCACCTCTGAAGTTGCCAATCTTCAGCATCATGGCGAAGGATTGATTGACAATAGGCATGATTGTTTTGAGTCTGATAAACATATCCTGAAGATTAGGATAGTTGGTCAGTTCAGGAAATTTGTCCAGCACAAAGCGTTCAGCTTTCATTCTCCATTCTCTTTCTTCAGCCTCACCTTTCCTGAGTTCAGGAACAGGTGACTCCTCTTCAGAACTAGATTGAGCTTCTAAAGGCATGAGAATTTTTGGCTCTGAGGGTTGAGTGGGTGGGATAGGAATTTGGCTCTCTTCAACAGGTTTTTGAGAACCTGTGAAGATTTCTCTTGTTATTTGGTCACTCCAAATACTGGTACTGACTGGTACTGAGCACCTTAGTAAACACATCTTCATCCCTTCCAGCCTCAGGGATATTTTTAGCTTCCATTTCAGCAGCTTATGAAATGGCTTTCACAAGTGTGTCCAATGGAGATTTCTCTCCAGAAGCCATCTCACTAGCTTTCCTTAGCCTCTTAGTCTTTCTCTTTTGCTCTTCCTGAGCCTTCTTATTCTCACCTATCTCTCTCTTAAACTTCATAAGGTCAAGAGCTTTTCTCCTCTTCTCAGGATCCTTAACAACCTTCTCAACTACCTTCTTCCTTTTCTCTTCGTCACACAGCAATAGTGCGAGTGTCCTGATCAGATTCAGAGCTTTCAATTTCCACCTGCTCTGTTTGCTCTTCAGGCTCATCCTGAACAGCCTGCTCTTCAGGCTCGTCCTGAGTGGTCAAACTTGGACTTTCAGAAGTCACAGGTCTCATTCTCTGTGATTTAGGATTTCTGAACATGATTCTATTCCGGGAAAAGGTGGTTCCAGATAATAGAAACATATTCTTCCTTGGAAAAGTCTCAATTAAGAAGCTAATCTTAGTTCCAAAAAGAACTCTCCCATTCTTAGTAAATGCTTCCCTAGCATACTTCAGCTTCTAATTTTGACTAAGTATACAATCCACCAGAAATTTTAACCAATTGAAATTTCTAGATGGTGAGTCATCTATTGTGGCCATAAGTCTCAACTTATTCCGACTTACTTGCTCTAGACTTGCAGAGGTGCTCATCAAGCACTTGGCCACAATATCAATTAGGACTCTATACACAGGTTTTAAACATTTCTTATTCAAAGCTCCTTTCAACTCAACTTTAGAAATTGAAAACCTATCCAAAATCTCTTGTTCATGCCCCGACATATATACTGCTGGATCATCCCCTCTATCACTTAATTCAAAAAATGTCACTAATGTTCTGAAGTGATAGGCATACCTCTTTTGTACAGATTATTTCGGCCTTGGATTTTGCGTGAGTGCCGAAACATAGCTGTGAGACCAGGGAGCCATCTTCTTCTTCTTTAAGATTGACCACGAACTGTAAGACCTCTTGATGCAATTCCAACTCTGGCCTATTGCTAACCAGTCTGTCCAACTGTGCCATTCGAAGCATGTTCAAGGCCTCTTCTTCAATCAGGGTCATCTTGTTGTCAATCATCGCGACAACATTCTCAAAATACGGTTTTTCCGTTTCTGCAAGGTTTTTGATTATAGCATAACTGGGAAACTCCATTGTAGGTTTTGGATTTTGAAGAAATGAAGGTGTTGGTCCCGAAAAACCCGATTTAAAACTCGTAAAATTTCAATGGGAGGTGACTTAAATTTTTTTTCTTTTTCGAATGTGTTATGCAGATTTGCTAAAGTATGTATGACAGTTAATATGAAAGCAAATAAGAACACACGTATTTTTATAGTGGTTCGGACAACTCGTCCTACATCCACTCTTCCCTTCATGGGGCACCAACTTAACCAACAGATGTTTCTGGAGTTCTCACTCAAAGCGGGACTTATCACCCTCTAAGGGATCAACCCTCCCTTTCGGATTACTTAGATGTTTACCGAGTTCTCACTCAAACGGACTTATCACCCTCACGGGATCGCTCCCTCCCTTCGGGATTGCTTTAGATGTTTACCGAGTTCACACTCACCTACAAACTTAACCGACCGATTTGGGTAAGATTTGTTTGGTTTTTCAACTAGGTTGAGATTTTCCCTTACATTTGTTTAGCCTCAATGCTAAGGATGGTAAAATCTCTCTAAGCTTAGGATATAGCATTTGAGCTTAGATCTAGGTGTAACACTTTTGAATATATGTGTGTATTTCTTGCTCTGTGTTCTATGAATGGAGTTGCTTGAATATTTGGCTTTAATTTCATTTTGCGGATCCTCCATTTACTTCTTTTTGAAGATAGTGCAATGTATTTATAGTGTGGATTTAAATATTACCGTTGGAAAGTAATATTCAAATCCATACTAATAACTTCCAAATTTTTCTTTGTCCTTTTTTTGCACTTTTCCTTTGACTTTATGTCACATCAATATGTGTGTTGTCTTCTTATTGGTCACTTGCTTTTGTGTGTCTAACGGATCTTATCATCGGTTCTTGTTCATCTCTTCGATTCCGGTCCATTAAATTTCTGTATCCCAGATTTTTACGGTGTCTTTGAAATCACTTGTTCATCGATCTTTGAAATCATTGATCATCGATTCTTTGAAATCCTTTGTTCATCCGACCGATTTCCTTTGTTCATCCGAACCATTTCACTATTCATCCTTTTCACTTTGTTCATCGACTGATTTATTTCGCTTCCGATTTGATTTCTTCTCGCTTTTCCTAGATTTTATCGTTTTCTTCATCCCAAATCAGCATCTTCTTCTTGTTCAAACTCATCTACTCATCTTCTCGATCATCCTCATCTGATCTCGATCATCTTCGACTGATTTTATGAGTTCCCCCTTAACTTGTTCTCTCATTGCCCCTCAACTTGTTATCGTAGATTATCTTAAATAACACAAAGTTGATAATGTTTTTAGCATAATTAATCAAAACTAAAATATCCCAAAATTTCCCCTTTTTGATAATGATGCCAAAACTAACTAACAATAAAAATATACGAGAAAAACAGTGTTAGTTAAACAAGTGAAATAATGAAGAACATTGTTTTCATTTTAAAAAAGAGAAGATGATTGTAAACCTCCATGGATTTTATAAAATTTATGCATTTTAAACTAAATGGGTTTTAATAAAAAAGACCAGTTCAGGTGTTCACATTAAAATCTAGTGAATTTTTGAACCCCTACTCTGATACCACTTGTTGGTCCCGAAAAACTCGATTTAAAACTCGTAAAATCTCAATGGGAGGTGACTTAAATTTTTTTTTTTTTTTGAATGTGTTATCTGCATTTTGCTAAAGTATGTATGATGGTTAATATGAAAGCAAATAAGAACACACGTATTTTTATAGTGGTTCGGACAACTAAATCTACATCCACTCTTCCCTTCATTGGGCACCAACTTAACCAACAGATGTTTACCAAGCAATTATCACCCTCTGAGGGATCGCCTACCCTCCCCTTTCGGGATTGCTTAGATGTTTATTTCACTCAAACGGGACTTATCACCCTCAATCGCTTACCCTCCTTTTCGGATTGCTAGATGTTTATCGAATTTAGACTCACCTACAAACTTAACCGAGTCTATCTAGGTTGAGATTTTCCCTTACATTTGTTTAGCCTCAATGCTAAGGATGGGAAAATCTCTCTAAGCTTAGGATATAGCATTTGTGCTTAGATCTAGGAAGGGTAGAACACTTTTGAATATATGTGTGTATTTCTTGCTCTGTGTTCTTCTATGAATGGAGTTGCTTGAATATTTGACTTTAATTTCACTTTGCGGATCCTCGATTTACTTCTTTTGAAGATAGTGAAATGTATTTATAGTGTGGATTTAAATATTACCGTTGGAAAGTAATATTCAAATCCATACTAATAACTTCCAAATTTTTCTTTTTGTCCTTTTGCACTTTTCCTTCCTTTATGTCACATCAATATGTGTGTTGTCTTCTTTATTAATACTGTGTGTCTAATCTGATCCGATCAAATTTCGTCGACATTCTTGTTCATCTCTTCTTATTAATCAGTAGAAATCGGGTTTTTTTACGGTGTCTTTGAAATCCTTTGTTCATCCGACCGATTTCCTTTGTTCATCCGGCCCGATTTCACTCCGAACTGATTTCACTGCTCATCGGACTGATTTCAGCTTTATTTGATTTCTTCTTCTACCGATTTACGATTTCTTCACAAAGATTTTATCGACTTTTCTTTATCACAAATCGCAAATTTCATCCCAACTCATCCTACTCATTCGATTCGACGGCCTGTCTGATCTCGATCATCTTCGTCTGATTTTATGAGTTCCCCCTTAACTTGTTCTCTCATTCCCCCTCAACTTGTTATCTGTAGAATATCTTAAATAACACAAGTTGATAATGTTTTGGCATAATTAATCAAAACTAAAATATCCCAACAGAAGGGTTTTGATAATCTGGAGGTTTAGAAAAACAGAGTGTAAAAGTGTTAGATTTCGGAATAAATGGGGTATATATATGATCTGAAGAAATAGATCAAGGGCTAAGATTAAATCTGAATAAATGGCTGTGATTTAATCTTTGGTTGATATAATCTCAATGTTTATTTGCTATTAATAGTAAATAATCAGATATGCAGAATAAATGGCAGCAGTTAGGGTGACAAAATGATGTTTCACTCTAATCGAGGTAACCATTTGGTGTCCTGCCAAAATATTAACTAATAGAAATCCTTCAAACATTCCCGCTTAAAGTTCAGGTCTTTTGTATTTATTTCAAATGATTACTGACTGAAATAAATACTTGTGAGTAAATGTATGTGTCTAGTGTCCTTCAGGATTAATTGAATACTTAATCCTTACTGAAAACTGACCATGACAAAAAACCATCCTGATTCTCAGTTTCCATCCTGAGAGATTTTTGTCCTGAGTTTTTCTTACTGAAAAACTTCATGCATCTGAAGAGCTTCTCCCTCCAGGATAAATTACTCACCTGGATCCAACATCCCTAATTCTATTGATAGTTCCTAAAATCTTGACTCAGCCAATGGCTTAGTAAGAATATCAGCTCTCTGTTTATCAGTATGAATTTTCTCCATCCTGATATCTTTCTTCTCTACATGGTCTCTAATGAAATGGTGCCTGATATCCACATGTTTACATCTGGTGTGCAATACCGGATTTTGTGAAATAGCAATAGCGCTATTATTGTCACAAAATATAGGTACTTCATTGGCTTTAATATTATAATCCCTCAATTGTTGTCTTAGCCAAAGAATCTGTGCACATCAGCTTCCTGCAACCATGTATTCAGCTTCAGTAGTACTAGTTGCTACCGAGGTCTGTTTCTTAGAGAACCAAGATATCAGTTTGCTTCTAAGAAATTGACAAGTTCTTGAAGTGGACTTCCTGTCAATTCTGCAACCACCATAATCAGCATCTGAATATCCAGTTAATTCAAGGTTATCATCAGTTGGATACCACAATCCTCTATTCACTGTGCCTTTTAGATATATCAGTATCTTTTTGGCAGCTTCCATGTGACTAGCCTTAGGATTAGCTTGGTATCTTGTACATATCCCAACACCAAAAGTTATATCAGGCCTACTTGTTGTGAGATAGAGCAATGATCCAATGATCCCTCTATAATCAGTATGGTTAACTGACTTACATTCAGGATCAGGATCCATCTTGTAGTTAGTATTCATAGGAATTCTATCTGCATTGCAATTTTGAATACCATACTTGGCAATCAGATCTCTGGTGTATTTTGCCTGATTGATGAAAATTCATTCTTTTGACTGTTTTACCTGAAGTCCTAGAAAGAAATTCATCTCCCCCATCATTGACATCTCAAACTTTCCTTTCATCGGTGTAGAGAATTTCTCACACAACTGATGATTCGGAGATCCAAAAATAATGTCATCCACATAGATATGGACTAGCAAAATATCTTTCCCATCTTCTATCCTGAACAAGGTTCTATCAACAGTTCCTTTGGTAAAACCATGGTCAGTAAGAAATTGAGATAAAGTATCATACCATGCTCTGGGAGCTTGCTTTAGACCATACAAGGCTTTCCTGAGCCTGTAAAACTTGGTCATTCTGACAGAAGCCAGGAGGTTGTTCCACATAAACCTCTTCTTTAAGCACACCATTCAGAAATGCACTTTTCACATCCATTTGATATACCTTGAATTTCATGTGAGCAACACATGCAAGAAACAATCTAATGGCTTCTAGTCTTGCAACTGGTGCAAAGATTTCATCATAATCCAAACCTTCTTCTTGGGAATAACCTTGTGCAACTAGCCTTGCCTTGTTTCTTACAATGACATTGCTCTCATCTCTCTTATTAGGGTTTGAACGCACCCTTGCATGTTTTAGGAAATATCCAGACAAGCAGCCAATCATCAATTTAGTGTCGGTAAAGTACGCTGTTGTCGCCTCCTCATTGGTTGAAATCTTCCTTTGAACAGAGACAAACAAAACGACTCTTTTAGTCAACCACACTGATCTGATATTTTCCTTAGTGTTCACGAACGTATAACATTCTCTTTGTTTGTACTAAGAATGAACAAACACAATTAAACAGGAAGTGACTTGTTCAGGTTCTTTTGATTCAGTACAAAACAGTCTTTCAGGATCTTCGTTCTTCAGGTTCTTCTGAACTTCAGTATGTTTTAGGTCTTCAGTACTCTTCTGAGATCTTCAGTTCAAAACATTATTAAGACTTATCCTATCCTGAACTATATCTACTGACTATACATGGTGCAGATAATCCTGAAACTAAATATAATTTGAAACCTGATCCTATACTTACCAAGATTGTCCTGAAACATGTCATACTCAGGGGTTTTGGGATCTAATCAAAATCTCTATTAAATTCATCTCCCAACAGATACCATAGTTGAGAAATCTGCTATCGAATCACTGTAAGGTTTCACGTTATGATTATTTTAATCGTTTATGCAATTATATGTTCGTTGTTGGTGAACTCTTTATTTCCGAGGCGGAGAAGATCGAAGCTTCCAAGATGAGATCGGGCGCTTGAGTCGGCATGGGTCTCGCCCTTAATGCGCGATGACATATAGCGCCGCTACGTAAAGCGAGAGGAGGAGCAGTGTGGCGGCAAAAAGGGGGAAAACCCTAATTCTGGGTTTTGGGCGAAGACGAAGGAGACGAGCGACTCGGGACAAAAAAAAAAAAAGGGTGCGGTTAATAAGAAATCGTGCCCCACTTATTTAAAAAATAATAATTTTAAAAAATCAGATTTTTAATGCAATTAAAACAAGAGCCTGATGCTCTGATACCACTGTTGGAATTTAGAGGCATGTAATCACGTATAACATGCTCAGCGGAAAGGACAGTTCACCAACAACGAAAACATAATTGCATACAACGATTACAATAATCGTAATGAGTAAACTTATAGTAGTTGTAGGACAGATTCCTCTACTATCATGTAATCCCCTTCAACGGATCTACACAGATTTGCCAGTGTTGAATCTCGAGTCAAATCAACTAGGAAAATCCAACTCTTAATTTTACGGAGAATTGTGAAGTGTAAAATTTGTTTGTGAAATCCCAAGAGCTAATATATATAGGGAGGCCCAGCTTAAAACCTAAGCGAGCCTGTTGGAAAATTAAAATCCCTTTGAATTAATTAAATTAAACTCCTTTAATTTAATTCCCTAAATATAAATCTCTACGGATTTAAATTCCATATATGACAAATCTCTATTTGTTTCCATATATATTAAATCCTACAATAATATTCCAAATATTATTATTGGGAATTCTTAAATAAATAAATCCAATTTAATCAAACATTAATAATAATTAATTCCAAATTAATCTATTATTAATTACCTCTCCATAAATTAAATATTAAATCCAATTTAATACTTAATCAACCAACTATAATCCGTCAAAGGGAATCACTTGTTGTGTGACCCATAAACCCTCATATATCGAGCGATTAGTCAAACTAACGGTCTTAATTGAACCCTAGACAATAAATCAAATATTCTCAATATATGAGGTACGTTGCGAGAAACATGCAACTACATGTAATTGTAATATGGGCTATTACGATTTCCTCCTTTCATTCACGAATACTTAATTAGTCTTGAACATGATGAAGTGTCTATTCAAATAACTTAATCACTTTATCTCCAATCACTAATTGATCACTTATGTCACACTTGGCCACAAAGTCCAAGTTGACGTGCATTGGCCAATGACTTTGATCCATTTATGATGAAAATGTGAGTATTCTCTCTAAATCCACTTTGAGGAATGAATCGTTTTCTTGGCTCAACTACCATGCACATGCACTTCGTGATGAACCCAATCCAAGCCATATTTACCCATGGAAGGGTGCAAGCATCGGTCATGGTCAAAGTTAATCACTCCCCACATGTCGTGCGTATTGACCTCAAGTCAAAGGAGTATCGCATTGCTCCCACAAACTGAGACACTCGTAGACACATATAGAGGAACTACATCAAATGGTTTCTCGAATGGGTATACCAATACCGTCTAAGGTATTTGTGCATCCATCATGAGATACCTAGTATCTCGTAGCAACTGAGATCTTACTACACTCTCTAAGAGTATGATGCAGATCGCACACCAATCTCCACTGCATCATCAATATCCCATTCTTGATGATCCTCGATTGGGGTTATTTGAGAATCATGCTTACTTCATCTGAGTTCTCACACACTCAATGACAATAGTGACTCAAGGGAACACAGATAAGAATAGATGCAAACAATCAAACATAATATTCTAATTAGTGCAACGCCATATATTTAATATTAAACCAATACTGAATATTATCTGAGTATTATGTCCTTACAAAGGATTATCTCTAGGACACTAACGCTAACAGTTACAACTCCTCCCCTAGACAAAACACACTACCCGAGGTAAATTTTCTGGAATCTATGTCCGATTGGAAATCCGAGTCCGTGTATCCCACTGGAAATAAACTGTCTGATTGATAAACCAACATTCTATCCCGAGTTCTTTTCAAATACTTTAGAATGTTCTTTACGGCAGTCCAATGTTGATTTCCGGGATTACTTTGATATCTTGCCACCATGTCAACGGCGTAGCAAATATCCAGTCTCATGCACAGCATTGCATACATAAGGCTTCCTACTGCCGACGCATAAGGAATGTCTTTCACGTTATCTATGTCGCCTTGTGTCTTTGGACACATGTCTTTCCATAGATGGATTCTGTGCCTGAAATGTACAAAATCTTTCTTGGAATCTTGCATGCTGAATCGCTTCAAAATAGTGTCTACGTATGAAGCTTGCGATAAGTCAATCATTCTTTTCTTCGATCTCGAGTGATCTTGATCCCAAGAATATGACCGGCTTTCCCTAAGTCCTTCATATCGAACTGTTTTGACAGTCATACCCTTACGTCTGACAAAACCTTTACATTGTTTCTGATGAGTAGAATATCATCTACGTACAGTACTAAGAATACCAAGGCAGTTCCGTCACACTTCTTATACACACAACTTTCAAACTCGTTTTGATAAAACCCATAAGACTTGATTACATGATCAAAACATTGGTTTCAAGCCCGAGATGCTTGCTTTAGTCCATAAATAGACTTTCTCAGCTTGCAAACAAGGTGTTCTTGGCCTTTCGCGATGAAATCTTTGGGCTGTTGCATGTAGATTTCCTCATCAAGACTCCCGTTAAGGAAAGCTGTATTGACATCCATTTGCCAGATCTCAAAATCTAGATGCGCAGCTATTGCCAAGAGAATACAGATGGACTTAAGCATGGTTACGGGTGAAAAGGTTTCTTCATAATCGATACCCTATTTCTGAGTGTATCCCTTTGCCACAAGCCTAGCTTTAAAGGTCTCTACCTTCCCGTCCGATCCTCTTTTTCTCTTGTAGACCCACTTGCATCCAATGGGTTTTACCCCACTAGATGGTTCCACTAGCTCTCACACTTGATTATGATCCATTGAGCCCATCTCGGCTTCCATCGCAGTTTGCCAGGATTCAGAATCCTTATCTTGGACCGCCTCCTTGTAGGACCAGGGGTCTGATTCATTATCCCCGGGGACCAAATCCGAAGATTCTCCTATCCCCATGAATCTCTCAGGTTGTCGAACAACCCTCCCACTACGACGAAGTTCCGGTTGTGTCGGTGTGACGCTTGGTATATCAACTTGCACAGTTGGTATAGGAGTTTGCCCTCTAATTTCGTCTAAGGTAATCTCACTTTTGGGCTTTCTATTGTTCATAAAGTCTTCTTCCAAAAATCTAAAGTGTGTACTTATTACCACCTTTTGATCTTTTGGACCATAGAACATACACCCTTTTGTTCCCATGGGATATCCTATAAACAGCCTTAGTTCTGAACGTGCATCCAACTTACCGGCTTCCTTGTCTAGCACGTATGTCGGACACCCCCAAATTCTAAGATGTCTCAGACTGGGCTTGCGCCCAGTCCACAACTCTTTAGGGATTTTGGGAATCGATTTGGATGGCACCAAATTTAGAACATAAGCCGTTGTTTCCAAGGCATGACCCAAAAAATGACTTGGGTAGATCTGAATAACTCATCATGGATCTGACCATTTCGTCCTTCTGCTACCCTGTTTTGTTGAGGGGTTCCGAGTGCAGTCAACTGGGAAATAATGCCCTCGTCTGACAGGTAGTTCAAAAACTCATCGCTGAGGTTTTCGCCTCCACGATCAGATCGTAGAAACTTGATACTCTTTTCCATGTGATTCTCCACTTCGGCTTTGAACTCTTTGAATTTATCAAAGGTTTCCGATTTGTGTTTCATCAGGAAAATGTACCAGAACCTTGAGTAATCATCAGTGAACGTCACGAAATACTCATAGCCACCTCTAGCTTTGGTTGACATTAGACCACACACGTCAGTGTGAACGATTTGCAACACTTCTGTGGCTCTATTCCCCTTGGCTCCAAATGCCCTCTTGGTCATTTTACCCTCTAAACATGATTCGCATGATGGAAATAGTTCCATCTGTAGGTCCGATAATGAACCATCTTTCACCAACCTTTGGATCCTATTTAGATTAATATAACCCAATCTTAGATGCCAAAGAAGTGTCTCGTTCACATTTTTTGAATGTTTTCTCTTATTGCTTGAAACAATTGATGTGTTAAAAGATACATTTTGTGAGTGGTGTGCACAGTTAATAGTATAGAGATTGTTCCGTAAAGTTCCATGATAGATACACACATCGTTACGGTAAACAGTAACTTACTTAGAAAAATGAACAAAATATCCATCATTAAATAGTTTAGAAACTGAAATAAGATTTTTCAAAAAACTGGAACGTAAAGAACATCTCTCAAAACTAAAATCTTGTCTTCAAAAGACAAGTGCACGTCTCTCACTGCTTCAGCTGCCACTCTCGTAGCATCGCCCAGTGTGATGAGGATCCCACTTCCACTGAGTTGTCGTGTCAGCTTGAACCCATGAAGCAAACATGATCAGTGGATCCCGTATCAACTACCCACGAATGAGAAGTATACGCCGCTAAACAAGTTTCAACAACTAGTGCGTGAGAATCACCTTTCTTTCCGGCCCTTTTGGGGTTGGAACAGGCTAACCTTCATTGTCCTTCATTCACCGCAGTTGAAGCACTCCCCCTTTGAATTTTCCTTGATACCACCAGCATCCCTCATCTTACCATTGCCCTTGGCAACAGTTGAGTTTGATTGCTTATGACTTTTGGTCCTCTTCTTCTTCTTGCCTTCCCTTGGCCTAGAAGATGAAGAAGGACCACTTGTCGTCAAAACTTGAATTTGGTGCCCCATCAACGTCTCTACCTAGACCAAAGCTTATAACAAATCAGCTAGCGAGGCCATAGTGCGCAAAAATTCTAGGCAGAGAGTGGAGTACCATCTGGGTCTCAGAACATAATCAACCCAGAACCTCAAGTTTGTTCAGATGCGCCATCAGTTTTGAGGATGTAATCCCTTACGGGGTTACCCTCCACCATTTTCAGCGACAACATTTTTCGCAAGGTGATCTGATTTTTGGTGTGTCAAGAATCCACTTGTGCTTTTGTGCAGTTAGGACAATCATAATTTTTCTTTTCCGATCAACATAGTCTTCTATACAATTCTATTGACTTTAAATATATTAACAGTGGATTAAAAGATTGCGACATGCTGAACTGAAATAAATGGCAATTTGTACAAGTACAAAATTATCACATAATTCGATCACATTAATCATATCAAAATCTCAAAACAATATGAACATGCATCAGCCGACATCTCAAAACAGTTTAAATAGGTCACTTTGGGTGATCTGTCTATTTAAACACATTCAAGCAGGGTACAAACAGGAACAGTTACAAACCTTTAATTCAAAATTAATAGTCGGCTCCCACTTGACAAATATAAAATTGACAGGGACTTCAGAGAAGTATATTCATATCAATTTTATACCTAAGTAATAACCATGATTAAATACATAATTATTACTTCGCTTTGAACAAGCCTCGTTGGGAGGGTCATTGTCGCCACTAATAATAATTCACAATCATCCTTTTGGGAATTTATTCATGTGAAAACCATCTTTTGGCCGTTCCATTGGGGAAATTTCTCCAAAAGAATTCACAAATAAATAAATCATGGAGGTCAATATTGACGTAATTTTATTATCCGGAATAAAATTTGTCAATTAGAAACATACTTAGTAATTTTCGAAAGTGAGATTTTCTTTAGACAATTTTAAATCATGCAAACACATTTAACAAATAAAATTGCACGAATTTAAAAAACAAGCATCAAGATAAAATAAATCAAGTTGGTCACATATATCCAACTGTCATGGTTTAAATTCATAATCTTGATCTTGAGAAATCGTCTCTTCTTTTTGCCTTCATCGTTCGTCTCGAAAAGCTCCCACTTTATCCGCAATAATTCTTTAAGATTGTCCTCCGCATGCATCGCCCGATGCCCAACAGCCCCGTCCGCGACCGCCCGGTTGGTGTGCGCGGTCGCTTGGCCCTTAGCCTAGCCCGCGTGCTCCGCCTTGGCTCACGTACGTCCGGGCACTTAGACGTCCGTCTTTTAATCTCCGTCTCCATCTTCGTTCACGACCCGGTTACAATTTATTTACCAAAAATAAATAAACCTAGATTTAGACTGGTCTATTACATTGAACAAATCAAACAAATTCTAATCTACTCGTGGATTTTCTCACGAGGCAAAATGAATTCGTACGAATCGAATTAAAAAACAACAAATTTATTTACATGTAAATAAACACACATTAAAATACCATGACAATTGGATACCTGCAAAACAGATCTAACAGTTCTACTATCCAATTTCAATTTTAATGAACAACAATTTAAATTACAGTTTAAAAGATCAGAGCCTGAACCAGGGCTCTGATACCAGTTGTTGGAATAACATATGCTAGGATCTATCGGGATGACCTCATAAACACAAATGTAAATTAACAATTATTACTAGCATGAATTTAACTAAGTGAATTCAAATAATAATTAATCCAACATCAACATGCAAATAATATTCACGTAAAAGATCCTAGCATGTGGAATTTCTAGGAGTTTACGTAAAAGTACCCGTTGGAGAGACAATCTAAGACAGACAGGATCAAGTAACTGGCTACCAACCAAAAGTCCTTCTCAAGTATTCCCAAGTCCTCGCTCAACAACCCCGGTGTAAGGTTCTCCAATGAACGATTTATAAAACAAAGGAAAATAAAATTGTTGCACCACCTTTGTGGATTTCTAATATTTCCAATACATGGAATTGCTTTGCATGCAATTGAAATTTTTCGAAAAAACACAAATTGTCGACGTTTCAAAATATTTGATATTTTATCGACGCTGATATTTTTTCAAAAAAAGATCAATTCCTGTGTCTTGGGGATGAAACATTCATCCCCTATTTATAATAGAGAGGTGGGACGAAAATTAGGCTCAAAATAGGGTTAGGAAAGATCTTTTCTTGATCTCCAAGAAATCTTGAATATATCTCATATATTCTTCTTTCCATGTGTATTTTTCCACAAAAGTTTCACTCCCTTATTTAGCCTAATATATCGAAAATAATAGGAGATCCTCAAGATTTGATCTTTCTTGAATTTATGAGATATTCTTGTATTCCAAGAATACATATCTTTTTCCATAAAATCTTTTCAAGAAAATCTTTCTTCCTATTGTCACTCTATGATTTTCGAAATTTACATATTAAAGAGGCCAAGTGGGAGATTTCTTGAATTTATGGGATAATCTTGTATTCCAAGAATACTTTATCTCCTTTCCATAAAATCTTTTCAAGAAAATCCTTCTCCCTCTTTTCTTTAATAAATTCAAAAATTTCAAGGAAAAATAATACAACAATAATTTATTTTATTTTAAGCACCTTTCATTTATTGGACTTTAATTTGGGCTACTTGAGGGGCCTTTAGGAGAATTAATATGGACCTTCCAATGGGCTTCTGAATTCCAATATTGAGCCACAATATAATTCAGCCCCTTAATATTAATTAATACCACTATATAATTAATATTGCACTATCCAACTTAACCCATATCACGGTAATATGGCTCCCGGTTATTATTTTCCGTGTTTAAGATTATTTAGTCCATTAATTAAATAAGCCACTGAAAAGCTTTATATTAATTAATATTTTTATCCTTGGAGTAAGGACAACTCAGCTTTATTATCCATACCGGAAAGTTAATTCCACTTGCAAGATTTGGTATGATAAAGGTTCTGAGCCCACCAAGGGGACCAATCACGCAAGACTTTGTAAGCACACGATTCTTTGAATTAATTTAGCAACTGTCGTACAATTAATATTATTGCCCAAGATATAGGGTATCGAAGTCGCAATGATTCTCTTCCCATTTATAAGTCAAAGCAATAACTACTAATCGCACAAGGTCCTTATTAAGTGACAGAGATTAAGAAATCAACAACCACTGAGGTCTAACTGTTCATCCTTTAAGTCAGTGCGAATGAGTTTATCCTCTCTGCAGGTCTGCTTCAGCGCATCGAATGCACTAGTGTAATCTCTTGGTCATGACAAGTTAATCTGAGCCTTACACATCAACTTCTACCAATAGACTGTTCGGGTCTATCTAGATTGTGAAACACGCACTAGTTTACAGGGAACTGTTAACGTGATCTTCTGTGATCTGGTATCACCACGTTAACTACAATGTAACATGTGCTTTTATATGAACGGTTTGCAATAAATATATATAACATTCAATCATATTTAAAGCAACAATGATAAATAATTTATTTCAGTAAATAAGTGTTTAATACATAGGTTATGGGGATTAAGTGTCCGTTTTGATTCGATTTTAGGCGGCATGCCACTGGAACCGAGACGAACTAATGGGGGCACGCAGCCGATTCGATTTTGTTGCCTTCTGGTTTCGAATCCCCGTAATTTATTTCACTTCGAATCACTGGAATCCACGTAATCCCCGTGGACAGACTTGCACAGATCTGCCAGTGTTGAATCTGAGACGGAATTTGCTAGGAAAGTTCCTATTTTAAATTTTATGGAGAAATTAAGTTTTCTTGTTCTAGTAAATAATGAATCCTGGGATGTCATATATATAGGAAGAGATTGACTTAAATCTTAAGCAATCTTTATTAGGAAGATAATTCCTAATCTTGCTAAAACAAATCTCAAAGATAGGTTTTTCCCTACGGATATTTCCTACAATAATATTCCATAATATTATTTGAGATTCCCATTTAATTAAATCTAATATAATTAAATAGTAATAATAATTAATTATAAATTAATATATTATTAATTCTTCATAAATTAAATATTAAATCTAATTTAATACTTAATCAACCAACTATAATCCGTACACGGGGTTACTTGTTGTGTGACCCATAAGCCCTCATATATCAAGCAATTAGTCAAACTAACAGTCTTAATTGAACCCTAGACAATAAATCAGACATTCTCAACATATGAGGTACGTTGCGAGAAACGTGCAACTACCTGTAACTGTAACATGAACTATTACGATTTTCTCCTTTCATTCACGAATACTCGATTAGTCTTGAACATGATGAAGTGTGTATTCAAATAACTTATGTCACACTTGGCCATAAAGTCAAAGTTGACGTGCATTGGCCAATGACTTTGATCGAATTATGATAAGAAGGTGAGTATTCTCTCTAAATCCACTTTGAGGAATGAATCATTTTCTTAGCTCAACTACCACGCACATGCACTTCGTGATGAACCCAGTCCAAGCCATATCTACCCATGGAAGGATGTAAGCGTCGGTCATGGTCAAAGTTCATCACTCCACACATGTCGTGCGTATTGACCTCAAGTTAAAGAAGTATCGCATCGCTCCTACTAACCGAGACACCCGTAGACACATATAGTGGAACTACATCAAACGGTTGTTCGGATGGGTATACCAATACCCTCTAAGGTATTTGTGCATCCATCATGAGATACCCAGTATCTCACAGTATGTGATATCTTACTACACTCTCTAAGAGTATGATGCAAATCGCACACTAATCTCCATTGCATCATCAATATCCCATTCTTGATGATCCTTGATCGGGGCTATTTGAGAATCACGGTTAAGTCATCTGAGTACTCACAGACTCAATGAGAGCAGTGATTCAAGGGAACACAGATAAGAACATATGCAAACAATCAAACATAATATTCTAATAAGTGTAATGCCATATATTTAATATTAAACAAACAGTAATATTAAACCAACACTGAATATTATCTTAGCATTATGTTCATACAAAGGATTGTCTCTAGGACACTAACACTAACAGTAAGTGTATATATTATATTTTATGTATATTTGTCACAAATGAAAAAGTTGTTCAAATTCTTTTATTAAATTTATGTATTAAAAGTTTATGATTAAAATTTATAAGTTTTAATTTATCCATGAATATTTCCATAAATTTAAGGTCTTGATATTATATTCGATACCCATATTTTCAACCTTGGTTGTAACTTAGTGACTATTCTTTCTTTGTGTACATTCTATCTAAAAAAATTAAAGGAATAACAGAATTCAACTATGCCTAAGTGAAATTTATAATAAGTCCGTGCATTGCACGGGCAAAAAGTTGGTGGCAGGAAAAAAAGAATGGGAGCACCACGGTTCGGGTGTGGGGAAATTGGTCGATATGAAGTAGATTGGGCCGTGCACGGTGTAAGAACCTGGCCCGCAATGGGCCTGTAGATATTATGGATAAAGTGAAAAATATTATGTGAAACATGCTATGAAGTGAATTATGAAGTGAATTGGGCAACGAGTACGGTTATATACACCCCCGACTTTAGGAAATGTGCCCATCAAATTAGAATATTCAGCATTTTTAAATGTAATTATTAGTTTATCCATATTGAAAGAACAATTATACCCTTCTATAAATGTAATTCTAGTTTATCCACAACCGTCGCCTCCGTCGCTGTCTCCGCCGAACCCACCACCACATGTCAGCGTCGCCTCTTCTTTTCTTTGTGCTTCTTCACACCGCCTGCCGTGTTCCGCCCTCTCCTCTCCCTGGTGCTATGTTTAGGTCATATTTTTTCCTCTTTTTTTCTGTTGTGATAAGTTAAATATATTTTTGTTGTTCAATTAACAATGCCTTCTGGCTTCTACTATTGAAATTTAATGGCTTTTATATAAAGTATTGGAGATAGGTGTTGGGTATTTGAAAAGAAAAGGGTTTAGAGAGAAGGAAAGGGCTACATGGGATGGAGAAGCTTTAGATATTGGAAAATAGATTTTTTTAGTTAAGGATATTTTAGAGATTTCACAATTACATTAAAATATCAAAAACTTCAACGGGGTGTATCGACCCATTCTATGGGTGCTAATAATCGGACCCTTCGGCAACACCATATTGTGCTTGTCTTCCAGACGTCAGAGATCCAATAAAAAAATTGGCTACATCTTATATTGTTGGAATTTACAAGCACGTAATACAGATAAAACATGCGCATCGGAATAAACAATTCACTAATAACGAATTATAGATTGCATAATTAAATAACTGAATACGTAAAGGAATTCTTACAGTGCTTCGTAAGAAATCTCCCCAACTATGGTATCCAAGTAATCCTAGTTCACATATCCGCACAGATTTGCCAGCGTTGAATTCCCGTATGAATTTGCTAGGAAAATTCTACACTAGAGATTTTATGGAGAGATTTTATTCTTGTGTGTTTAATGAATCCCCAAAGACTCATATATATAGGAGAAGCCCAACTTAAATCTTAAGTCATCTTTATTAGGAAATAAAATCTCCAATCTTACAAATCAAATCCCATAGATTTGATTTCCCTATATATAGTTTCCTACTATAATATTCCATATATTATTTTGGGATTCTATTTAATTAAATCCAATTTAATTAAATAATAATAAGAGAAAATTATATTTAGATATAATATTTAGGATACCATTACAACCAGGTACAAAGTGCAGAAATTTGAACTAAAGTACGTCGTACTATGTTGGAATTTAGAGGCACGTAATCTCGTAAAACATGCGCAGCGGAAAGACAGTTCACCAACAACGAACACATAATTGCATACAACGATTACATTAATCGTAACGAGTAAACTTACAGTAGTTGTAGAGCAAATTCCTCTACTATGGTATCCACGTAATCCCCTTCAACAGATCTGCATGGATTTGCCAGTGTTGAATCTCGAGTCGAATCAGCTAGGAATATCCAACTCTTAATTTTATGGAGAAATTGTGAAGTGTAAAACTGTTTGTGAAATCCCAAGAGCTAATATATATAGGGAGGCCCAACTTAAAACCTAAGCTAGCCTGTTGGGAAATTAAAATCCCTTTTAATTAATTAAATTAAACTTCTTTAATTTAATTCCCTAAATATAAATCTCTACGGATTTAAATTCCATATATGACAAATCTCTACGATTTGTTTCCATATATATTAAATCCTACAATAATATTCCAAATAGTATTATTGGGAATTCTTGTTTAATTAAATCCAATTTAATTAACCATTAATAATAATTAATTCCAAATTAATCTATTATTAATTACTTCTCCATAAATTAAATATTAAATCCAATTTAATACTTAATCAACCAACTATAATCCGTCAAAGGGAATTACTTGTTGTGTGACCCATAGGCCGTCATATATCGAGCGATTAGTCAAACTAACGGTCTTAATTGAACCCTAGACAATAAATCAGACATTCTCAATATACGAGGTACGTTGCGAGAAACGTGCAACTATCTGTAACTGAAACATGGGCTATTACGATTTCCATCTTTCGTTCGCGAATACTCGATTAAGTCTTGAACATGATGAAATGTCTATTCAAATAACTTAATCAATTTATCTCTAATCACTAATTGATCATGTATGTCACGCTTAGCCACAAAGTCTAAGTTGACGTGCATCGGCCGATGACATAGATCCAATTATGACGAGAAGATAGTATTCTCTCTAAATCCACTTTGAGGAATGAATCCTTTTCTTGGCTCAACTACCACGCACATGGACTTCGTGATGAACCCAATCCAAGCCATATCTACCCATGGAAGGGTGCAAACGTCGGTCATGGTCAAAGTTCATCATCCCACACAAGTCGTGCGTATTGACCTCAAGTCAATGGAGTATCGCATCACTCCCACTAACCGAGACACCCGTAGACACATATAGTGGAAATACATCAAACGATTTCTCGGATGGGTATACCAATACCCTCTAAGGTATTTGTGCATCCATCATAAGATACCTAGTATCTCGTAGTAAATGAGATCTTACTACACTCTCTAAGAGTATGATGCAGATCGCACACCAATTTCCATTGCATCATCAATATCCCATTCTTGATGATCTTTGATCGGGCCTATTTGAGAGTCATGCTTAAGTCATCTGAGTTCTCACAACCTCAATGACAACGCAATGACTCATGGGAACACTTGTACGAATAAATGCAAACAATCAAATATAATATTCAAACAAGTGTATTGCCATTAAATGAATTATAACATTAAATCAAACTGAATATCATCGAGTATTATGTCCTTATAATAGATTGTCTCTAGGAAATTAACACTAACAATCTCCCACTTGGACTAGAGTCAATCACTTACATGTCTAACCCCTAGACCATCAAATGTCTAGTGTGTACATGAACACTCAGTGTTTTGGTGAAAAGATCTGCCAAATTAAATATGTGGGAATACATTTTAATTTTATTTCTCCTATCGTTATGATCTCCCGGATTAAATGATAAGTCTAGGTAAATGCTCGTTTATACTTGGTGATCTCGGTTCCTTTGCTTGCACAATCACACCAGCGTTGTCTCAATAAAACCTTATTAAACAACTTGCACTCGAAACTACCCCTAGTTCTCTTAAGAACTATAAAGTTCAGACAGTCTCCTTGAGGCTTCTGATACCGCAATATACTCAACTTCGGTCCTTTTGCTTGGAACTATTCCAACCGACCGCCTCATTATTGAGAGTTAAACGTAACCTAACTGTGATTTGTAATCATCACAGTCGGATTGGAAACTTGTGTCAGCATAACCAGTGACTACTCTGACTTTCCACTATAGACAAGGAAACATTCTTTAGTTCGTCTAAGATACTTCAAAATGGTCTTGACAGCAATCCAGTGAGACTCACCCAAATTTTATTGATGTCTATCAGTGATGTTGATAGCTTAGGCCACGTTTGGCCTAGTACAAGTCATGGAGTACATGATTGACCCAATTGCATATGCATATGGGACATCTTTCATGTGCTTGATATCAGCTTCAACAGAAGGACAATCCTTCTTTGGCAGTTTTATCCCATGATTTGCCGATAGAGACCCTCTCTTAGAGTCCTTTATTGCAAAACGCTTTAACACCTTGTCTACATAGGTGGACTATGACGGCCTCAACATCCTCTTGGATCTATTCCTGTAGATCCTTATCCTTAAGATGTAGCAGGCTTCACAAAGATCCTTCATCATGAAGGTCTTTGACAACCAATCTTCAACGGACTGCATTAACGGGATATTGTTTCTCAAATCAATATGTAGTCGACATATACGATTATGAAAACAATATTCTTCCTGTTGCGTCTACGATAAATGCAAGGATCTTCGATTTTCTGATGAAATCAAAAGACTTGATAGCTTCATCAAATCGGATATTCCAACTCCTAGATGCTTGCTTCAATCCATAAATGGATCTCTTTAGCTTGCATACTAGATTAGAGTTTGACTTAGATATAAAACCTTCCAGTTGAGTCATATACACTTCCTTATCAATGTTTCCGTTGATGAAAGTTGTTTTGACATCCATCTACCAAATCTCATAATCATAGTGTGTTGATATATGTTTGTCCCGGTGAAAAACCCATGAAATGCGGAAAAATCATGAAATGCATATAAAAATAGGGGTGAAGAAATGGTGATTCCAGATTTTTTGCGTTTTAAGTCCATGTGTTGTGTTTTGCTTATAAACGAATGCATATGACAAGATAAGATCATAAAGCAATAAAGAACACAACAAAGTATAGTGGTTCGGAGACTCAAGCTCCTACATCAACTCTCCTTGTTCCTAGGGAAATTCCTTCAAACTGGACTTATCACCCTCTCGAGCTCGCCTCCAGATATTTAACGAGCTCTCACTCCAACGGGACTTATCACCCTGCAAGGGATCGCCTACAAGCTTTCAGGCTAACTCACTGTAGCTTACTCACTTCTTCTATAGAGTTTTCTGGCTGACTCACTGCAACTTACTAACTCTTTACAACTTCACACAAACTACCTAACAATAAGGTTTGGGTTTGGTTGGTAACTCCAACTAGGGTGAGATTTTCCCGTACATTTGTTTAGCCTTAATGCTAAGGTTGGGAAAATCTCTCTAAGCTTAGGATATATCGTGGGTTGCTTATATTGGGTTTTAGAACACTCTTGAATATATTTGTATATCTACAGACTTGTGTTCTATGGTGGGAATGCCTTGAGTATATGGCTCTTGGCTCTGTAGCATCTTTTTCCACATTCTCCACACTTAATTTGATGGAAGATCTTGTATTTATAGTGTGGATTTGAATGTTACCGTTGGAGAGAATCACATTCAAATCCTTACTATTCTGTAAGTTCTGCAGCTTCTTTAGGCTGGTTGTCTTCCTCTCATTGGTCCACGTCAGCTGAATTCTAACGGCTATATTCTTTAGTTTCTTCTGAGTCTTCAGGTTTCTCTCGAGTCTCGAGGTTTATCCCGAGTCTCGGTGTCTTGATGACATCTTGAGTCTCGGTCTATCGACTCTTGAGTTTCTCTGAGTCTTCAGGTTTTTCTGAGTCTTCAAGTTTCTCACGAGTCTCGGTGTCTTGATGACATCTTGAGTTTTTCGATTACTTCTTGAGTCTTGATTTTCTCTGAGTCTTGATTTTCTCTGAGTCTTGATTTCTTGAAACTTCTTGAGTCTTGATTTCTTGAAACTTCTTGAGTCTCGAGTTTTCTTGATTCGGACCTTATGCGATCGGGCATCTTGACACTTTCGAACTTCTTGGGAGTTCAAATTCTTACGAATTGGACATCGACCCTCATGTCACTTTTACTTACTGACCCTCAGGTCACTTGACTCAAAGCATCGATTTCTTCTTGCGATATGATCGGCTCGGTGATCAGATCAACACATCTTTAGGTCAACATCTCAAGATAGCATCAGGTCAGTACATCAGGTTAGCATATCAGGTTATCATATCTGAGCTCGATCACGTCTGATCTTGATCAATCTCATCTGCTCATCTTCTGATCTGCAACCTTCTCTTCTGATTTGCTGGCTTTAGCTTTTCTTCACATTTGATTTGCACAGCTCATCAATTAACTCCGGAACTCATCTAACTCATCTGATCTCGACCGGTCTAAATCTGCGGCCTCGTGCGATCTCGTTCATCTACGCTCATTTACGTGAGTTCCCCCTCAACTTGTTCTTTCGTTCCCCCTCAACTTGTTATCTGTAAATTAGCTTGAATAACACAAGTTGATAATGTTTTGGCATAATTCATCAAAACTAAAATATCCCAACACTATCGCAAGTAAAATTGAATGGACTTGATCTTTTTGCAGAATCGTGAGAAGGTCTCATCACGATCAATGCCTTGGCGTTGACTATAATCCTTCGCCACCAACCTAACTTTTGATCACGTCTGATCTTGATCAATCTCATCTGCTCATCTTCTGATCTGCAACCTTCTCTTCTGATTTGCTGGCTTTAGCTTTTCTTCACATTTGATTTGCACAGCTCATCAATTAACTCCGGAACTCATCTAACTCATCTGATCTCGACCGGTCTAAATCTGCGACCTCGTCGATCTCGTTCATCTACTTCGATTTAAGTGAGTTCCCCTCAACTTGTTCTTTTCGTTCCCCCTCAACTTGTTATCTGTAAATTAGCTTGAATAACACAAGTTGATAATGTTTTGGCGTAATTCATCAAAACTAAAATATCCCAACACTATCGCAAGTAAAATTCGAATGGACTTGATCTTTGCAACTGGTGAGAAGGTCTCATCACAGTCAATGCCTTCGCGTTGACTATAATCCTTCGCCACCAACCTAACTTTGTAGGTTTGTACTTTGCCATTTGCATCAGTCTTGCGCTTGAAGACCCAATCGCAACATATGGGTCTAACCCCTTTAGGCAACTCAACCAAGTCCTAGCTAGACTTGATTGGTGTACATCGAGTCCATCTCGAATTTCATGGTTTCATGCCACTTCCCTTAATCAATATCTGATATTGCTTCAGAATAAGTATTAGGATCGTCCTTATCCGGTATGTCCACATTAATGAGTTCCTCCAAGAGGTAACCGTATCTAATGGGCAGATTACGATTCCTTATTGACTTACGGAGCTGTAGTTGTGCAGGCTGTACATTCTGATCGTGAAAATTTTGTGGTGCATTGATTTCATCTGTCCGGAGAGTCCTCAAGAACTACATTTTCAGATGCCTCTTGGGCGGGAGTTTGAACTATGTTGTTCTCATTCAGCCCACTTGGAGGTTCTTGTACTGGCAAGCCTACTCCAATTATGATCCCACTGGCTGAAAGATGATCACCTAGTGAAAGGCTCCCACTGATTCCTTGTCATGTTGCTTTGACAAGATATCAGTGTCTTTGTTAATTTGTGGTTCTTGAATTTCTTCAAGTTCTATCAGCTTACGACCTTGTTCCTTAAAGTTATAGTCTTCTTCGAGGAACTTGGTTTGCCTAGAAACAATCACTGATTATTTCTTAGGTAGACAGAAGTAATATCCCTTAGTTTTCTTAGGATATTCTACAAAGTACCCTTTTTCAACTTTGGATTCCAACTTGTCGGTAAGCATCCTTTTCACAATCACGGGGCAACCCCATGTTTAATATGTGTAAAAGTTGGCTTCTTGCCACACCATTGTTCATATGGTGTATGCTCAACCGATTTAGATGGAATCCTATTCAGAATGTAAATTGAGGTTTGTAACGCGTATCCCATATGAATGTTGGAAGACAGGAAAAACTCATCATGGACCTCACCATGTCTAACAGGGTTTGGTTTCTTCTCTCGGACACATCGTTCATCTGAGGTGTTCCGGGAGGAGTCCATTGTGACTGGATTCCATGTAACTTCAAGTAATCAGTGAATTCATGGCTAAGGTATTCATCTCCTCGATCCGATCGAAGAGTCTTGATACTCTTACCAAGTTGCTTCTCTACTTCAGCTTTGTACTCTTTGTATTTCTCAAAAGATTCAGATTTGTGTTTCATGAGATACACGTATCCGTATCTAGAGAAATCATCGGTAAAAGTGATGAAGTAGCCGAAGTGACCCCTAGGTAGAGTGGGCAATGGTCCACAAACATCGTTGTAGATCAACACTAGAACTTCTTTGGCATGCACCCCTTTTCCAGAAAAGGGTCTATTGATCATCTTGCCCATGAGATAAGATTCACAATCTCCATAAGACTCACAGTCGAATGGGGTTAAGTAGTCTAACTTTCTTAACCTTGCAATTCTTTTCTCGTTTACATGATCAAGTTCTACAATGCCATAAGTAAGTCGGGTTTTCATGATTACTAAGTTTGAGTCTTTTATTTTGTATATTAAGAACATCATATCCATGATGCAACAGATAAATGTTGCGAGTAATAGAAAGAACTAAATGACAATCATTAAGTTCTAATCTAAAACCAAAGGGTAAGTGTTGGGAGATGAATTTAATAAAGAAGTTTTGATTAGATCCCAATATGACATGTTCAGGATAATCTTGATAGACTAAGTCAGGATTCAGTATAGATTGTTTAGTTATCTGCACCATGTATAGTCAACAGATATAGATCAGGTTAGATTTTGAAGAACACTAAAGACTCGATGAAGAGAAGATCTTGAAGACTCGATATGTCATGAAGACAATGAAGACTTCGATGTCGCGAAGACTTCGATGAAGTTCTTTGAAGACACAAGACTCGATTAATCATTGAAGACACTTGAAGACTCGGTATGTCATCAAGACCATTGAGACTCGGATGTCACTGAAGACAAAGACTTCGAGAAGATCTTGAAGACCCAATAATTCTCAAGATTGATGAATCTTGAATACTCAGTATAACCTGAATGTTTAGAGGCACTGAATAAATATCTATCTGAAAACTACAAAACTGAGAAAAACGCAAACATTTAGAAAAATAGATATTGCCCAAAACATTCATATGCAGACAAAATGAACTAAGTCTAAGTGTTGTTTAAGGTTGTCTCATTCAGAGAGATTGACCAAAAAGAGACGTTTTGTTTGTCTACATTTACTGAAGACAAGAACCAATCAGAGGAAGACAACACTGTACTTTACTGACACTGAAAGCAACAGGACCCTGAAAAAATTGGTTATTGGCTACATGACTACATATTTCCTAAAACATGCAAGGGAGTATTCAAACCCTAAATATAGCCGTTCATCAAACACCAGAAGAGGAAACCCTTGATACTATCTCCTCCAACGGATAGTTTTTCAAGAGTGACCTTGGTGAAGTTGCCTATAAATACCAGTGACCCTTTACATTGAGAGGTTACGGGAAATTTCAAAGCAACTCAAGAGCTCATTCATATTATTGCAAATTGAAGCACTCGAAAAACCTAGAATTTGCGTTTGGATATCTCTACTAAGCTTTGGATATTTCTTATCAATCTAGGCTTAGTGAATGAGCTCTCTCCAATGTGAAACACCCTAGTTCTTGGTTTTTCGAGTGCTTCAATTTGCAATAATACGAATGAGCTCTTGAGTTGCTTTCAAATTTCCCGTGACCTCTCATTGTAAAGGGTCACTAGTATTTATAGGCAACTTCACCAAGGTCACTCTTGAAAAACTATCCGTTGGAGGAGATAGCTTCATGAGTTTCCTCTTATGGTGTTTGATGAACGACTATATTTAGGGTTTGAATACTCCCTTGCATGTTTTAGGAAATATGCATTCATGTAGCCAATCACCAATTTTTGCAGTCTGGAACATAGTACTACTGACATGCTTCAGTGTCCTGTCGCTTTCAGTGTCAGTAAAGTACAGTGTTGTCTTCCTCTGATTGGTTCTTGTCTTCAGTAAATGTAGACAAACATAACGGCTCTTTTTGGTCAATCTCTCTGAATGAGATAACATTAAACAACACTTAGACTTAGTTCCTTTTGTCTACATATGAATGTCTGGGGCAATAGCTATTTTTTTAATATTCGGCGTTTTCTCGGTTTTGTAGTCTTGAGATAGATATTATTCAAATACTCGGAACATTGAGGTTATCTTGAGTATTCAGATTCATCTTCTGCGTCTTCGAAGAACTTCATGGGTCTTGATTATCTTACGTGTCTTTAGTATCTTGAGTCTTGATGTTACGAGTCTTGATATCTTACGAGTCTTGATATCTTCCGAGTCTTGATGTCTTGAGTCTTGATGACATCTTGAGTCTTCACTATCTTCAGTGACATACTGAGTCTTCAGTGTCTTTAGTGACATCTTGAGTCTTGATGTGTCTTCGATGACATCTTTGAGTCTTGATGACATCTTGAGTCTTGATGTCTTGATAACTTCTTGAGTCTTGATTTCTTGATTACTTAATTGAGTCTTGATTACTTCTTAGTCTTGATTTCTTGATTCTTTCTTGAGTCTTGATTACTTGACAACTTCTTGAGTCTTGATTTCTTGAAAACTTCTTGAGTCTTGATTTCTTGATTACTTCTTGAGTCTTTAGTTTCTTGATTTACTTCTTTTGAGTCTTGATTACTTGACAACTTCTTGAGTCTTGATTTCTTGAAACTCTTGAGTCTTGATCTAACATGATCTATATCTGCTTGACTATACCCCGATCTGAGATAACTTCCCTGACACTCTATAATTGAATCGACTCAATCTATCAAGATTATCCTGAACATGTCATACTCAGGGGTTTTGGGATCTAATCAAAACTTCTTTATTAAATTCATCTCCCAACAATTTCCCCCTTTTTGATGATGCCAAAACCATCTTGTTACAAAAAAAAAAACCTAACCTATACTCAGGTTTCAGTTTTTCCATTACAAACAAAAATGGTAATTTTCCTAACAATTTCAAAACATAAGGCATATCAAACATAAAAGACATGTAAAAAGATAATGAGATATTATCGTTGAGCATAAATATAAAATTTTCATTGATGTAAGATCAGTGTTACAGATTACAATGAAAATCAAAAATAAAAACAGAAGTACAGAATCTTCAATCTTCTTCAACTTCATCCTCTGGCACCTCCAGGTTGAACATCCCATAGTATCTCTTCTTCAGTTCATCCCTTGCTTTGATGATATCAGGGTTGTTTCCTGTTAGGCCTAGCTAGATGGCATACTGAGCAATCTCCTGAGAAATGGCTGTCTCATTCACATAGCCATTCTCAAGTCTTGGAGCTGGGTAAGTGTATGGACCAGGGGCAACTATCTGAGTATTTCCTTCATCTGCCAAGTTGATCCAACTTTGTAGGTACTTTGGATAGAATGTCAATAAGTATTCAATGAAGGCTTCATTCATATCCGAGCTGCTCCCCCTCCATTCCCTCATAATCTCATAATAGAACCAGAAGGTTCATTTGATTTCCTCCAACGCATCATTGAACTGAATAGGCATCCATTTGTCAATGTGCGGCCATTTCTGAGCTTTCTCTGTACCCCTCCTTTTTCTCAAAAACTTCTTGAAACCACTTCTTCTTTTCTGCTCTTCTTCTTTCTTTTTCCTGATCACAGGAACACCCGATTCATAAGCAGCAGTCTTCTTCTCTTTTTCAATTTGAAGGGTTTTCAGAGCTTTCTTAGTATTGAAGACTTCTTTTTCAGCTTCTTCCTCAGATTCTTCAAAATCTATTATCAATTTCCTC
Source organism: Stenogyne calaminthoides (assembly GCA_037126765.1). Classification (NCBI taxonomy): domain Eukaryota; kingdom Viridiplantae; phylum Streptophyta; class Magnoliopsida; order Lamiales; family Lamiaceae; genus Stenogyne; species Stenogyne calaminthoides. The sequence goes on along the minus strand of JBBCBC010000031.1, from coordinate 25,259,598 downwards.
TGAGTAGACTTAGAAGCTTTAGCTCTTTTCTTCTTCTCTTGTTCTACAAATGCCACAACCTTTCTATTTCTAGGTCTGACTTGTTCTTCACCGGCTTGGCTTGTCTCAATCATCCTTCTACCACTCAGTTTCTCAGAAATTACTTCCTGAATAGTTTGCTCAGAAGTTTGAGTGTAGATAGGCTTCTCAGTTTCTTTGAACTTGAGCTTCTCAGTGGCTTCCACTTCTTTTAAGGCATCAGTGATTATCTTTTCTTCAGCTTCTTTCTGAGCCTTTCTCTTCAAGGGTTGTGCCAACAACTCACTTAGTTTGCCACCAGGTCTTTCCCCCTTTTTGGCACCATACCTTGGAAGAAGTTGAGAAAGTGTAGTATCCATATGATATTTCTCTTTGCTTATACTTCGCACTTCCCCTGCCAACTGATCATGCTCATCTTCCAGCCTTCTCATGTGAGTTTTAGCCATTGAGAACTCTTCAGAAAGAGGTGCAAACTGATTTGAGAAGACATTTTGCATCATCTCTGTCATCTTGGTCATGAGCATAGATCCCATTTCCTCAACAGTTGTCTTGATCATTAGATCATTCTTCTCAACCAGCTTTGCTTCTAGATAGCAGTTCTTTCCTAATACATCTGCTTCATCTCTGCATTGAGCTCAGTTTTGACTACATCAATCTTGCCTTCCATAGTAGTCATTTTATCAGCAAGAGATGTTTGTAGTTGCAGCATGTCTGAAGATGAACTCAGATTTTCCAGCTTTTGAGATTGGCTTGCCAAGGTTTCTTCAATTTGAGTCATTTTCTCCACCATTGGCACCACCTTCTCCAATTTCTCCAAGATAGGACTGAGATCAATCTCTGGAGTGAGTACAACTTTTTCCACATTTTGGGTGCTCCACGAGCCTCGATCTGCATATCGAACATAACAGATTTAAAGATAGGAACTTCATAGCTTTGGCATAATGTTTAATAGTGCGAAAAGATACACAAGAGTCTTAACTTTCGGTCGAGGATGTGAGATATAAGTCATCGAAAGATCGGTTTCCTTCTCCATCTGAGATTGCTTTTCAGCATCATCTTGCTTGTCACCTTCTCTATCTTGATCTTCATCTCCTTCTGGATTTTTAGAACTAGAGGCATCAACATCAGCTTCCCTTCTCTCAGCCACCTTCCTCTTGACTAGCTCATCAAAATCAGCATTTTTCATTAAAGCTTTGTCTTCCGAATCGAAGAACTCATTTTCGAACGGCCGATCTCGGATTTCCACCAATCATCTCCTCTGAAGGAGGCAATATTCAGCATCTCTGGAAGAGTCTGATTCAGGATGTACACAGTGGTTCTGAGTCTGAAGAAGAGATCCTGAAGGTCGAGGATATCTTTCCACTCGAGTATATCTGTCAAGAATGAATCGTTCCCCCTTGCTGCGCCACTCAGTTTCTTCTTCCTCTCCCTTCTTCAACTTTGGGCTCTCGAGAATTCGATGGGATCAGTTATAAGAGTTACAGTGTCTTTGGGATCGAGAAATGGTTCACTTTCGAGTGCATCCAAATTCAGCGATTCTGAGGTTCGATCGATCGAGGTGCGGCGGTATCTCTTGATAGAAACACGAGGTCCCTTGAAGATTTCTGAGAAATTTTATCCCGAGCTCGAGAGAAGTTCCGAGTACCTCGGAAAAACACATTTCCTCGGTTTCTTGATCTTGCGCAATTGTCCAACTTTGAGCGAGAACCTCTGGTGGAGATTTCGGCCCTTCCTTGTATTGAGTTGGATTTCCCGATGTAAGCCCGACCTCCTCCTCGATAATAGATTGAAGCTTTACTGCGTTTACGAGGGCGAGTGTTTTCTTCTTCAGAGTTTCTCCTTTCTCTCTTTTAACTTCCATCAGGGTTTTCCCCCTGGATTGTTGGGCTTCAACAGCTCCTTCTTCAGCAGTCTCCTCCTGAGACTTAGAGCTTTTCTCTTTCTTTCCTTTCAAAGTCTTCTTTGTTGTTGGTGGCTTGAACATGATTTTTGACTTTGGAAAGGATGAGGAATTGGCAAAGATATCCTCCTCTTCTCTGCACATTTCTAAGATGAATGCAATCTTGGTTGCATGAAGGATCTTTCCCTTGACAACAACAGAGCCATTCACCTTTTGAACTTGTTTTGCTTGATCACTCACCACTTTGATTAAATAGTGTAACCAGTTGAATGCAGTGGTGGGTGAATCTTCAATCGCCGCCATTAACCTCAACTTAGGCGTGCTTATCTATTCAAAGCTGCCAGACTGACTCATGATGCATTTACTTACAATGTCCAGCAATACTCGATATTTAGGCTTCAAATGCCTTTTATTCAGAGTAGCTTCGAACTTAACTGGATGCTCTGCAATCTTATCCAGATATTCTTGCTCCCTACCCATCATATACACTGTAGGGCCTTCACCTCTATTGCTTAGTTCATATATGGCATTAAGATTCTTAGGAATAATATACAATTCCCTAACAAAATCCACATATTTTGAACTATGCTCTAAATGAGAGACTGCAATCTGCGATTCTATACAATCTTCCTCATCTAACTTCAAATTTGAGATAAACTATATTACCTCTTTTGCGTATTCTGCCTCTGGTTGATTCGCAACCAGGCAAGTAAGCTTTGTCAACCGAATTATATGCAACGCTTCCTCTTTGTGAGTTGCATTTGATGAGCTTTCGAGAGAGACGACGTATTTATACCAAGGTTTATTAGAAATAACGAGCTTGTCGTATACAGAGAATGTCATTTTTTGGAAAAATTTTGTGAAGGGTTTTGAGAAAGATGATAATTTCTCGGCAATCGAGAGTTTTTGAAGCAGCGTGTTTGAAGATGAAGGCTTTTGGAATCGGGCTTTGAAGGAATTCTTCAATAGATATATAGGATTTGATTCATGGAAAATCACATAGATGAAGAAATCGACGGTTGAGATTAAACATCGACTAAATCGGGTATATGAAAGGACGATTTCACAAATATAACACCGCCAATTTATCCTTATTGGTGATTAATGAACAGTGCATTTAATTATTGTTCCTGCAGACCATTAACTTTCTTCGTTTATTTCAAAGGTCCCGCCCAAATATTCCTTCAGGTGTTATGTTATTTATTGCCAATGATTAATGAGATTCAGTTAGACAATAAATGTGTTGCACGAGTCAATACTTCTTCGACTAATTTCCTCCATCGGTCTTCTTGAGTTTTTGACCTTGATAAAATGTCATTATAATCTTGAGTCTTGAAAGAGGTCGATTATAATCTTCGAGTATTGAGCAAGGTCAAGATATATCTTGATCTTGAGCAAGGTCGAGATATAATACTAAAATCTTGGCGAGGTCGATAATAATCTTTAATCTTGATCTTGAAATAATTGAGTTTCCCAAGACTCAGTGTTCAGTACTTTCAATTTTATCCTGAGTTTTTCAAGAAAATCTGAAAAAACATGCATCCGAAAACCTTTAATTTTTCAGATTTGCTTTATTCACTGGATCCAACATACCTAATTCAACGATAGTTCACTGAAATCTTGATTCACCAAAGGTTTAGTCAAGATATCGACTCTCTGCTTATCGATATGAATTTTCTCCATTCGATGTCTTTCTTCTCAACATGATCTCTGATGAAGTGATGTCCGATATCAACATGCTTACATCCGTGTGCAATACGGATTTTGTGTAATAGCAATTGCACTATTATTATCACAAAATATAGGTACTTCATTGGCTATAATCTTATAATCCTCAATTGTTGGTGAGCCAAAGAATTTGTGCACAACAACTTCCTTCTGACCATGTATTCAACTTCAAAGAGAATCTTGGTTGCTCTTTGAGGTTTGTTTCTTTGAAAACCATGATATCGGTTTACTTCCAAGAAATTGACAAGTTCTGTGGTAGACTTCTGTCAATTCTACATCCTCCATAATCAACATCCTAATAACCGGTTAATTCAAGGTTATCACCAAATGGATACCATAATCCTCTATTCACAAAGCCCCTTAAGATATTTGAGAATCTTTTTGCAGCCTCCATGTGACTAGCCTTAGGATTATCTTGGTATCTTGCACATATCCCAACAGCGAATGTTATATCAGGCCTACTTGCTGTAAGATATAGCAGTGATCCAATAATCCCTCTATAATCAGTGTGATTTACTGATTTGCCTTCAGGATCAGGATGCATCTTGTAGTTAGTATTCATAGGTATTCTAACTACATTGCAATTCATCTGACATACTTTGTAATCGATCTACGGTGTATTTTGCTTGATTGATGAAAATTCCTTCCTTAGTTTGTTTCACCTGAAGTCCAAGAAAGAAATTCATCTCCCCCATCCTGAACTTCTTTGTCTGAGTCTGATTCACTCCATTCATAGAAAGTGACCCTTCTTCTTTTTTCGGAGTTCGAGGATGTTTTATCATACTTTTTCCGGGCTAAGTCTGGTGATTCTCTTGATCAGTTCTCCTGAGTCATGTTCCTGTTTCTTCTGAACACAAATAGATTCATCAAAAACAACATGAGGTGTTTCTTCCACAATAAGAGTCCTACAGTTGTAAACTCTGAAGGCTTTACTGACTTCAGAATATCCTAAGAATATCCCTTCATCAGCTTTGCTATCAAAAGTTTTCAACTGATCTTTACCATTATTGTGTATGAAACACTTGCAACCAAACACACGAAAAGAAAGAAACAAGAGGCTTCCTTTCATTCCACAGCTCATATAGAGTTTTTCCTTGGTTCTTGGTCAGCATGGATCTGTTCTGAGAGTAGCATGCAGTGATGATAGCTTCAACCTAAAATCTCTTAGGAATATCAGCTTCAGTAATCATTGTCCTTGCAGCTTTTTTCAGAGTCCTATTGCTTCTTTCAGCAACACCATTCTGTTGTGGGATCCTTGCAACTGATGTTTCATGAGCTATTCCATTTCTTTTAAATAATCGATATATGATATGATTGATAAACTTCGGTTCCTTTATCTCGATCGATTTTGACCACACTCGATTCTTTTTTCGATCTTGAGCCTTTTCAATGAGTTCAGGCGGTTTTATGCGAGTCTCTTTCTTCTTGGGTAAGAATATGACCCATGTGTATCTAGAGTAGTCATCAACTACCACAACCGTGTATTTTTTTCGCCATTAGTGCTCCACAGTGTTCTTGGACCAAAGAGATCCACGGTAATAGCTGTTGTATATTCTATCGGTAGAAACATCTACTTTGCTTTTGAAAGATGCTCTGATTTGTTTTCCTTTCTGACAAGCATCACATACATGATCTTTACTGAACACTTCATTGGCTAACCCCCTTACAAGTGCTAATCTTGCAAGTTTGTTCAGGGTTTTGAAGTTTAAGTGATTCATTCTTCAGTGCCACCACCAACTGGTATCAGTGGCACTTTTTGCAACCAAACATGTATCTTTAGGAGTTGAACTCCAATCAGCAAGATACACATTTCCTTTTCTAGTACCAGTCAGTAAAATTTTCTGTGAAGTATTGTCTTTTACATAACATAAGTTCTTTGAGAACTCAACACTGAATCCTTTGTCACAGAATTGACTGATAGAAAGCAAGTTATGCTTTAGACCAGACACATATGAAACACCATGGATATGAACAGAGTCAACTTCAAGAGTTCCATATCCTTCAGTTTGTCCTTTGGAATTGTCTCCAAATGTGATTTGAGGGCCTTTTTGCTCAACATAGTCAGTGATTAGTTGCTTATATCCTGTCATATGTCTTGAACATCCACTGTCCAGATACCATACAGCAGGAGCCAATTCATTTCCACTCATCAGTGCTATGTTGTTTTCATTCAGCTCAGTGCCCTTTTCCTTCACCTGAAAAACAGATCAGTTCTTAGGTACCCATTTGGTGTAGGGTCCTACCAGGTTAGCTGTACCTTTTGGAACCCAAATCTGCCTAACAACTCTAATTACTTTAGAGTGGCTGATTTGTCTCCCATAAACATCTACATACACATTCACCACCCTAGGAAGATGATTCTCTTTCTCCTTTTCTGTTGTTCCCTAAATTTAATGAACTACCTGAACCTAACATTTATGATATTGAGGATACTACTGAAGAGGGAACATCCAGAAGAAAATGGTTGGATAGTCATCCTACAAGTCAGATTGTGGGTGATCTATCAGATGGTGTCAAAACAAGAAGGTTCCATGGAGAAAGTGCTTTGTTCTACTGCTTCCTATCTGAAAAAGAACCTATTGAGATTGAAGAAGCTCTACAAGATTCATTTTGGATTACTGCTATTCAAGAAGAGCTGAATCAGTTCTCAAGGAATGAAGTTTGGGAGCTAGTGGATAGACCTAAGAGGCACAATGTGATTGAAACTAAGTGGGTGTTCAAGAATAAGAGAGATGAAAACTACAACATTGTGAGAAACGAGGCAAGGCTAGTTACACAAGGTTATTCCTAAGAAGAAGGCTTGGATTATGATGAAACCTTTGCACCTGTTGCAAGACTAGAAGCCATCAGATTGTTTCTAGCATATGCTGCCCACATGAAATTCACACTCTATCAGATGGATGTGAAAAGTGCATTTCTGAATGGTGTGCTTAAGGAAGAGGTTTATGTGGAACAACCTCCTGGTTTCAGACAGAATGACCAAGTTTACAGGCTCAGGAAAGCCTTGTATGGTCTTAAGCAAGCACCCCGAGCATGGTATGATACCCTTTCTCAGTTTCTTACTTGCCATGGTTTTATCAAAGGAACTGTTGATAGGACTCTGTTCAGGATAGAAGATGGGAAAGACATCTTACTTGTTCAGATTTATGTAGATGACATCATTTTTGGATCTCCAAATCATCAGCTGTGTGAAAAGTTTTCTACCCTGATGAAAGGAAAGTTTGAGATGTCAATGATGGGGGAGATGAATTTCTTTCTTGGACTTCAGGTGAAACAAACTAAGGAATGAATTTTCATCAATCAAGCAAAATACACCAGAGTTCTGATTGCAAAGTTTGGTGTACAGAATTGCAATACAGTTAGAATTCTTATGAATACTAACTACAAGATGGATCCTGATCCTGAAGGCAAATCAGTAAATCACACTGATTATAGAGGGATCATTGGATCACTGCTATATCTCACAGCAAGCAGGCCTGATATAACATTTGCTGTTGGGATATGTGCAAGATACCAAGCTAATCCTAAGGCTAGTCACATGGAGGCTGCCAAAAAGATTCTGAAATATCTTAAAGGCACTGTGAATAGAGGATTATGGTATCCAGCTGATGATAACCCTGAATTAACTGGTTATTCAGATGCTGATTATGGAGGATGTAGAATTGACAGGAAGTCTAACACAGGAACTTGTCAATTTCTTGGAAGTAAACTGATATCATGGTTTTCAAAGAAACAAACCTCAGTAGCAACCAGTACTACTGAAGCTGAATACATGGCTGCAGGAAGCTGTTGTGCACAGATTCTTTGGCTCAGACAACAATTGAGGGATTATAAGATTATAGCCAATGAAGTACCTATATTTTGTGATAATAATAGTGTAATTGCTATTACACAAAATCCTATATTGCACACCAGATGTAAGCATGTTGATATCAGACATCACTTCATCAGAGATCATGTTGAGAAGAAAGACATCAGAATGGAGAAAATTCATACTGATAAACAAAGAGCTGATATCTTGACTAAACCTTTGGCTGAATCAAGATTTCAGGAACTATCAGTTGAATTAGGTATGTTGGATCCAGGTGAATAAAGCAAATCTGAAAAATTGAAGGTTTTCATATGCATGAAGTTTTTCTCAGGTTTTTACTGAAAAACTCAGGATAAAATTGAGAGTACTGAACACCGAGTCTTGGGAAACTCAGTTATCCTGAAGATCAGTACTCAATATTATACTGACATTTTATCAAAATCAAAACTCAGTAAGACTGATGGAGAAAGTTAGTCTGAAGAAGTATTGACTCATGCAACACGTTTATTGTCTAAACTGAATTTCAGTAATCATTAGCAATAAATGACAAAACACTTGAAGGAATATTTGGGCGGGACTTTTGAAATACACAAGGAAAGTCAATGGTCTGCATGAACAGTAATTAAATGCACTATTCATTAATCACCAATAGGGATAAATTGACGGCTTAGTATTTGCGAAATCGTCCTTTCATATACCCGTTTTAGTCGGTTTTTAATCTCAACAGTCGATTTCTTCATCTACGCGATTTTCCATAAATCAAAATCCTATATCCATTGGAAGAATTTCCTTCAAAGCCCTATTCCAAAAAGCCTTCATCTTCACAAACACTCTGCTTTGAAACCCTCGATTGCCCAGAAATTTTTCACCTATCTCAAAACCCTTCACCAGAAATTCTCCAAAAATGACACTTTCTGTATACGACAAACTCGCCATTTCCAATAAACCTTGGTACGAATATGTCGTTTCTCTAGAAATATCATCCAATATCTAACACATAAGGCCCCACACGTTCAGTTACCAACTCTTGCTCTGTTTTACATTGGTCCCGTGGGAAAACCTATTTTTGGCGTCTCGGAAGCAAGACGCGTTTTAATTTGATTGCATATAAAAGCGGGGATGAGGCGAGTGCTCCAATTTTTAAACTTTTGAGCTCGTGTGTGTGCTTTTTCTTAAAAGCGAATCGTATGACAAGTATAAACATAAAGCGATAAACAACACGACAATATATAGTGGTTGGGACAACCCAGTCCTACATCCACTCTCCTCTCTAGGGAAATTCCTTCAAACGGGACTTATCACCCTCCACGGGATTGCTAATAGATATTTACCGAGCTCACACTCGAATGGACTTATAACCCTCTCTCGGGTTAGCCTCGGGACTTATCACCCTCCACGGGATCGCCTCTGAGATGTTTAACGAGTTCACACTCCAGCAGGGACTTATCACCCTCACTCGGGTTTACCTAACAACTACCTCACTTCACCACTTTGGGTTTGGGTTTTGGTGTTGTCTCCAACTATGGTGAGATTTTCCCTTACAATGGTTTAACCTCAATCTTAAGGTTGGGAAAATCTCTCTAAGCTATGATACATCGTGGGTTTGCTTAGATTGGGTTCTAGAACACTCTTTGAATATATTTGTATATCTATAGACTTGTGTTCTAGGGTGGGAATGCTTTGGCTATAACGCTCTTTGGTTACGTAGCATTGTTGCTATCTTTTTACGCACTTCCCTTCTTGATAATGAAGGAAGAACTTGTATTTATAGTGTGGATTTGAATGTTACCGTTGGAGAGAGTTACATTCAAATCCATACTCTTCTTTATAAGTTCTGCGACTTTTTCGGTGGTTGTCTTCCTCTCGTTGGTCCACGTCGGTTTGGATTCCATGGTATATTCCTCGACTTGATTGCCTCGGAACATTCGGGATATCTTGAGCATTCGGTATATTCTTGAGTCTTGATAATCTTGTGCCTTGATATTTCTCACGAGTCTTGAGTTCTCTGAACCTTGATTTTCTCTGAGCCTTGATTTCTCGAGTCTTGAGTTCACGGTATCCTCTTGAGTCTTGATATCTAAGTTTCTTCTTGAGTCTTGAAACTAACTGTTCTATATCTGCCGACTATACACGTGTGAGATAATATCTGAACACTCTAAAAACCCGAATCTGATTCATCTATCAAGATTATCCTGAACATGTCATACTCAGGGGTTTTGGGATCTAATCAAAATCCTCTTTATTAAATTCATTTCCCAACAGTTTCCACGTGTAAGACGACTTCACCCGCCCTAACTGTCTTATGACACATGAGCTCTTTCACAATAGTTCAAATGTGAGAGCCACATCCAATATCCAATACCATGCAGTTAGCGCTATTAGTGGACATGTTTATCTTAATAACAAACATACATGTTCTAGTGATAGAAGCACCGAGTGTCTTCTTTTCAGCAACCAAAACCTTACAGTCCTTCTTCCGGTGCCCTTTTCTACTTACAGTAGAGGTATACATCCTTGTTTACCCGCTCCTTCTTTTTAACACCATCTTAGTTATAGTGAACTCAAAAGTCTTGAGCACGTTGTGAAGTTCAGGCACGGTCACATCCGTCTTATTCATATTGTAGTTCACAATGAAGCTAAAATATGAATCTGGGAGCAACTGGAGGATAACATATATGAAAACGTTGGTCTTTTAGTCAATGCCTAAATTATCAAGTTTCTCAATTATGCCTATCATCATTAGCACATGAGATGAAATTTTCCCTTCTTTAGCTAACCGGCATCTGAACAGATCTCTCATCATATCATAAATCTCAGAATGAGATTCATAATCAAAGAAATCCTTCAGATGCTGGAGCATCTAGAAGAGATCCATTTTCTCACGTTGCCTATGTATATCGGGAGTCATGCCGAGCAACATCACACATTGAGCCTGGGAAGCATCCTCTTGATGCTTCTTCTGAGCTGCTACGTTAAAAGGTGGTTGTCTCAGAGTACCTGTTTTAAGGGTAACCGGGATATACGTGTCCAACACATACCCAATCTTTTCTTGCCTTAGCACCAAACACATGTTTCGGTGCCCGTCCAGAAAATATTATTAATTTTTTTTTTTGGCCTAGCCAATCTTGTTTGTTTCCAAAACACATCTCAATAATAGTTATACATTTCAGCCAACCAAGAGAAATAAAAATAAAATGGAAATTAAATACATAATTCCTATGATCAATATTAAGCAATCAAAATAAACATGGTCTTTCTTTTGTGTTTATTTTGTGTCCATTATTTTTACATATTCAATGACCTCATCGGAAGAATACGAATTTATATCTAATATAAATTATATTGGACTAGGATCCATATTCCTACTATCATAATCCCAGCGAGGAATGATCATTACAATAGCATAACTGGTAGGTCTCCAAACCAATTGCAAAACTGCAATTCCTAGTTTGTTGAACCTAGTTCGACTGATGTCACTTACCCTTTGTTCTCCGCGAGGGCTAGCGAAACAAATTTAAGTTGGTTTACAACCATCAAGCGGTGACATTTCATGTCCCTATAAAAGTCCCGTTAGATGTAGATCCGAGCAAAAGACGAGGGTCTTTAAGTACTCATTGGAACAAAATCTCCGGTTTACTTTTAATTTTGATGGAAGACATCTTATCAAATTAATGAGAAAACCATATTTTTGTGAGGAACGTTTTAAAAGCAGGGTATTAATTGCTTAATCGAGATCCAACATGTTAATCTATATCACATTTGAGCAATTATTGGGCGGCGCCTACCCAAACATGATTTATATAAGGACTAACACTTACATGGGTGTCGTCTACCCAAACAATAATACAGTCCGACAAGTATTGGGCGCCGCCTACCCAAATAATTATAACGCAGACGTAAAATGCGTTAACATAATATAAAACACATTAACCAAGTGGGAATTAATAACCCGTTTAATCATTTAAACCATAATTTTAAAATCAAAATTTAAAATCAAGTTTTAATAATTAAATTCATTATTAATATTTTGACCTTTAATTAATCCAATTAATTAAGTCATCATTACTCCAACTAATACATTTTAGTGAGATTTATTAATTCTTTTAAAAATGAATTTAAATTTAATTAAAGATTCATTTTATGATTACTAAAAAAAAATTGATTAATCCAATTAATCGTCTCGGTCCAACCGAAATTTTAATCTCAGAATTATATCCAATAAAATTCCAAAATTTAATTTTTATTTATTTTAATCCTGGGGGCTCAGGTGCAATTTCTAAAATTTGCACGGGAGGGCCTGTCTCAAATCGAATTTGCAAAATAGCCCTCCTACATCATCACCCAACCAAATCGAATCCAATTCGAAATCCAAACACCCAATTAACCCCAAAATTCATAATCAAAATCGCATCACAATGAATCAAATTAATTCATCCATTCAATCCAACCAAGGAACCAAAACAATTGAAACAGTCCAGGTTCCAAACAAAGATGAACAGAATCGGTAAGGCGACGCGATGAGGTTCGGCCAGCGATCCGACGCGGGGCGCCAATGCCACGACTAGCATGCGGGCGACCCGTCGTCGATGCAGACGGAATGGAGGGGTAAGCGCGATGCCGCACCCCTGATATGGTTCGAAACCAGATCGATAAACACAGGCAAGCGACGAGTCGGCGACACATCGCCACTGACTCTTCCCAAATCCGGTGACGCACCGCCTTGAAACGCGTCGAGACTGGCACGATGGCCAAGCCCCGAGTGCATTCAAGAGACTAGCATCGAAATTGGAGAGAATCGGCGGCAATTCGCCATGAATCGAGGTGGAGAAAATCGACGACTCCAAGACGGGATCGGGGCGCTTCAAGAGTTGCACGCGTCTCGAGGCACGGTACCTAGCACCGGCCTTTGGCGACATGGTGTAGCACCGTCGGCTGAGGGTAAAGCACGAGGAGTATTGTGGCGGCGAAAAAAGGGAGGAAAACCCTAATTCTGGGTTTTGGGCGAAGACGAAGGAGACGAGCGACCCGGGACAAAAAACAAATAAGAGGTGTGGTTAATAAGAAACCATGCCCCACTGATTTTAAAAATTATAATTTAAAAAATCAGATTTTTAATGCAATTAAAACAAGAGCCTGGAGCTCTGATACCACTATTGGAATTTAGAAGCACGTAATCACGTAAAACATGCGCAGCGGAAAGACAGTTCACCAACAACGAACACATAATTGCATACAACGATTACAATAATCGTAACGAGTAAACTTACAGTAGTTGTAGAGTAAATTCCTCTACTATGGTATCCATGTAATCCCCTTCAACAGATCTGCACGGATTTGCAAGTGTTGAATCTTGAGTCGAATCAGCTAGGAAAATCCAACTCTTAATTTTATGGAGAAATTGTGAAGTGTAAAACTGTTTGTTAAATCCCAAGAGCTAATATATAGGGAGGCCCAGCTTAAAACCTAAGCTAAACTGTTGGGAAATTAAAATTCCTTTTAATTAATGAAATTAAACTTCTTTAATTTAATTCCCTAAATATAAATCTCTACGGATTTAAATTTCATATATGACAAATCTCTACGATTTGTTTCCATATATAATAAATCCTACAATAATATTCTAAATATTATTATTGGGAATTCTTGTTTAATTAAATCCAATATAATTAAACGTTAATAATAATTAATTCCAAATTAATCTATTATTAATTACTTCTCCATGAATTAAATATTAAATCCAATTTAATACTTAATCAACCAATTATAATCCGTCAAAGGGAATTACTTGTAGTGTGACCCATAGACCCTCATATATCGATCGATTAGTCAAACTAACTGTCTTAATTTAACCCTAGACAATAAATAAGACATTCTCAATATATGAGGTACGTTGCGAGAAACGTGCAACTACCTGTAACTGAAACATGGACTATTACGATTTCCTCATTTCATTCACGAATACTCGATTAAGTCTTGAACATGATGAAGTGTCTGTTGCAAGTCGTACGACGTGGAAAATATGATGTGGCAATAAGTGTGACGACTTAACAAACAAGATGCTTACGTGTCAGAACGTTGGACACACGTGAGGTGAACATGACGTGACGTAATATGACAAAGATGATTTGATGACCCTGTTCGTCTTAACTGACTACTTCTGGGGGCGAACCAAGCCAGGGTTATATTACTTATTATTTGAGATCTGCGTCGAGTACAAGGTACTTGTAACGAGCAAAAGTTACATATGAGGTTGTGAATAGATATGACTAGTGCTGTTTTTTCTTCCAATTTTTGAACCCTATTAATGACCTGGAGGGCCTATTTATAGGGTTTGGGACAAGCATGTGCTACCCCGTAAGTATGAGCTATCGATTCCTTGTCACGCAAGTGAGTGTGTGTGGGATTGCCACGTCTCCTACGACATATCTTTGGTGGACATTTGTCTTTGCCTGCTTGTGAGGCTTCTGATTTGTCATCCAAGTGGTATTGGCTTAGCAGGTGGCTTGATTCTGGCATTAGTAAAATTATATTTGCCCTCTCCTAAACATTCTGCTCATCTGAATAACATGACCGCAGATCAAAAGCTCTAGATAGAACTTCATGCTCGTCTTCAAGGTTGAGCAGGTCTGACTTTATCTTGTCTTTTTGCTCGCTTGGGCGAGCAGGATGTCTCTGTGTGTTGGATGAACTCATAGGCGAGTATATGTGATCGACCAATCTGTTTGCTGATTTGCTCGCCAATCTGGCGAGCAGGTTTGTTCGCCAAGTCGGGGTATATCTGTTTGTTGAGGTGGCATTTCGACCGTTTAATTTGTCCACGTGTTCGTTCAGCGAGCATGAGGTGGGAAGGTGTGTAACCGATCACAACAATACCCCCTAGTCGGTCCGCCTTTGTGCTTGTCACGGGGGGGGGACTGTTTAAATGCCTTGGGAATGCTTCAAGGTGTCGCCTCGGCTTCTGTGAAGTTCAGGGCGGTGAAAGCACGGATATCCAGATCCAATGATCATGGACAGATTTTTGAAAATTTTAACTTAATGTATAACCCTAATTCCGGGGCTTATAAATATCCCTTCTCCATTTCTGTTCTTCTCCTTTTTCCTTTTCTTCTGCTTTTCAATTTCCGGCGAGTTCTTTCCGGTGAGGATCCTTCATTCAATTTTTTATCATGTCTTCATCGATTCCGAATGAGGCTCGACCCAGTTTCGGTGAGTCTGAAACCCCCTTTGGGTCATCTTCTTCACAAAGTCGTCCAATTTCCCGTAGTAGGGCTGGTCCCTCAACGGGGGAAACTGCTGATGTTAGCCCTCGTTGAAAATTCGGTAACCATTTACTATCCTTACTTTGGATTTCGATGTTGCTATAAATGAATTGGATTGGGAACTATCCCGATCCGATTTTGGTGATTCCGATGAGGAGGTTCAGTCGATAGGAGCCGCCGGTGGCGTGGGTGATCGCGATTTGAGCGCTATGAACGTGACTAGGTTGGGCGAGCCGAGCAGGGGAGATGGGGATGAACAGGTTGTTGTGCTCGCCGATGAGCAAAATGTTCAGCAAATTCCTGTCGGAGTTCCTCACAGTCCAACGTATGCCGAGTACAATGCCCGATATAATTTTGAATGGCCGGAGCAACCCCATCGAGTTGGAGTCGAGAATGAATACCCGACGAGCAAACTGGCCAGCATAGTTGAGACCGATATGCTTGCACAACTATATCAAAACTATGAAACCCCAAAAGATGTTTTCTTTTGGGTGCCGAAAGCCGACGAGCGAGCAGATCAACCCCCTGAAGGTTGTGTGGTGGTTAATGTGGATACTATGGAGGCGAGGTTGCGATTCCCTCTTTATCCTGCGATTACTCGTCTGCTTGTGGAATGGAACCTCACTATCACCCAAATTATGCCAAACGGGTGGCATATAATTATGAGTCTCTTGACGTTATTCGGTAAGGCCGACCCCCCATATTTCCCTTCTGCTGCGGAGCTCACTCGGCTGATTCATCTAACCCGTCAACGGGGCGAGCACGGGTGGGTATTTATGCAGGCGAATGCCAAGTGCAAAGTTGTCGAGGATGTACCAAATAAGATCAAGGACTCGAAAGATAAGTTTTGGTTTGTCGGGGGTGATTGGAGAAGTCCCGCTTCGCATGAACTGGAGGCTCGTTTAGATATCCTAACCGATTTTGGGGTTTTACGGAGTGAGTACCTTTTGTTCGCATTCCTTGTTCGTCGGACTGATTTTAACTTGTTTTCCTTTTTCAGAAGTCGAGGCGGCCACAGACAAAGAGGTAAAAGATGGGTATTTTAGTTGTATCTGGCAAATTGATCTTTTATCCCGCACCGAACGTTCAGTATTGACCCTAAACAAGGAGAGAGAACGCAAGAAAAGCGGTTTGTACGTGCCACCTCATCATCTGGTTGCTCTTGACCCTACTGGTATGTGCTTAAATCTCGTACTTCTTTTTTGTGCATCCTTCTTTCAATTTCACTTTTATGATGTAGATCTTTTTGTGTCCGACAACTGTTCCTGCGGTTACCATCGCTGTGAGTACTACCAAACATACTGAGATGGCACGGAGGAGGAAGCCTAGTGAGATGGCTCGGATTCAGTTCGAGCGGGAAGCGCAAAAACCCTCCCGCAGGGAGTCGAGTAAACCGAAAAGGTCCTCCCGCTTGGCCGATCAAGGAACGAGCGAGTAGGCTCGATCGCCGAAGCGGACTCGGCGGTAGACTCTAGAGTCGGCAAACCCTGTGATCGAGCCGAGCATACCTCCTACAGTGGCAGGCGAGCCATTCATTGAAATGGGCGTAACCGCACCTCAACCTCCATCTATAGAGGTTCCCGACCCTTCCAGTTCTCGGGTTCGCCGCCCTGATGACATATCCTTCCTTGGCTGGGATGACGCTCAGGCGAGCAGGTAATTTTGTTCGCCTCAGAGCGTATTTGTTCCTTCGAATTACCTGTAGCTTAATAAATATTGTTTGTCCTTTTTTCCTTAGGTACATGGATAGGCAACCATCTTTGCCACCGGACTTGATGAACTACTTTTGTTCTCCCAAGGTGTGCAACATCCCCGAGCTTCCTGAGCATATTCAACGTGCCTGTGAGACCCCCATTCAATCCTGGACGATGGATTTGGAGGACTCCCTGGTCGGTCAATCAACCATGGAGCGGCTTCGAATGGGTCTGATTCATTATGGCCGGACTGCTGTGATCCTGGAGAACGCCTTTGCCGGGGTGACCAGCTTTTACTCCAAGTACTCCCTGCTCGTGGCGAGCTTTAATGATAAGATAAAAGAACTGGATAAAGTGCGAGGGGAAACCGAAGCAGTTCAGGTGGGGTTGCGTCAGAAGGAAGATGAGCTGAAAAAGATCCAGGACGAGCAGATTGCTATGGATGCCGAGCTTCGCCAACTTCGGTCCGAAATTGATGTTCATGTTCGTGAGAAAGATTTGCTTGTCCAACAACTCACGACTGCCGAGGAGACCAACACCCGAATAGGCCTACTAAACTCCAATGCTATTCGTACGGCAAGGCGGACTCTTTCCGCCGACCAGGTGAAGCCTTTCATCGACGACCTTGAGAAGTATCTGGCCGATAACCTTCCTGCAGGTGATCGAGAGTTGGCCCTGGCCGATCTGCAAGACATATGTGATTTCTCCAAACTCCCCGAAGGGGTCGAGATCAGGGATCGTATCTCAGATGAAGATGATGATGAGCCGGGTGTCCAAAAAGTGGGTGAGCATGGCGAAGGCGAGCAGGGTGGTGTGAAAAGGCCAAATGACCGCGAACAGGATGGAGGCGAGCAGGATGGGCCAAAAGATAACGAGCAGGTTGGGGCCGAGCAGGATGGCCAGGTGGTTGTATCGCTCGACGAGCAGAATGTGATGGGTGTTTTAAGTACTTCTCTTCCGGAGACCCCGGATAATTTATTTTTCCTTTGAAACTTCTTTTATTCTGCTATTTTTGTGATCGGCCGAGACGGCCTTGTTTGGAACTTAGCCACTTGTGGCTTTTTTTGCTGGATTTTGGTCTTCACGCTTTCTAAAGCGTTTTTCTGAATGAATGGAACTTTTGCTTGACTAACATAATACACAGGCAACTACGTTTGACCTTCTGCTCGGACGAGCACAGCGCTGATTGCATGCTTAGAAGCGGCCAAAAAAAGATAAAGTTGTTCGCCTGGTATTGGTTTAGACAGAATTTGTGTGTTAGCCAAGTATGACTTTAGTGACTCGAATGCGCTTTGGAAATGTTCAGTCCACTAGAATTTTCCTTTCTTTAGTGCCTCAAAGAATGGTTTGCATTTATCCCCGGTTCGTGATATGAAGCGATTTAAGGAAGCTAGACGACCCGTCAATTTTTGGACCTCCTTAACATTCCTGGGAGCTTGCATGTGAAGCACGGCTTGGACTTTCGTGGGGTTCGCTTCAATTCCTTGTTGACTGACCATATGTCCGAGAAATTTTGCAGAATGAACCCCGAAACTGCCTTTCTTAGGGTTCAATTTCATGTTATATGCCCGGAGAATGTCAAAAGTTTGAGCGAGATGGTTGAGATGATCCTCCTTGTGTTCGCTTTTAACCACAATGTCGTCGATATATACCTCAACTGTTTGCCCAATGTGTTCGTCGAACATTCTGTTCACCAGCCTTTGATAAGTCGCTCCTGCATTTTTTAATCCAAACGGCATGCTCTTCCAGCAATACATATTCTTCTCGGTGCAGAAAGCCATGCTTTCTTGATCATCAGGATGCATGGGAATTTGATGATACCCAGCAAACGCATCCATAAATGTCAGGAGCTCATTACCCACCGTACTATCGACCAAATAGTCGATATGTGGCATCGGGAAGTTATCTTTGGGACAGGTTTTGTTTAGATCAGTAAAATCTATACGTAATCTCCAGGCACCATTTGATTTCCGGACTAGCACAGGATTTTCTAGCCATCTCGGGCATTCGACCTCCTGAATCAATTTGTTATCGAGTAATTTCTTTATCTCAACATCCAGAGCGGCATACTGTTCCGGGCCGAACTTCCTTCATTTTTGAATTATTGGGACCCGTATGGGGTCAATATTGAGGTGGTGGCATGCATGTTTTGGGTTAATGCCGACCATGTCCTCATGTGACCATGCAAATACGTCCAGATTTACCCGAAGATAAGTAATCATGTCTGTTTTGATTGGTTTTGGGAGTTCTGAACCGATGTAAATTTCTAGACATGGCCTATCCGGATCGGCCATAACAGATTCCAATTCTTCGACGGGTTGTTTCTTCTGTTTCCATCGAGGGTCTATGATCGAACCTGGTTGCTCTTGTTCGACCTCCATGGCATCAAATCCTATTCTAGGTTCTATGTCTGGCACTTCATATCTTGGTTGTTGATTGGATAAATCTAAATTCATAAGCTCTGGGATTTGTTCAGTTTGCCGGAGTTCCGCGTTTGCTAGGGGCATTGTGCTTGACCCGGGTATTACACTCGCCCTAGCATCCGCTTGACTTAATTCTTCGACTTCCTCTGGCGTTCGGTTCATCATGTTTACCTTGCTTTGTTTTTCCGGAGTGCACGATGATAAACAATCTCGGGTTTTATTTTATCGCCTTTTAGACTGCCTGTTCCATCAACAGTTGGAAACTTGACACAATAGTAGTAAGTCGAATAGGCAGCCTTGAATTCCTGGATGAAAGGGCGACCCAGGAACCCGTTATAAGTTGACAGAGCATTGACGATTACAAAATCTAGCATTGTAGTTCGTCGAATCTCCGAATTCATAGTCGATTCTAGTTCGACTCCTAACCTAATCAGACCATAGGGTCGGGTTATAGATTCCCCAAAATCTATAATGGTATGATCACATGATTCTATGTACATACTTAGATCTCCAACTTGCTTTTCCATCTGGTCTAAAGTATTGACGAACAGAATGTTCGCATACGCCCCTGTGTCGACCAAAAGTCGATATACCTTTAACCCGAGGAGTCGGGAACTGATAGTTAGAGAGTCATTGTGGGGGGTGACGATTCCATCGAGGTCATCATCCGAAAACATGATCTGGTGGGAAGGTGGGATGCTAGCCGATGTGCTCGCCATATTTACTTGGTGGACGCTTTGCATGGCGCGCATTTCCATCTTCTTCCGTTTGTTCGACAACGTAGGTGTCTGAAATCATCCCCCCACTGGCCCATAATTGAGGCGGATCATGTTGATTTCTTACCCATCTCGGCCCTTATCCGTGGTAGGGGCGCCCTTCTTGGGCAAGTCTAGCTGTCGGTGAAACTCTTCTTGATCGCTGTCCGATATCTCTTCTGCTTTGCGCTTCTTTTGGTCGTTGGCCCTTTCTGCTCGGGCCTCCCTATTTGCTAGTTTCTTGAGATATCGGGTAAGGCAATTTTCTTATTATAGTTTCCAGAGTTGTCAAAGTAGGTCGCGGCAGTCTTCGGTGTTGTGTCCTATGTATTCGTGATACGAGCAGAATTTGGAGGCATTGAGACGGTTTTTATCCTTGAAGATCTTCCACAATTTTTCAAGCATATCTCGATCTTTAATCTGGTTATACAGGGTTTCTGCAGAAACGCCGAGCACACTTTGTAAGGCATGTTCTTTGGTTCCCTCATCAAAAGGTTTGAAAGAACCTGGGGGCTTATATCCTCCTTCACCAGCTGGCTTTCTGCTCACCACCTCCTTTTTTGGTCGTCGTCTCCTGGCCCGCTCGCGATTGGGCGAGTAGGTCTTGCATTGTGATGATCTTGGCTGCTCGCTCACGGAATTCAGCATATGTGTTCGGTCAATCCTGGTGCATTGCTTTCCACATATCCGTATTCAGAGTTAAACCTCCGACCACCATGAGGACCTTACCGTCTTCTTCTATGGGAGCTCCATCATACAGACATCGGTCGAACCTTTCTACATATGCCCTATCTGTTTCACCTTTTAACTGAGAAAAAATGTGCGGCCCATTTGTTTTTGGGGCTCTTGAGCACACATGGATGAAAAGTGAGATAAGAAATTTTGTCCCGGTTAGTGAAAAGGTGTGAGCGGGGGCAAAGTCGAGAACCATCTGTGCGCTCTATCACCTAGAGTCATGGGGAAAGATTGGCATTGTGTCACATCGGTTGCCCCCATAGCGATCATAAAGTCCGTATATTTACTGAGGTGAACATGCGGGCGGACACCGCATCGAACATTGGGATGGGTGGTCTGTTTTTTGCACCTTTTCTTGTATTTCAGCGTAATGTCATTTGAAATGGCGGAAACGAGATTGTGCCGCCGTGGAACCCCCTTAGTGAAAGCTAAATTAGCTTGTAAACTCTCAGTTGTTTTCTGCATTTCGACAAACTTGGTGGTCTTGACCGACGGAGCGAAATTTGGATTCGTCATGAGGACCCGGTCATGCTCATGGCGAAGCGATCCCTCCTTTCGAGGTCACTCAGAACTGTTCCTCCGATGGTGAATGGATAACTTGGTGCCAACTAACTTTTCGGGGTCTGGATGCCTCTCCTTGCGAAAATGAATATGAGGAGCCGATTTGGCCATCATATTTGCTCGTGGTTCCTTTCCTGGATCTGGGCACCTATTGTCCCTGAGCCGGTCTTTTGCTAGCAGTCTCAGTCGCTCAAACGCCGATCGCCTGGAACCCAGGGGCTGTTCGTTGTCAGATGCACTGTTAGCTACTTTCTCGGCCCGCTTTTTGTCCGCCCTCTCTTTAACCTGCTCGCTATCAAGAATATGCGAGTGTTCACCATTTTGAGCTTTTTGATTAATCAATTCTTTATCGATTCTTTCTTTTTAGGCGTTTAAGAGAAAAGTAATAGCCTTAGCGGTGGCGGCTGGATCATCGGCGATATCTTTCAAATGGGTCACTAGTCGAGGTTGACCTTCCTGAGGTTGGATTTGGACTTCCTCCGGAATTTGAGGTCGACTCTATCCTGACCTCTCAGTTTGAGTATTTTTTGATTGAGGCATGGCACACCCTCCTTCTAGCGCCAATTGTTGCAAGTCGTATGACGTGGAAAATATGATGTGGCAATAAGTGTGACGACTTAACAAACAAGATATTTACATATCAGAACGTTGGACACACGTGAGGTGAACAGGACGTGACGTAATATGACAAAGATAATTTGATGACCCAGTTCGTTTTAACTTACTACTTCTGGGGGCGAACCAAGCCAGGGTTATATTACTTATTGTTTGAGATCTGCGTCGAGTACAAGGTACTTGTAACGAGCAAAAGTTACATATGAGGTTGTGAATAGATATGGCTAGTGTTGTTTTTTCCTCCAAGTGAGTACTGGAGGGCATATTTATAGTATGAGTTGTCGATTCCTTGTCACGCAAGTGAGTGTGTGTGGGATTGCCACGTCTCCTACGGCGTTTCTGTTGGGAAATTAGGGTGCCCGGATCTATTCGAGATGATTTTTAAATACATATTTAAATTAAACAAATAATTACTAACATGAATTAATCCTAAATTAATTCAAAATAATAATTAAACAACATGCGTACACATAATTCACGTAAATCCTAAACATGCGGAACTAGGAGTTACGGAATTACTAACCTCTTGTAGAGACAAGCTTTGAGACGATGAATCAACCCAAGAGCCTTCCCAAATATATCCCCAAGTCCACGAACGTAATCCGGTGGGAGGATTCGCATGAACGATTTTAATGGAGAGAAATAAAATATTTTGCTACCACCTTTGTGGATTTCTAATTATTTCAACACATGAAATTGCACTTGGGAATGAAGAGTTCATCCCCTATAAATAGGGAGGAGGGGGTCAAAAATTTAGGTCAAGAAAATAAGGAAGAAAATCTTTTCTTGGTCCCCAAGGAGTCTTGAATATATCTTCTATATTCTTTTCTCCATAATTAAATTTTCCATAAAAATCTCTTCCCCTCTTCTACCCATTATTTTCGAAAATTACAAGGAAAAAGGAGTCAAGATTTGACTTCTTGAATTTATGGGATAATTATGTATTCCTACAATAATTATCTCTTTCCATAAAAATCTACAAGAAAATCAAGACAATCTTTTCTTCCTTTTCATCTACAAATTTTCGAAAAATAGACATAGAAATATTGCAAGAATATTTTCTTCTCTCTTTCATTAATTGGACTTTATTTTGGGCTATTTGAGGGGCCTTTAGGAGAATTAAAATTGGACCTTCAATGGACTATGAAGCTCTAATATTGGGCCAAATATTATTCAAGTCAATTAATATTAATTTACTCCACTATAAAATTAATATTGAACTATCCATCATAACCCATATGACGATTTCACACATAACATGGCTCCCGGTCATTATTTCCCACGTTTAAGATTATATTAGTCCATTAATTAATTAAGCCACTGAACAAGCTTTATATTAATTAAAATCTTTGTCCTTGGAGTAAAGACAGCTCAACATTATTATCCATACCGGAAATAAATTTCCACTTGCAAGATTTGGTATGATAAAGGTTCTGAGCCCACCAAAGGGACAAATCAAGCAAGACGTACTTGCACGCGATTCTCCGTATTAAATGTCAGCAATCGTCATGTAATCAATAATATTGCCCAAAATATAAGATATCGAATCGCATTGACTCTCTTCCCATCATAAATCAAAGCAATAGTTATTTATTTCACACGATCCTATTTAAGGGACGGAGATTAAGAAATAACGCACCACTGAGGTCTAATTCTTGTATATTCAGTACCAAAGAATTTGTCCTCCTGTAGGTCCTCATTCAACGCACCTAAATGCGCTAGTGTGATCCCTTGGTCAAGACAAGCTAATCTGGGTCTCACACTTCAACCGTTCATGATGGTTCGTTCATTTTCATCTGGGTTGTGAATTTGTACTTAATTACGAGGGCTGTAAATTTGATCTTCAGTGATCGGGTATCACCAAATTTACTACAACGTAATACGTACTGTCTTATTGAACGGGTTTGCAATAAACATATATAACATTCATTCATATTTAATGAAACAGTGATTAAATAATTTATTTCAGTAAATAAATAAGAAACTTCAATTTGGTTATACAAAGTAAAAGCATACTTTTCAGTATAACCCCAACAGTTTCTTTGGTGGACACTTGTGTTTGCCTGCTTGTGAGGCTTCTATTTGTCATCCAAGTGGTATTGGCTTAGCAAGTGGCTTGATTCTGGCATTAGTAAAATTGTATTTGCCCTCGCCTAAACATTCTGCTCGTCTGAATAACATGACCGCAGATCAAAAGCTCTAGATAGCACTTCCTACTCGTCTTCAAGGTTGAGCAGGTCTGACTTTATCTTGTCTTTTTGCTCGCTTGGGTGAGCAGGATGTCTCTGTGTGCTGGATGAACTCGTAGGCGAGTATATGTGATCGACCAATCTGTTTGCTGACTTGCTCGCCAATCTGGCGACTAGGTATATTCGCCAAGTCGGGGTACATCTGTCTGTTGAGGTGGCGTTTTGACCGTTTAATTTGTCCACGTGTTCGTTCAGCGAGCATGAGGTGGGAAGGTGTGTAACCGATCACAACAGTGTCTATTCAAATAATTTAATCAATTTATCTCTAATCATTAATTGATCATGTATGTCACATTTAGCCACAAAGTCTAAGTTGGCGTGCATCGACCGATGACTTAGATCCAAATATGACGAGAAGATGAGTATTCTCTCTAAATCCACTTTGAGGAATGAATCTTTTTCTTGGCTCAACTACCACGCACATGCACTTCGTGATGAACCCAATCCAAGCCATATCTACCCATGGAAGGTTGCAAGTGTCGGTCATGGTCAAAGTTCATCATCCCACATATGTCGTGCGTATTGACCTCAAGTCAAAGGAGTATCGCATCGCTCCCACTAACCGAGACACCCGTAGACACATATAGTGGAAATACATCAAACGGTTTCTGGGATGGGTATACCAATACCCTTTAAGGTATTTGTGCATCCATCATGAGATACCTTGTATCTCGTAGTAAGTGAGATCTTACTACACTCTCTAAGAGTATGATGCAGATCGCACACCAATCTCCATTGCATCATCAATATCTCATTCTTGATGATCCTTGATCGGGGCTATTTGAGAGTCATGCTTAAGTAATCTGAGTTCTCACAAGCTCAATGACAGCAATGACTCATGGGAACACTTGTACGAATAAATGCAAACAATCAAACATAATATTCAAACAAGTGTATTGCCATACATTAATATTAAATGAACTATAACATTAAATCAAATTGAATATCATCGAGTATTATGTCCTAAAAATAGATTGTCTCTAGGACATTAAAACTAACATTCTATAGTTCAAATTTGAACTAAAGTGCAGAAATTTTCTGAACTTTGTACCTGGTTGTAATGTTTTGGGTGACTTTGTAGTGGAATGTTCTTCTCCCTAATAATAATAATTAATTCCAAATATAATTATTATTAATTATCCATAAATTAAATATTAAATCCAATTTAATATTTAATCAACCAACTATAATCTATAAAAGAGAATTACTTGTTGTATGACCCATAGGCCCTTATATATCAAGTGATTAGTCCAACTAACGATCTTAATAGAACCCTAGACAATAAATCAAACATTCTCAATATATAAGGTATGTTGCGAGGTATTTGAAACAACCTGTAATATTACGTTGGCTATTGTGATAATATCCTTTCATTTACGAATGCCCGATTAAATCTTGAACATGATGAAGTGTCTATTCAAATAACTTAATCACATTTTCTCATTACATTAATTGATCACGTTTGTCACATTTGGACACAAAGTCCAAACGTGATGTGCATTGGCCAGTGACTAACAATCCAATTAGTATGAGATGATGAGCACTCTCTCTAAATCCACATTGAGGAATTAATCATTTTTTTGGCTCAACTACCACGCACATGCACTTTGTGATGAATCCAATCCATGTCATATTTACCCATTAAGGATGCAAGCGTCAGTCATGGTCAAAGTTCACCACGCCAGAGGAATATCACATCGCTCCCACTAACCGAGACACCCATAGACACTTAATTGGAATAACATCAAACGGTTTCTTGGATGGGTATACCAATACCCTCTTAGGTATCATTGCATCCATCATGAGATGCCTAGTATCTCGTAGTAAGTGAGAACTATTACACTCTCTAAGAGTATGATACAGGTCTCACACTAATCTCAAATGCATCGTCAATATCCTTTTCTTGATGATCCTTGATCGGGGCTATTTGAGAACAATGCTTAAGTCATCTGAGATTTCACATTCTCAATGACAACATTGGTTCATGGGAACATATATAAGAATAAATGCAAACAATCAAACATAATATTCAAACAAGTGTATTGTCATACATTAATATTAAATGGATAAAAATATTGTTGGGAAATGAATTTAATAAAGGAGATTTTGATTAGATCCCAAAACCCCTGAGTATGACAGTTCAGGATAATCTTGATAGATGAGTCAGGATTCAGTTTTAGAGTGTTCAGGATGTTATCTGCACAATGTATAGTCAGCAGATATAGATCAGGATAGATTAAGAAGACTCGATATGAAATCGAGAATCAAAGACTTCGATGTGAACCGGAAATCAAGATTCGATATGAGGCCCGAGAATCTGAGACTCGATATGAGATCGAGAATCAAGACTCTTCGAGATGAGAAAATCAAGACTCGGTATGGGATCGAGAAATCAAGACTCAAAGATGAAGACTCGATATATCTCTGGCTTCGGAAGAATCAAGACTCGAGAAGATCAAGATATCAAGATCAAGACAAAGGATCTTTGAAGGTACAAGAATTATCAAGACTTCGGAATGTCTTGAATGCTCAGTATATCCTGAATGTTCCGAGGAACTGAAGCTGAGGAATATAGCCGTTGGAATCCAGCTGACATGGAACAATGAGAGGAAGACAACCAGCCTGAAAAAGCTGCAGAACTTACAAAGAATAGTATGAATTTGAATGTGATTCTCTCCAACGGTAACATTCAAATCCACACTATAAATACAAGTTCTTCCTACATTATTAAGTGAGGATGCGTGGAGAATATAGCACACGATGCTACAGAGCCAAGAGAGTTATACTCAAAGCATTCCCACCCTAGAACACAAGTCTGTAGATATACAAATATATTCAAAGAGTGTTCTAGAACCCAATCTAAGTAACCCACGATGTATCCTACGCTTAGAGAGATTTTCCCAACCTTAGCATTGAGGCTAAACAAATGTAAGGGAAAATCTCACCATAGTTGGAGACAACACAAAACTCAAACCCCATTCTCGTAAGAGATAACCAGTGGTGAAGTGAGGTAGTTGTTAGGCAATCCCGAGAGAAGGTGATAAGTCCCGATTGGAGTGTGAACTCATTAAACATCTAGAGGCAAGCCCGAGAGGGTGATAAGTCCAGTTTGAGTTAGTAAACTACAGAGGTAGTCAGAAAGCTCAAAGTAGAAAGGTTAGTAAACTAAAGAGGTAGTCAGAAAACCTTAGGAAGTGTTTGAAGGAATTTCCCTAGGAACAGGGAGAGTGGATGTAGGAGCTTGAGTCTCCGAACCACTATACGTTGTTGTGTTCTTTACTGCTTTAAGTTCTTATCTTGTCATATGCATTCGATTATAAGCAAAACACAACACATGAGCTTAAAAGAGAAAAAATCTGGAATCACCATTCCTTCACCCCTGTTTTTATATGCATTTCATGATTATTCCGCATTTCATGGGTTTTCCACTAGGGACTAACAAATATTAAATCAAACAGAATATTATCGAGTATTATGTCCTTACAAAGATTATCTCTAGGACACTAACACTAACAATCTCCCACTTGAACTATAGTCAATCACCTACATTCCTAACCCCTAGACCATCAAAATGTCTAGTGTGTACATGAACACTAAATGTCTTGGTGAAAGGATCAACCAAATTATCTTCTGTGGGAACACGTAACTCGACAACAATCTCGGGCATTCCCACAGACCCCGACACCACAATTCTCCCGCTCGGGGAATCCCACAGCTCGTCTAGGTCCACCGGACCTCAACGCTTTAAGGTACTCTGATCGGGAGCCAAATTCTTTGCAACAGTTCGCTTCGAGGTCCGAGGTCATGGAGGAGTTCGGACCTTCGTTTTTAGGGTACCCATGGATTTGCCTTGCTCTTTCGCCTTTTTCTTCTCAACTTTCTTCCTCGAAAGCTCCATGGCCAATGCAACCTTCTCGGCCATGGCCTCGGCGTTCAGATTCTCCATCTCCTTTTGGCTTTTGGTGAGGTAAAGCGGATAGATTCAATGAAGGTGACTAGAACGAAGATAAGTAAACACATGAACAAAAAATATCAAAACAAACATCAAGAAGCAAGACAAGGAAATACGCATACTGGGAATTTCGGGCACAAGAGATCCGTGAGGTGGCAAAGTCAGACCAGTTCGCTCCCAACACTTTAGCTTTTGAAGAACGGATAAAGAGCGTTTCCGAGGTCGATTAAGAAAAGTTGAGCGAGTCAAGTAAGGAACGGGATAGAGATCTCAGATAGCTTGGTGGCAGGAGGACCTGAAAAGAAGAGAAAGAGTTAAATTAGTACTTAAGAAAATATAAGAAATAAAGATCTCACGATCAAATTTAGCAAAATCGCATGGGATAAGTTGATATCCGAGGAAGCCGAGATCGAACATCGGGATCTGCCATGCCCCTCCCACAAACCACCATTTCTCTTTCCAATCCTGAACTTTGTTAGGGAGATCTTCAATGATTTTTATATGGGGGCAGGACTTCACGTAATAGTACCTTGCATCCGCCTCCCATATCGGAAGCGAGGTCATAAAGTTTAGCTCTTTAGCCGACAGGAAGGCCTGAGGATGAAGCGACCAGACAGAGAAATCAACCCCATTATGATGCTCTACCCATTGGGCGTAATATGTGTCGGGGCCAAGCCTTAGAAGTTTAGAAGCTCACTAATAATGGGGTGAAGAGGGAAGTGAATCCCTGCAGCCATGGTGTCATAGCTCATCGCAAGCAGCCTTTGGGGGGCTGATCGGCATAATCCACTTTGTATTTAGGTACCCAAAAATGTACATCGCTCGGAACTTGGAGACATTTTCGCTAGATAAACAAATCAGCTTCAGAAACCACACTATTGACGTCTTTCACTTTATAAATGCTTTCAGATCTGACCTGGGTGGGTTTGACGTTATCTTCGGGAGGATACAAGGTGAGGTACTCATGGAACCTCAGAGAGCGCTCAACTTCATTGACCTCGTCGTCATCACTTGGGACCTTGGGAATTATTTCATTCGACAGGAAGTCGAACTCTAAAAAATCAAGGGACCCCGAGCAGCACAGAGCCTCTTCGCCTTCCCCAACTATAATGATAGGGTTTTTGGGAACCACATGGGCTAGGGAGATGGTGATGCAGTCGCGCGATGCAAGCGTCACCACCGCGAAGTCATGGATCCCCCAGCCCGCACTTGCACTGACTTCACGGTCTCTGAAGAAACCTCTACAACACCCTCTTCTCCCCCCTAATGCACTTGGCCTCCCCGTCGATGGATTATCAAGGGAGCCACACTCTCTGTAGAGCTATCACTCTCAGATACCATTTTTTCAGAAAAGTTACTAGAGAAACGGGAAAGAAAATTGTCTTTATCTTTCCAATACGAAAGCACCACAAAATTTGGGTCAAAGAGCAGTCACCGGAAATTGGAAGAAGCGTCGCCGAAAATCGCAGGGAGAATATTTTGCTAAGAAATTCGAAAAGAAAATGAAAAGAGAGAAAGTGGTAAAGAGGGCATATTTATAGGGATGTCTAGGGCGCGTGAGGTCAGCTCGCAACCCTTAGCATCGGGCGCGTGAACCTCAGGTGCCATCATTTCCTAGGGTTCATAGGCTCAACAGTCGAAGCGAACAACCGTCACAAGCAACAAGTAACAAGCCACTATCACGCATATCTGCAAAGCTACTGCACCTCATGCAGCCCACCGAAGTATAAAAGGGTAGCTCGCATTCTTGAGCAAGAGCAAAAATACGACCTAGGGGCTATTGTTGTGTGCATATAGCGCGCGTTGGGTCCAAGCCCATCGATCAACCACCATAATTCATCATAGAAATTTGTGGAACTTATCAGAGACCTACCTCGCAATTGGACCACGAGGTATGATTGAGCGGGGTTCTCTGCCCCGAGGTCGATGACCTCGGCCGACGTAAATCTGAGAGTATTAACTATGATGTGATGTGTGTCAGAAATCGGGTACATAATATATTTCCTAAACCATGCTTAGATCAGAGAGAAATCGGAAAAAGACTGCCTCGAATGACCGCTCAGTGTGCCTAAAATGGCTATATCC
The DNA here is from genome assembly GCA_037126765.1 of Stenogyne calaminthoides. Classification (NCBI taxonomy): domain Eukaryota; kingdom Viridiplantae; phylum Streptophyta; class Magnoliopsida; order Lamiales; family Lamiaceae; genus Stenogyne; species Stenogyne calaminthoides. Next base: position 25,229,813 of record JBBCBC010000031.1, on the reverse strand, counting down.
CTACAAATTAGGAAATTACCCAGATCAACGTGCCAGATCTGCGAGGTGATTAAACCTTGGGCGACCTCCCGCGAGCTCCGGAAGGAGATTAGATAAAATCTTTAGTATTTAATGTTTTGCAGGCCCTTGGCGGCCCATGTACTTGTAAACCGGAAGAGTGAGCTCCACTCTTTCACAACATTATAAATAAAGGTCATTTATGACCTAAGAAAAGAGAGAAATCATACCATATCAAACCTCTTGCCAATTTACTTCTTGCATTTATGAAGAAAAAATATTCTAACTCCCAATCATATGCAATGAATGCTACATACATATCTTAATTACTTGTTTGTGTAACTAAAGTCTTAAGCCACACTCAGACTCTCTAATCCGATATTTTAGTACACAACAACAGTGAAAGTTTTTTTGGAATAAGTTTCATTGTTACACACATAAGCTATCACTGCCATATATAGAAACTATCACTGTTACTTAGAAAAACTATCAATGTTACCCAGTAAAACTATCACTATTACTCAAAATCGTTCATAGTGTTATTGTTCCTTACACCTTCATCTTCATTGCTCTTTATTGCATGAATTGGTGAGCATCGCGACGGTGCGACGCAAGAGAGATGATTGAGCGCGCGACGACACAAGATAGATGACTGAGTACTCGAGGGCGATGCGAGAGACGATTGAGCGATGTGAAATACTGGAATTAGACTGAGCGCGTGCAATGCAAGAAAAAATTAGGGTCAACCCATCCCTTGAAATGGGTCATATTGAATCAGGGTTCATAGTGTGAACTTGGTTCATTGGAGTGTTACGCTAATAATATGATCTATTGATACAAACAAAATCATTTCATATACTCTATGGGTCAATTAGTGAATTAACTAAGTTTATACATGTTGGGATATTTTAGTTTTGATGAATTATGCCAAAACATTATCAACTTGTATTTTTGAAGCTAATCTACAGATAATAGTTGTTGAGGAACGAGAACAAATTGAGGAACTCACGAAATCGACGTAGATGATCGAGATCGGAGGTCGAAATTTGAGACTGATCGAGATCAAATGAGTAAGAAGAGTTCCGAAGTCAACTGATGAGCTGAGCAAAATCAGAAGAAAAGATAAGCTAAGCCAGCTGATCAGAAGAATCAGAAGGTCAAAAGATCGAGACGACGACGAAACGGACTGATCGGAAGACCGGATCGGATGACCGAAACGGACTGATCGAAGACCGGATCGGATGACCAAATGACCGGATAAGAAGAGGAGGTTGCGGTCGGAAGAGGAGGCGGATGAGGATGATCGAGATCGGGCGTGATCGAGATCGGATATGAAGATGAGCGGATGATCAAGATCGGGCGTGATTAAGATCGGATGTATTAAACCGATATGCTAACCTAATATGCTAACTTTGATGTACTAATCGATCGCGAGATAAACCGATATCTTGACTGATGTTATCTTGATCGATCATGTGAAATTTGATCGAGATCGAGAAGAAATCGATATCGAAAACCGAAATCTGCATACGGATCGGAAAGAAGTCATCGGAAGAGAAGTCATCTGAAGTCATATTCATCGAGAATCGAACGCTTCTCGATTATCGGTTAGCCTGAAAAGCAGTGACTGAGGTTAGGATGTGCGAAGATAGAAGAAATTTGAACTCGGTCGGCTGAGTGTCGATATGCTTTGATCGAATAAGGTCCGCCGTGAAGAAGTCCGTTGAATCAAGAATCCCGAGTCCAAGAAGCCTTGAGTTTGAAGAAGCCGATGATCAAACAATCTCAAGAATATAAATTTTTGTTAGATTCGGTGGCGTGGACCAATGAGAGGAAGACAACCCGACTGGAAAAGCTGCGAAGAATCTCTGAGAATAGTATGGATTTGAATGTGACTCCATCCAACGGTAACATTCAAATCCACACTATAAATACAAGTTCTTCCTTCATTCTAAAGTGTGGAAGGTGTGAGAAATGCGTGAAAAACACCATTGAAGCTACAGAGCCAAATCATCTAGCCTTTCCACCATAGAACCACGAGCAAGAAATACACGATATATTTAAGAGTGTTCTACCCTAGATCTAAGCACAAATGATATATCCTAAGCTTAGAGAGATTTTCCCATCCTTAGCATTGAGGCTAAACAAATGTAAGGGAAAATCTCAACCTAGTTGGAAACCAAACAAACCTTACCCAAATCAGTCGGTTAAGTTTGTAGGTGAGTGTGAACTCGGTAAACATCTAGCAATCCCGAAAGGGAGGGTAGGCAATCCCGTGTGAGGGTGATAAGTCCCGTTTGAGTGAGAACTTCGGTAAAACATCTCAGAGGCAATCCCGAGAGGGTGATAAGTCCCGTTTGAAGGAATTTCCCTAGGAACGGGGAGAGTGGATGTAGGAGCTTGAGCCTCCGAACCACTATACTTTGTTGTGTTGTTTACTGCTTTATGTTCTTATATTGTCATATGCATTCGATTATAAGCAAAACACAACACATGAGCTTAAAAAGTAAAAAAAAATTGGAATCACTCTGCCCTCTCCCCTGTTTTATATGCATTGCTTTTAAAATGTTTGCTTCCTCAAAGGTGAAAATGAGTTTTCCCAATGGGACCATCAATTGGTATCAGAGCGGGATCTCAATAGATCACTATTTTTCAAAGTGATCGCCTGAGCTGATCCATTTTTAAAAAAAAAAATCTCTCGATATGATACCTCACAGTGGTATCAGAGCGGGTTGTTCAATAGGTCACAAATTTCAAAGTGACCGTCTGAACTGATCTTTTTAAAACCAAAAAACCCGATCTCTGTAAATGCATATTTTTCAAATGTTTTGGCGTCATTATCAAAAAGGGGGAAATTGTTGGGATATTTTAGTTTTGATGAATTATGCTAAAACATTATCAACTTGTGTTTTTGAAGCTAATCTACAGATAACAAGTTGAGGGGAACGAAGAACAAATTGAGGGGAACTCACGAAATCGGGCGTAGATGATCGAGATCGACGAGGTTTCAGATTTAGACGGACCGATCGAGATCGGATGAGAGTAAGAAGAGTTCGAAGTCAACCGATGAAATTTGAGCAAAATCGGAAGAAAAGATAAGCTAAGCCACCGATCGGAAGAATCGAAGGTCAAAAGATCGACTGACGGAAACGGACTGATCGAAGACCCGGATCGGATGACGAAAAAGACGATCGAAGACCGGATCGGATGACCAAATGACCCGGATAAGAAGAGGAGGTTGCGGATCGGAAGAGGAAGCGGATGAGATCGACGAGATCGACGTGATCGAGATCGATATATGAAGATGAAGCGGATGATCAAGATCGGGGCGTGATTAAGATCGGATGTGTTAAACCGATATGCTAACCTAATATGCTAACTTTGATGTACTAATCTGATCACGAGATAAACCGATATCTTGACATGGTACTATATTGATCGATCATGAGCCGATTTGATCGGATCGAGAAGAAATCGATATCGAAAACCGTAAATCTGCATACGGATCGGAAAGAAGTCATCAGAAGAGAAGTCATCTGAAGTCATATTCATCGAGAATCGAACGCCATCGATGATCAATTACTGAAAAGCTTAGTGACTGAGGGTCGGATGTCCAAGATAGAAGAGAGGTGAACTCGGTCGACTGAGTGTCGATATACTGATCAGACAAGGTCCGCTGAAGAGAAGTCCGCTGAATCAAGAATCCTGAGTCCAAGGAAGCCTGAGTTTGAAGAAGCTGAGGATCAGACAATCCTGAAGAATATAGCCGTTAGATTCAGCTGACGTGGACCAATGAGAGGAAGACAACCAGCCTGGAAAAGCTGCAAGAATCTACAGAATAGTATGGATTTGAATGTGACTCCATCCAACGGTAACATTCAAATCCACACTATAAATACAAGTTCTTCCTTCATTCTAAAGTGTGGAAGGTGTGAGAAATGCGTGAAAAACACCATTGAAGCTACAGAGCCAAATCATCTAGCCTTTCCACCATAGAACACAGAGCAAGAAATACACGCATATATTTAAGAGTGTTCTACCCTAGATCTAAGCACAAATGCTATATCCTAAGCTTAGAGAGATTTTCCCATCCTTAGCATTGAGGCTAAACAAATGTAAGGGAAAATCTCAACCTAGTTGGAAACCAAACAAACCTTACCCAAATCAGTCGGTTAAGTTTGTAGGTGAGTGTGAACTCGGTAAACATCTAGCAATCCCGAAAGGGAGGGTAGGCAATCCCGTGTGAGGGTGATAAGTCCCGTTTGAGTGAGAACTCGGTAAACATCTGTAGGCAATCCCGAGAGGGTGATAAGTCTCGTTTGAAGGTATTTCCCTAGGAACAGGGAGAGTGGATGTAGGAGCTTGAGCCTCTGAACCACTATACTTTGTTGTGTTGTTTACTGCTTTATGTTCTTATATTGTCATATGCATTCGATTATAAGCAAAACACAACACGTGAGCTTAAAAAGTAAAAAAAAATTGGAATCACTCTGCCCTCACCCCCCTGTTTTATATGCATTGCTTTTAAAATGTTTGCTTCCACACGGTCAAAATGGGTTTTCCCACAGGGACCATCAATACATATACACAAGTTGGCTGGTTCTTTGGTTTTCCCATTCTCTTCATCATCATACCTATACTTTCTCATTAATTCTACAGTTCATTTTCTTCATATGGTAAAAAAACATGTTTCTAAAACCGTACAAATTGGTTATATTTACAGTCTCAAGCATCACAGTGGATTAATAAATATGAGGACACCAAAGAATCTGGCTCTATTTCCGATACGCATGGAGTACGCAAAGCATGATGTTAGATCTCACAACAATGTGATTGAACTATCTCATCCAAATTATATTTCTTTAAACATGATCAATCAATATGGAAATGTGAATAAAAGAGATATCTGGCATAAGAATGGACAAGAAGGCAGAGAGGACATACAAAGACCAAATTAGTAAGCTTGTCGGATTAAGCATCACACCGGTTATGCAATATTCATTTCCTACAAAGAACACTATGTATCAGCATGTTCCACAAGCTTTTTGAATGCTCTTATGCGGAGCTATTGAATTGTTACTGCACATCCACGGGGATAATCGAACACTGAAAAACATACTTGCTTTGACACTCAACAATTTGCAAAGAATTGATGACAACTGGTATAGATTTTGAGATTGTTAACTCTCAAATAAAAGATGCTCTCTTCAAAGAAGATTGAGGCCTTCTTCATAATCCCATTATTCAATATATGTTTGTAGATTGGGTATCACTTATTTCAGCAGATTTGGACAACCTTCTTTGTAATATGCATTCCTACCGCGGAAATCTTCTTTTTCATGTTCTTTTCTCTGTCTTTTGAATTGTTTCTAATTATTTTATTTTATAATTTATAGTTATGGAGATAAAGTCTACATAAGAAATCATTTGGCTTTCATGAGTCGTAGTCAAAAGAGTTGCATTTGCTATTAACTGTTGGGCCAAGGTAAAAAAGGTGAAATCAAAGGGGTTACGAGTCCAATATGATAGGGTTGTTCTCGATATGGGTGATCATACCGGTTGGATTACAAGCATGATTTACAATTCACTAAGATCAATTTTTAATGTTGTCATACAGTGCTTCAACCATGTTGATATAAAGTATAATGATAGTATATTTCTCAACGTATAGAAAACTCCAATTTGCTAAGATGTATGAAAAATATGACAGTGCATCTTAAAGATAACATCAATCAACAGATGTTTGGAGATCATGATATTGATAACATGATTATGTCAACGTTCGTAAAAAAACATTGATAGCAATCCACCAACAGTTTTGTTTCACGAATCTCCTAGATCACATGATGGTCATGTTAGTTAATTATATTAATTTTGCATTCTTATATTTGATGTGTATATAATTTTTCAAACTTCGACATGATCATATTATCAATATCATGATTTTGAATTTATGTTGATTGATATCAAGTTTATCATTAATATGTACGGTCATGTTTATATTACATCTTAGCAAATTAGAGTTTGTGTCAAGCAAATTAGTATTACCATATTATAAGTTGCACCGACATAGTTGAAGAACCGTATGACAACACCAAAAATATGTATTGGTGGATTAATAATCATGTTATTGATCCAATCGCCATAAGTACCATATCGCGAACAACTCTATCACAATCTTTGAGAATCCCATTGATATCATGAAATTTTCCTACGGCTAACAATTATAGCAAATGCAACTCTTTGACTACTGGTCATGAGAGCCAGAGACGTATCTACGTTGTCTAGTGTGGGGGCATGTGCCCCCATTGTATTTTTTTTCTAATACTATTTTTATATATGTAAATTATGTTATTAGTTGTGGACTAATTAGTAATATGTTAACACTCAATTTCAATTTGAAATGGCACACTTGTGTGAGATAATTTTATAGTGAAATGAGACATAATTTGGGTATGATGCTTTGACACTTTATAAGGAGTGAGTATTAATTTGTGCTAAAATATATCCCATCTCATGTATAAGAGTTTTTGACTAATTTAAATGCATTATCTCAAATATCAATTCTCAACCTACCATTTCAATCGTATTAGACTTGGTTGCTAGTAGATAAATATTCTTAATGTATTTTATATTTGTATCTTTTTGTGCCCCCGTCATAAATATTTTTTGGATCCGTCTCTGATGAGGGCTAAATGATCTATTTAGTAGGTTTCATCATTAATACTAAAAATTATAAAATAAAATAAATTATAATCAATATCAATACAAAAGAAAAAAGATGATGAAATTAAGAGAAGATACCCGCGGTAGTCATGCATAATACGAAGAAGACTCTCCAAATCTGCTGAAAAAAGTGACTTTAATCCTTCAAATATATGTTGAAGGATGAGCTTGTGAAGAAGACAACAATCTCATTTGAAGAGATCATCATTTTATTCCAAAATTAACAATCTCAAAATTTACATCAATTGTCGATGCTGAATCCTCAAATTGTACGAAGAAGGCTATCTAAACCTGCTGAAAAAAGTGACTTGAAACCTTCAAACATATGTTGAAGGATTAGATTGTGAAGAAGACCTCAATCTCATTTGAAGAGGTCGTCATTTATTCCAAAGTTAACAATTTCAAAATTTACATCAATTCTCGATGATGGATCTTCAAATTGTTGAGTGTTAAAGATACATTTTTCAATGCTCAACCATTCCTATGGGTGTGTAGTAACAATTCAATAGCTCCTCGTAAGAGCGTAATGAACGCTTTTGGAACATAATGATATGTAGTGTTCTACGTTTGGAACGCTTCTAGAACATAATGATATGTAGTATTCTGCGTTTGGAACACTTTTGGAACATAATGATATATAGTGTTCTCTCCAGGAGGTGAATACTGCATAACTGGTGTGATGTTTAATTTTGAAAGAATATTGATTTGGTCTTGGTACGTCTCTCCTCCCTCCTTTTCACCATTATGTCAGGCTATGCTTCATCTTTTTTTCTTTCTTATTCACATTTCCATCATGATAAACCATTTGGCATTGATGACCTGTAGAGAAAATGTTAAGGTTGTTGAGAATGATCATGAAAAGAAAATTTTCTTGCATCAATAGGTTAAAGCGAAATATTTGAGAATACAGCGAAACAAATAGGTGATTTGCGAAATATTTGAGGATGCAGCGAAACAAGGTCGTGATTTTACTTGTTAGGTTAATCAATATTTTAACGATACACAAAACCTTGTTTTCAATGTTGTCCAACAATGCATCTAGGCTGGTAAGCCAAATAAGTACAAAGATCATATAAAAGTTATTGCGAACTAGTACAATTATTGTGCAAGGAACATAGTGATGCATATTCATAGTCACTTTGGTAGGAATCGTCGTTTAGGAGACGTTAGCACAGACATTATGCTCATGCCGACGTTTGAAGCGTCAATTGTATAATTCCACGAGAAGTTAGCTCAATCTAATCTCATGAAGTTCATGATTTAGTTAGGTTGGTTTGTATTATTATGTCAACTTCAAGTTCATTTAAAACTTCTTCCTACCAAGTTTGATTTACTTTCTGCTCTAACATTAAACTGGAGTGGACATTTATCAGATATTTTCATGCCAATTTTGTCAAGTGGAGAGATTGATAACATTTGATGCCCTTCTAGGTTACCCTATTCACCCACCTTTCTCCAAGGCGGACATAATCAGAAGCTAATTAGAGATTATTTATTTTTACTGGTTGGCATCCTACTGGATTATTACTATTTTTCTTTTGTTTCTATTTGGGCTTCTTTCTTTGGAACAATTGATTTTCTTCAGACGCTGCTAGATTTTGATTTTTTGCTAATTTCTTGAATTTATTAAACAAGCTTCCGGCAGACTTGACTTATGATCACTTTCGAAGTTTAATATATGTAAAACTTTTGGTTTACATGTTATTGTTTTTCCTTTTGTTGATTCTAGTATATATGGATGATTCTGTCCACTTAGTTTTAATTTTTTGTAGTTATACTTATCTCAAATTTTAAGATAGAAATTTGGAAGTTAAAATCTAATTAACATTATGATTCTTATTAATATATATATACATCAAATAAAATAATGTAAAATTAATATAATTAACTAATTTAAACCATCATGCGATGTGGAAGACCCGCGAAATAAAATCGTTGGTACGTTGACATGATCATATTATCAATATCATGATTTTCGAATTTATGTTGATAGGTATCAATGTTATCATTAAGATGTATGGTCATGTTTCTATTACATCTTAGAAAATTGGAGTTTGTATTAAGCAAATTAGTATTACCATATCATAAGTTGCACTGGCATAGATGAAGCAACATATAATAACACCAAAAATAGGTCTGGGTGGATTAATAATCATGTTATTAATCCATTCGGCATAAGTACTCTTATCGCGAACAACACTATTATAATCTTTGAGAATCCCATTAATATCATGGATTTTTCCTATGTCCAACAATTTTATAGCAAATGCAAATTGTTGACTACTGGTCATGAGTGTCAAATGATCTTTTAAGTAGATCTCATCCTTAAGACTAAAGATTATAAAATAAAATTAGTTATAATCAATATCAATACAAAAGAAAAAAAATTAAGATAAGATACCCACGGTAGGCATGCATAATACAAAGAAGGCTATCTAAATCTACTAAAGAAAGTGACTTTAAACCTTCAAACATATGTTGAAGGATGAGATTGTGAAGAAAACTCCAATCTCATTTGAAGAGGTCATCATTTGTTCCAAAGTTAACAATCTCAAACTTTACATCAATTTTCGACGCTGGATCTTCAAATTGATGAGTATTAAAGACATATTTTTCAGTACTCGACCATTCCTATGGACATGTAGTAATTATTCAACAGCTCCTCGTAAGAGCGTTTTGAACGCTTTTGGAACATATATATGATATGTAGTGTTCTCTCCAGGAGGTGAATACTGCATAACTGGTTTAATGTTTGATTTTGAAAGCATACTGATTTAGTCTTGGTAGGTCTCTCCGCCCTCTTATTCACCTTTATTTCAGGCCTATTTATGCTTCATCTTTCACTTTCTTATTCACATTTCCATCATGAAATGTTTATGGTAAAATATTTTGGCGTTGATGATCCGTGAAGATAGAGTTAAGCTTGTTGAGAATTGTCATGAAAAGAAAATTTTGCTTAATGAGTGATTTTACTTGTTGGGTTAATGAATATTTTAACAATCCACAAAATCTTGTTTTCAATGTTGTCCGACAATGCTTCTTGGCTGGTAAGCTAAATAACTACTGTTGGGATATTTTAGTTTTGATTATTTATGCCAAAATATTATGTAATTCTCAACTTGTATTATTTAAGTTCATTTCTACAGGTAACAAGTTGAGGGGGAAATGAAAAAGTTGAAAGGGAACTGATTTGAAATCTCCTGAGAAAATAAGCCCAAAGACAAGTGGCCTGAATGGAAAATAGGCCAGAAGACAAGTGGCATGAATGGAAAATAGACCTGAAGAAAAGTGACCTGAATGGAAGAAGTGTTGGTCCCGGTGTAAACGAGTGTCACACGTGTATGGGGGGGGAATACACGTGTAAGGTGATTTTTTTAAAACTTAACTGAGATCAGTGAGTCATGTTGTCCTGAGATTCGGTCCTGAGAAGCACAAATTGCCCTGAGTCAAGAGTCTACTGAGACAAATAACTCTGAGCGGCTTTCAGAAACTTCAAATTAACTCAACTGATCTTTGAGAATCTATAGAGTCCAAATAAGCTTGGAGTAGATAATAATCTTACTGACTACTCAGAAGAGTTTATCAGTTTGATTACTATCTAGACTAGCTAATCTAGAGTGCGGAATGTGAAGGCCATAAGTTTATACTCGTTTTAGTATGCTAAAAAATTTTCCTTAAGAAATCAGTGGTTAAGGCTGTGATTCAAATTAATGCAAGTTCAGTGGATTGATTCCAACTGAATATCAGAAATGCTTTCAGTAAAATATGCAACAGATAACAATGCAAAGCAGAAAGCAAAAACAACACAGCAAGTTATAGTGGTTCAGAGACTCAAGCTCTTACGTCCACTCTCTCTGATCTTCAGAGAAATTCGTTAACTCACTTCTTCTACTACCTCAAGCTTTCAGACTGACTCCTAGCAGCTTACTAACTTATCACCTACGAGCTTTCAGACTGAACTCCTGCAGCCTACTAACTCAAAACACATACAAGCTTTCAGACTGAACAATCAGCTTACTAACTTCTTCTCTAGAGTCTTCCGACTGAACACAGTAGCTTACTAACTCTTTACAACTCTTCTCTCTTCCAACTACTACACATACAAACTACCTAATCAAAGGGTTTGGGGTTTGGTTGGTTTCCAACTAGGGTGAGATATCATTTTACAAAGAGAACACAAGTAAAAAGGCTATGGATATCTCTAAGACTAAGCTTTGGGTAAGAACTTAATTCTAGGCTTAGTAATGAGCTCTCTTCTATGATGAAACACTTGGGAAATTCAAGGGGTTTCGAGTGCTTCACAATAATGCTTGAATACGTATGAGCTCTTGAGTTGCTTTGATTTCCCATGCCTTGAAGTGTTCAAGATCACTGGTATTTATAGGCAACTCTTTGAAGAAGTCCTTTGAAAACTATCCGTTGGAGAGATAGCATCTAGGGTTTCTTCTTTGAGTATATGATGAATGGCTCCATTAGGGTTTGAACGTACCCTTGCATGTATTAGAAAATATCCAGACACGCAGTCAATCACCATTTTCTGTGAACAAGACAAATATCTATGCTGACATTTTTTCAGACAAATGTCAATTTCAGTGTCAGGAAAGTACGTTGTTGTCGCCTCCTCATTGGTCGATTTCTTCCTTTGAACAGAGACAACAAAAATGGCTCTTTTAGTTAACCAACACTGAGTTGATATTAACTTTAGTGTCCACGAACGTATAACATTCTCTTTGCATGTACTCAGAATGAACAAACACTATTTTATCTCTAAGTGTTATGTTCAGGATCTGTTACTTCAGTACAAAAAAGTCTTCAGGTTCTTCTGATCTTCAGGGTCTTCTTAATCTTCAAGGTCTTCTAATCTTCAGGTTTTCAAATCTCCAGGTTTATACTGATCTTCAGGTTTATACTGATCTTCAGGTTTATACTGATTTCAGGTTTATACTGATCTTCAGGTTTATACTGATCCTTCAGTACATTTTAGTTCTTCAGTATAGCTTGGTCTTCAGGATACTTCTGATCTTTTAGATAAACAAGAGAAACCTATTCTATCCTGAACTAAGTCTGCTGACTATACATGGTGCAGACCATCCTGATAAAGTGAAACCTGACCCTATACTATCAAGATTATCCTGAAACATGTCATACTCAGGGGTTTTGGGATCTAATTAAAATCTTTATTTAAATTCATCTCCCAACAATTTCCCCCTTTTTGATGATGCCAAAACCATCTTGTTACAAGCTTGCATACAAACATAAATCTAACATCTATTCAGGTTTCAAATTTATAAAGAAAGTAAGGCAAATATCAACCAATCAGTAAGATAATGAGATATTACCTTTTTGATCAACAACAATCAATAGATTTTCATTAAAGTACAAGAACCAAAGGTACATATTACAAAAAGGTTCTCTGATAATTCTACTGATAACAAAAAGAAACAACCAAGATTCACTTTAATCTTCTTCAGACTCTATTTCATCCGCAGGAGGCTTCAGGTTGAACTGATCATAGTATTTGATCCTCAGTTCTTCCCTCTTCTTCAATGTCTCATCATCATTCCCAGTCAGGCCCAAATATTCTGCCTGATCAACAAAATCTGCCTGGATTAAATCATAGTTAACTAAACCATTTCTGAATCTTGGTGGAGGATACTTTATCTTCCCAGGAGCTTTTGGTTGGTATCCCAAGGTATCAAATATGTTGAACCATTTCTGGCAATCTTCAGCATAATGTTGAAGCATGTAAGCAATGAATGCTCCATCTCTATCAGCATTGGGCTCAGACCAATTCAGGAGAACATAATTGTTGAACACAAATTCCCTCTTGGTCGTTTCCCATTTATCATTCATTTCAATTGGCATCCACTTGTCGATGTGGGACCACTGCCTCTTCCTTGGCTTGGTACCTCTTCTCCTTAAGATCATCCTCTGGAATCCTCCCAGTTTCCTCTTGGCTTCTTCTCTTCCTTTCCTTGTCATTTCTGACCCAGAGACTGATTCCTTTTCTTCTCAGCCTCTAAGGCCCTGATAGAATTGTGTCAGTCCCAGTTTAGTCTTTTGTGGAGACATCATACTCTCCATAACCTTCTTTGAATAAGTCATCCACATCAGACTCTACATCTTTTCCAGCCAGTTCCTGTGCAACCTTCTCAATATCTTCCTCAAACTCAGTAAACAATTTTCTCTGAGTAGGCTTACTTGGTTTGGCCATCGGTTTAGACTTGAGAGGTTTTTCAACATATGCAGCAGGCTTCTTCTGAGGTATCAGGATCCCATAATCTTCTCCCTGCTTGCTAGACTCCATGGCAGCCTAAGGATGAATTAGCATTTCAGCTTCTTTCCTCTTTCCTCTGTTGATCTCAGCAGGAAATTGTTCAGATTGTTTTTCCAGAGGTGGCAGGGCAACAAGCTTGTCATAGCTTTCCCCCTTTTTGGCATCATAGTTGGCAATCAGCTCAGATAAGATTCTGTCCATGTGGAGTTGTTCTCTGCCAATAGACCTCACTTCTGCAGCCACTTGGAAGTGTTCATCCTGAATCCTTTGAAGCATGTTTAGCCCAGTGCTGGTGTCTTCAGAAAGACCACCATAGGTTGCCTTCATCCTCTCCATCGAGGAGTTTCTCATCTCCTCAACAGCTGAACTGATCATCTCCTCAGCCTTTGAATTCAACAAATCCTCAAGGACCTTAGCCTTCAGGTCAAACTGCTTCTCCATTTCCTCCTTCATCCCTTTGGCCACATCATCCATCTTTGTACTGAATTCAGTAAACTTATTATCAAAAGCGATAGATAATGAGTTTACATGATCAACTGTGACCATGGATGTGCTGATGGATTTGATGAGATCACCCTGAGAAGCTTGTTCAGCAGTTATATTTGTTACTTCATCAACTAGAGGTTCGAGCTTTGTCATTTGACCAATCATTGGCTCAAACGTAGTCAGGTTCTCTAAGATAGGTGTGAAATCAACAGTAGGTTGTGGGATTGGGATCTCCTCTGCTTCAGTTTGAAGTCCAACTTCATTGACTTCAGTAACCTTTTCAGTTTGCTCCTGAGGGGTTTCTTTAAATGTAATCACCTGATGTTCTGGAACATCCTGAGTTTGTTCCCCCTGAGCAGATGCTCCAGCCTCAGCAGACTTCTGACTACCCTCAGCAGGGTCCTTATCAGTGCGATCCTTGTCCTGAGCCTCAGCAGGTTTTTTGGACTCAAACTTTTCAGCTTTTATCCTCAGCCTCCTTCTTCCTAGGCCTGCAAATGCATCTAATTCAGCTACCTCTTCAGCCCAGAAATCTTCCCCTCGGAAGTTTCCAATTCTCAGCATCATGGCAAGGGTTTGGTTCACTATTAGCATGGCAGTTTTCAGCCTGATAAACATATCCTGAAGGTCAGGATATTTGGCTAGGATAGGGAAATGGTCAAGAATGAATCTCTCAGCTTTCAACCTCCATTCTTTTTCTTCAGCTTCACCTCTCCTGAGTTCAGGAAGGGGTGATTCTTCTTCAGAAGTAAAATGTGCTTTTGAAGGTATAAGAATTTTTGGCTCTGAGGGGTGTGTGGTTGGGATCTATATTTGGGTAACTTCAATAGGTTGTTGGGAACCTATGAAGATCTCTTGTATGATCCTATCATCTCCAATGCTGGTACTGAGGACTTCAGTGAATACATCTTCTTCCCTCACTTGTTCAGGGATTTTCGCTGCTTCAGCCTCAGTAGCTTGTGAAACTGCTTTCACAAGGGTATCCAGTGGAGATTTCTCCCCTTAAGCAATATCACTCATCTTCCTTAATCTCTTCTTTTTCCTTTGCTCTTCCTGAGCCTTCTTTTGCTCTCCTGTTTCCCGTTTCACTCTCAGGAGTTCTAGTGTCTTCCTTCTCTTTTCAGGCTCTTTCTCCACCTCCTTTGACACTTTCTTTCCCTTGGAGATTTCAGAAATAGGGATTCTATCATGATCAGATGCAGAGCTTTCCACTTCAATCTGCTCTGTTTCATGTTCAGGCTCTTCTGGGATAGCCTGCTCCTCAGGCTCATCTTGAGCAGTTGAGCTCGTGCTTTGAGAAGCCACCTGTCTTCTCTTCTGCGTTTTAGGCTTGCGAAACATGATCCTATTTCAATTGAAATTCGTGCCTGTCAAGAAGAACATATCTTTCCTGGGCAAAGTCTCCAGTAGATAGCTTATCTTGGAGCCAAACAACACCTTCCCAGCTCGAGTGAATGTCTCCTTTGAGTTCGACCTTAGAACTGGAAAATCTATCCAAAATTTCCTGTTCTCTCCCAATCATATAACTCATAGGATCCTCTCCTTTATCATTTAACTCAAAGACATCATTAATATTGGTTAGAGATAACCTTACCTCTTTGTTTACAACTACCTCTGCTTTGGGTTTTGCAAATGTCCCAAAGCTCAGTTGTGAAACCAGAGAACCGTTGGTGTCTATCTGAAGATTGATGGCAAACTGCAAAACTTCTTGAGATAACTCCAACTCCGTCTCATTCTTGATTAATCTTCCCAATTCGCCATTCTAAATATATGCAACGCTTTTTTCTTCCAATAGAAGAACATCTGTTGTCCACCATCTCTACAACATGTTCGAAATAAGGTTTCTCGGTTTCGGCAAGATTCCTTATCATTCCGTGGCTTGGATACTCCATTAGGATTTTAGAATATGAGAAAGTTTAGAGTATCGGAGAAGTTTGGATAGTTAGAACGTTTTGAAAGTTCTTGCAAAGTGTAAAGTATGATAAATGTTTGGGGATGAAGTGTATATATGATTGAGAGGAGTGATCAATGGTTGAGATTAAATCAGAAAGAACGATTAAGATTTAATCTGGGCTTGAAAAAATCAAGAAATTTATTTCTATTAATAGCAAATAAGCAGTAAAGCATTTTAGTGGCAACAAAATAGGGTATCAAAATGATGTTTCATTTTAATCAAGGTAAACCCTTGGTGTTCTGCCAAAACTTTAGCCAATAATAATTCTTTAGACATTCCCGCTAAAAGTTCAGGTATCTTGTATTTATTTCAAATGATTACTGACTGAAATAAATACTAGTGAGTAAATGCATGCATCAAATGTGCTTCAGGATTAATTAAATATTTAATCCTTACTGAACATTGACCTTTGGCAAAATTCATCCTGACTCTCAGTTTCCATCCTGAGTAAATTTTGTCCTGAGTTTTTCTTAAAAAAAAAAACTTCATGCATCCGAAGACCTTCATTCTTCAGGATAAATTACTCACCTGGGTCCAACATACCCAATTCAACTGATAGTTCCTGAAATCTTATTTCAGCCAAAGGCTTAGTAAGAATATCAGCTCTCTGTTTATCAGTATGAATTTTCTCCATCCTGATGTCTTTCTTCTCAACATGATCTCTGATGAAATGATGCCTGATATCCACATGCTTACACCTAGTGTGCAATACAGGATTTTAAGATATTGCAATTGCACTGTTGTTGTCACAAAATATAGGAACTTCATTGGCCATAACCTTATAATCTCTCAATTGTTGCCTTAGCCAAAGAATCTGTGCACAACAACTTCCTGCAGCCATGTATTCAGCTTCAGAAGTTCTAGTTGCTACTGAGGTCTGTTTCTTTGAAAACCAGGATATCAGCTTGCTTCCAAGAAATTGACAAGTTCCTGTAGTGGACTTCCTGTCAATTATGCAACCACCATAATCAGCATCTGAATAACCATTTAATTCAAGGTTATCATCAGCTGGATACCATAATCCTCTATTCATTGTGCCCTTTAGATAACTTAGTATATTTTTGGCAGCTTCCATGTGACTAGTCTTAGAATTAGCTTGGTACCTTGCACATATCCCAACAGCAAAAGTAATGTCAGGTCTACTTGTTGTGAGATAGAGCAATGATCCAATGATCCCTCTATGAACAGTATGATCAACTGATTTGTCTTCAGGATCAGGATCCATCTTGTAATTAATATTCATAGGAATTCTAACTTCATTGCAATTCTGAATTCCATACTTGGCAATCAGATCTCTTGTATATTTTGCCTAATTGATGAAAACTCCTTCTTTAGATTGTTTGACCTGAAGTCCTAGAAAGAAATTCATCTCCCCCATCATTGACATCTCAAACTTACCTTTCATCAGTGTAGAAAACTTATCACACAACTGATGATTTGGGGATCCAAAGATAATGTCATCCACATATATATGAACAAGTAAGATATTTTTCCCATCTTCTATTCTGAACAAGGTTCTATCCACAGTACCTTTGGTAAAACCATGATCAGTAAAAAATTGAGATAGAGTATCATACCATGCTCTGGGTGCTTGCTTCAGAGCATACAAGGCTTTCCTGAGCCTGTAAAATTGGTCATTTTTGCAGAAGCTAGGAGGTTGTTCCACATAAACCTCTTCTTTAAGCACACCGTTCAGAAATGCACTTTTCCGTTAGATATACTTTAAATTTCATGTGAGCAGCATATGCAAGAAACAATCTGATGGCTTCTAGTCGAGCAACAGGTGCAAAGGTTTCATCATAATTCAAGCCTTCTTCTTGGGAATAACCTTGTGCAACTAGCCTTGCCTTGTTTCTTACAATGACATTATTCTCATCTCTCTTATTCTTGAACACCCACTTAGTTCCAATCACATTGTACCTCTTAGGTCTTTCCACTAACTCCCAGACTTCATTCCTAGCAAACTGATTTAGCTCTTCTTGCATAGCCATAATCCAATTTGCATCCTGTAGAGCTTCATCAATCTCAGTAGGTTCTTTCTCAGATAGGAAGTAGCAGAATAAGGCACTTTGTCCATGGAACCTTCTTGTTTTGACTCCTTCAGATAATTCTCCAACAATCGGACTTGTAGGATGATTATCCAACCATGTTCTTCTGGATGTTCTCCCTTCAGTATTGTCCTCAACATCATAAATGTTAGGTTTAGGTAATTCATTAAACTCAGGGAACAACACAAAAGGAAAGAGTGAATCATCTTCCTCAGGGGATATTTCATTTTGAACATTGTCAGGGACATTTGTTCCCCCTTGGTTGATAGATTCAGAGTTTGCCTCTGCTGTGACCACATCCTCATCGACATTACATACCTGAGTCTGAATTGGTGTCTGTTCAGATTGGTCAGCTTCAGTGTGTTGGCTTTCCTTCAGTGGAGAGCTTTTGTCCTGAGTATCACCAGCCTGAGTATTTTCATCCTGAATCTCTCCTTCTTCTGAGTCAGTTTCACTTCATTCATAGTAAGTGATTGACTCCTTCTTTTCAGGCTCAGATGATGGTTTTACATTCTTTTTCAGGCTAAGTCTGGTGATCCTCTTAGTCAGGTCTCCTAAATCAACTTCATGTTTCTTATGAACACAAGTAGATTCATCAAATACAACATGAGGTGTTTCTTCCACAATAAGAGTTCTACATTTGTAAACTCTGAAGGCTTTACTAATTTCAGAATATCCTAAGAATATCCCTTCATCAGCTTTGCTATCAAATGTTTTCAACTGATCTTTACCATTATTGTGTATGAAACACTTACAACCAAACATACGAAAGAAAGAAACAAGTGGCTTCCTTTCATTCGATAGTTCATATGGAGTTTTCCCTTGATTCTTGGTCAGCATGGATTTGTTCTGAGAGTAGCATGCAGTGTTGACTGCCTCAGTCTAAAATCTCTTAGGAATGTCAGTTTTCGCAATCATTGTTCTTGCAGCTTCTTTCAGTGTCCTGTTTCTCCTTTCAGCAACACCATTTTTTTGTGGGGTCCTTACAGCTGATGTTTCATGAGTTATTCCATTTGATGCACAATAATCAGATATAATATGGTTGATAAATTCAGTGCCTTTATTTGATCTTATTTTGATCACATTCAGATTCTTTTCAGTACTGAGTATTTTTAGTAGTTCTGGCAGTTTGGTCTGAGTTTCTTTCTTACTGAGTAAGAATATTACCCATGTATATCTTGAGTAGTCATCAACTACTACCAGTGTGTATTTTCTGCCATTAGTACTCACAGGTGTTACTGGACCAAAGAGATCCATATGCAACAATTGAAGTATTCTATCAGTAGACACTTCCACTTTGCTTTTGAATGATGCTCTAATCTGTTTGCCTTTCTGGCAAGCATCACAAACATGATCTTTACTGAACACTTCATTGGGTAACCCTCTCACAAGTGCTAATCTTGCAAGTTTGTTCAGGGTTTTGAAGTTCAAGTGATTCAGTCTTTTGTGTCATAACCAACTGGTTTCAGTAGTCTTTTTGGCCATTAAACATGTATCCATAGGAGTGAGTCTCCAATCAGCAAGATACACATTTCCTTTTCTAGTACCAGTCAGTAATACTTGTTGTGAAACATTATCTTTCACATAACACAAGTTCTTTGAGAATTCAACAATGAATCCTTTATCACGGAATTGACTGATACAAAGCAGGTTATGCTTTAAACCAGACACATATGACACACCATGGATATGAACAGTATCAATTTCAAGAGTTCCATATCCTTCTGTTTGTCCTTTGGAATTATCTACAAAAGTTATCTGAGGGCCTTTCTGTTCAACATAGTCAGTGAGCAAATTTTTGTATCCTATCATGTGTCTTGAGCATCCACTGTCCAAGTACCATGCAGCAGGTGCAACTTCAGTTCCACTCATCAGGGCTATGTTCTCTTCATTCAGCTTAGTGCCCTTATCCTTCTCCTACAAAACAAATTAGGCCTTAGGTACCCATTTGGTGTAGGGTCCTACCAGGTTAGTTGTACCTTTTGGAACCCAAATCTGTCTGATAACTCTAATGACTTTAGAGTGGCTGATTTGTCTTCCATAAACATCTACATACACATTCACCACCCTAGGTTCCTTAGAAGTATCCTGTGTGTGAGTGCTAGCTTTAGCATGAACACGAGTCTTTGAATTTTTCTTGGGTTCAGGCCTTTTGTTCCATTGATTTGGCTTTGGTGCAGCTGATCTCTGTCTCTTCTGACTTGGGTTTAGGAAACCTTTACCCTTAGGCAAGTGAGGTTTAGGTTTCCTGTACTGAAATTGTGGTTTTTCAGTATCCTGAGGACTTGGTCTCCTCATCTGAGAATTTCTCTGCTGAGTGTTTATCTTCTGAGGATTCCTCTGATGGTTCAGGGCAGATTTCTTCAGGCTAGTATTCTTAGCCTGAGGCTTTGAAGTACTGGCCTGAGGATTTCCTACTGATTGTACAGGTTTTCTAGCCTTTTCCTGAGGTCTGGGCTTTCTTTCCTGAACTCTCAAATTCTCTGAAACCATAGGTCCTTTACACTTGTCTAGAACACGGGGTTGTTCTTCAATAAGAAGGTCAGTATGAACCGCCGGTTTAACAAAGACAGTCTTAGTGCCACTTGTAGAAGCAACATTCAGAAGATCATGTGAGGTTTCCCCTGGAATATATCCTAATCCAGTCTTTATAGTTGCAGGTCTTTGATAACTCTAAATTTCATCTATTTCTTTAGATGCATAATTTAATAGAGCTAACTTTTTCTGCAAACTATCCTCACTCTTCTTTAGAGTTTCATGTTTCTCAAAGAGGTCATTGAACTCAGTTCTGATAAACTGATTCTCTTTAGTGGATTTCTCTAACTTTCCTTTCAGGGCCTCTATCACCTTCTCTTTCTCTGAGAGTTGTACTTTCAGAACATCAAGTTCATCAGTTACTCCCATCAATTGAGAAGTGATCTCAGCAGTATTAGAGTTTTTCCACTTTAGATTCTCAGCAGTCAGCACTTCATTCTGCTCTTGAGTTTCTATGAACAGTTCTTGTAACACAGAATAGTCCTTCATCAGATTCTCAAAAGAACATATCCTGTCAAAATTACTGGTTACAGATGAACTTGATAACTCAGGTGCTTGTGTAGGAGCAGCAACAGAGATAGAAGAATTTACCTCTTCAATAGCAACAAGGCATACATCATCACTATCACTATCTGAGAACATTTCTTCTGAAGAGCTACATCCTTCTTTAGAATGTTCTTCATCAGCAACCATTGCCTTCTTGCTGGAATACTTCTTGTCTCTCTTGGCTTGCCGGTCCTTTCTTTCCTTGGAACTCAACTCAGGACAGTCATACTGGAAATGACCTTTCTTCTGGCAGCTGTAGCATCTGTTGGTATCAACATTCTGATTATTTTTCTCTTTGGATATGTAATACTTCTTCTTCGATGAAGATCCTTCAGCTTTGTAGTCTTTCTTCTTATCAGTAGACTTTTCTTCAGCTTCTGAGTTGTTCCTGTTCCTGTACCTGGTATTTTTATAATACCTCTTATATTTTCAAAATTTGTGGTTCATTTTCTCAAACCTTCTTGCCATCAGAGCAATTGTCTCATCCTTATCATCCTGCATTTTGTTAGATGAGATTTCAGGTTCTTTAGAGTTACAGATTTTTCCTTGTGCTTTGAAAGCCACATTCTTAGATGAAGTATCATCTTTGCTGTCAGATTTATTTGTTTTCTTATCAATCACAAACTCATATACTGTCATTTCAGAGAAAACTTGTTGATATGGCATAGAAGCAATATCTTTGGTGTTCTCAATCACAACAGCATGAATATCCCATTTCTTAGATAGTCCTCTAAGTATTTTCAGTGCAATTTCTCTTTTGGGATATCTTTTCCCAAGAGCACTCAGATCATTCATAATACTAGTGAATCTGACTTCAAGTCTTTCAATAGATTCACCATCTTCCATTTCAAAACCATCAAATTTGGCAATAGCCACAGATAGTTTGTTTTCCTTGATATGATTAGTGCCTTGACACATTATAGCAAGTGTGTCCCAAATGTCTTTTGCAGTTTCACAGTGAGAAATCATTCCCATAACACAATCATCAATAGTGCTATAAAGAGTATCTTTAGCAATATAATCCAGGTTAACCAATTTTCTCTCCTCAGGAGTGAGTTGGTCATCACTTTTGGGAAATTCATCCCTTGGATCATCTTTTTCAGCATCAGTAGATCTAGGATTAACAACCTTGTATTCAAAAGGTCCTTGAGACACAACTCTACACATTCTCTCATGTTTTGAGTACAAGTGTGCCTGCATTCTCAATCTCCATAGATCATAATTCTCAACTGAGAACATATGTAGTTTCTTAGAAGGCATGATGAAATAGCCTTGTAAGATATCAGCAGTAAGATCTATTCAGTAGACCACCAAAGTCTCTAAGTAAACAAGATTATGGCTACCAAAGCAAGTGGTCAGTTAGAACCACCGCTCTGATACCACTTGTTGGTCCCGGTTTAAACGAGTGTCACACGTGTATGGGAGGGAATACACGTGTAAGGAGATTTTTCAACTTTTAAAACTTAACTGAGATCAATGAGTCAGGTTGTCCTGAGATTCGGTCCTGAGAAGCACAAATTGCCCTGAGTCAAGAGTCTACTGAGACAAATAACCCTTAGCGGCTTTCAGAAACTTCAAATTAACTCAACTGATCTTTGAGAATCTACAGAGTCCAAATAAGCTTGGAGTAGATAATAATCTTACTGACTACTCAGAAGAGTTTATCAGTTTGACTACTATCTAGACTAGCTAATCTAGAGTGTGGAATGTGAAGGCCCTAAGTTTATACTCGTTTTAGTATGCTGAAAATATTTCCTTAAGAAATCAGTGGTTAAGGCTGTGATTCAAATTAATGCAAGTTCAGTGGATTGATTCCAACTGAATATCAGAAATGCTTTCAGTAAAATATGCAACAGATAACAATGCATAGAAGAAAGCAAAAACAACACAACAAGTTATAGTGGTTCAGAGACTCAAGCTCCTACGTTCACTCTCTCTGATCTTCAGAGAAATTCCTTAACTCACTTCTTCTACTACCTCAAGCTTTCAGACTGACTCCTAGCAGCTTACTAACTTATCACCTACGAGCTTTCAAACTGAACTCCTGCAGCCTACTAACTCAAAAGACATACATGCTTTCAGACTGAACAATCAGCTTACTAACTTCTTCTCTAGAGTCTTCAGACTGAACACAGCAGCTTACTAACTCTTTACAACTCTTCTCTCTTCCAACTACTACACATACAAACTACCTAATCAAAGGGTTTGGGGTTTGGTTGGTTTCCAACTAGGGTGAGATATCCTTTTACAAAGAGAACACAAGTAAAAAGGCTATGGATATCTCTCAGACTAAGCTTTGGGTAAGAACTTAATTATAGGCTTAGTAATGAGCTCTCTTCTATGATGAAACACTTGGGAAATTCAAGGGGTTTCGAGTGCTTCACAATAATGCTTGAATACGCATGAGCTCTTGAGTTGTTTGATTTCCCGTGCCTTGAAGTGTTCAAGATCACTGGTATTTATAGGCAACTCTTTGAAGAAGTCCTTTTAAAACTATCTGTTGGAGAGATAGCATCTAGGGTTTCTTCTTTGAGTATATGATGAATGGCTCCATTAGGGTTTGAACGTACCCTTCCATGTATTAGGAAATATCCAGACACGCAGCCAATCACCATTTTCTGTGAACAAGATAAATATCTATGCTGACATTTTTTCAGACAAATGTCACTTTCAGTGTCAAGAAAGTACGTTGTTGTCGCCTCCTCATTGGTCGATTTCTTCCTTTGAACTGAGACAACAAAAACTGGCTCTTTTAGTCAACCAACACTGAGTTTATAGTGTCCACGAACGTATAACATTCTCTTTGCATGTACTCAGAATGAACAAACACTATTTTATCTCTAATTGTTATGTTCAGGATATGTTACTTCAATACAAAAGAGTCATCAGGTTCTTCTGATCTTCAGGGTCTTCTTAATCTTCAGGGTATTCTAATCTTCAGGTTTTCAAATCTCCAGGTTTATACTGATCTTTGTGTTTTATAATGATTTTCGTGTTTATAATGATCTTCGTTTTATCTTGATCTTCGAGTTTATAATGATCTTCGTGTTTATAATGAACTTCGATAATTGATCCTTCAGGTTTATACTAATCTTTAGGTTTATACTGATCTTCAGATTTATACTGATCCTTCAGTACATTTTAGTTATTCAGTATAGCTTGGTCTTCAGGATACTTCTGATCTTTTAGACAAATAAGAGAAACCTATTATATCCTGAACTAAGTCTGCTGACTATACATGGTGCAGACCATCCTGATAAATTGAAACCTGACCCTATACTATCAAGATTATCCTGAAACATGTCATACTCAGGGGTTTTGGGATCTAATCAAAATCTTTATTTAAATTCATCTCCCAACAAGAAGGCTGAAGTCCAATATGTTTGAATGTCGAAATGACTTTACGAGAAGTCTTTGAGTCTTTGAATCTTTGAGTGTTGAGTTTGGAATCGAAATCTTGGAATCGAATCTTTGGAATCCTCATCCTCAATTGGAATGTTTGAAATCTCGAAAAGCTAGAATCTTGAGTGTTGAGTTCTGAATGTTGAAGGCCTGACTGCTGAATTCTGAAAGCTGAGGCTGATGTGGACCAATCAGAGGTGGTCAACAAGCCTGATAAAAAGCTGCAGAAATTACAAAATAGTATGGATTTGAATGTGACTTTCTCCAATGGTAACATTCAAATCCACACTATAAATATAAGCTCTTCCATCATTTTAAGTGTGAAAAATACTTTAGAGCTAAGAGCCATATACTCAAGCATTCCCACCATTGTACACAAATCTGTAGATAACCAAAATATGTTCAAGAGTTTCTAAACCCAATCTAAACAACAAATGATATATCCTAAGCTTAGAGAGATTTTCCCAAACTTAGCATAAAGGCTAAACCATTGTAAGGGAAAATCACAACCTAGTTGTAGACAACACCAAACCCAAACCCCATTCTTGAGATTGAAATAGGGGTTAAGTGAGGTAGTCGAAAGGCGATGCCGTGAGGGTGATAAGTAGTAGTTTTGAGTACTAGAACTCAGGAAGTAGATCCTAGGGATCAGATTTCCTTTGAGAGGTGATTTGGACAGTGTACCTTGGCACTCTAAACCAAGTGTATTCCTGAAGTGTTTAAGGAATTCCCCTGTGAATCAGGGTGAGTGGACGTAGGAGCTTGAGTCTCCGAACCACTATACGTTGTTGTATTCTTTATTGTTTTATGTTCTTGACATGTGCAAATGTTTACTAACAAGCAAAGCAATTCTATAAGAAAGATTTTTTTAAAATCACCATTCCCCCATCCCCCTTTTCATAAAATTAAATTATTTTTTTTGGGACCAATAACTGGTATCAGAGCAGGTTGTTCAAAAGATCACTTTTTTTTATAATTATTGATTTATTTTAAGAAAAATTATTTGTGGTCACCTGAACAGATTTGTTTTTTTATAAAAAAAGGGGAAGAGAATTTTTATTTTTGGAAGTTGTTTTAATGGTTTTGGCATCATTATCAAAAAGGGAAAAATTGTTTGGATATTTGAGTTTTGATTATTTATGCCAAAATATTATGTAATTGTCAACTTGTATGATTTAAGTTCATTTTTACAGGTAACATGTTGAGGGGGAACTGATCTGAAGTATCCTGAGAAAGTAGGCCAGAAGACAAGTGGCCTGGATGGAAAATAGGCCTGAAGAAAAGTTGCCTGAATGGAAGAAGGATGAAGTCCAATACCGCTGAATGTCAGAATGGCCTGAACGAGAAGTGCTGAGTGTTGAGTGTTGAGTCTTTGAATCTTTGAGTCTTGAGTATTGGAATCTCGAAAAGCCGGAATCTGAATGTTGGAATCTTTGAAATCTGAGTCTTTGCAATCCTGAGTGTTGAGTGTTGAATGTTGAAGGCCTGAGTCCAAGACTGCTGAATTCTGAAATCTGAGGCTAACGTGGAACAATCAGAGGTGGTCAACAAGTCTGACAAAAAGCTGCAGAAAGTACAGAACAATATGGATTTGAATGTGACTTTCTCCAACGGTAACATTCAAATTCACACTATAAATACAAGTTCTTCCATCATTTTATGTGTGAAAAATGTTATAGAGCTAAGAGCCATATACTCAAGCATTCCTACCATAGAACACAAATATGTAGATATCTAAAATATATTCAATAGCGTTCTAAATCCAATCTAAGCAACAATTGATATATCCTAAGCTTAGAGAGATTTTCCCAACCTTAGCACAAAGGCTAAACCGTTGTAAGGAAAAATCTCAACTTAGTTGGAGACAACACCAAACCCAAACCCCATTCTTGAGAGTGAAATAGTGGTTAAGTGAGGTAGTCGTGATAAGTAATAGTTTTGGGTACTAGGACTCAGGAAGTAGATCCTAGGGATCGGATTGCCTTTGAGAGGTGATTTGGTCAGTGTACCTTAGCACTCTAAACTAAGCGGATTCCTGAAGTGTTTAAGGAATTCCCCTGTGAATCAGGGAGAGTGGACGTAGAAGCTTGAGTCTCCGAACCACTATACTTTCTTGTGTTTTTTATTGCTTTATGTTCTTATCATGTGAAAATGTTTACTAACAAGCAAAGCAATTCTGTAATAAAGATTTATTTTTTAAAATCACCAATCCCCCTCCCCTTTTTCATAAAATTAAATTATTTTTTTCGGGATCAACAACTGGTATCAGAGCAGGTTGTTCAAAAGACCATTGTTTTTTTTATAATTATTGATTTATTTTAAGAAAAATTATTTGTGGTCACCTGAACAGATTTGTTTTTTTTTTTTTAAGGGGAAGAATTTTATTTTTTTTAGAAGATGTTTTAATGGTTTTGGCATCATTATCAAAAAGGAGAAAATTGTTATGATATTTTAGTTTTAAATATTTATGCCAAAATATTATGCAATTGTCAACTTGTATTATTTAAGTTTATTTCTACCGATAACAAGTTGAGGGGGAACTGATCTGAAGTCTACTGAGAAAATAAGCCTGAAGACAAGTGGCCTGAATGGAAAATAAGCCTGAAGACAAGTGCCTGAATGGAAAATAGACCTGAAGAAAAGTGCCTCAATGGAAGAAGACTGAAGTCCAATAACGCCAATGTCGAAATGGCCCTCGAACGAGAAGTGTTAGTCTTCGAAAAGTTGATGTCTTTGAGTCCGACATCGGAATCTGAAAGTCTTTGGAATCTGAATGTTGGAATGCTGACATCCCGAGTCTTTGGACTCACGAAAGTGTTGAGTCTTTGAATCTTTGAAGGCATGAGTCCGAGATCTGGTTTGAATCAAATCGAGGTGACATGGACCAATCAGAGGTGGTCAACAAGCCTGACAAAAAGTTGCAGAAAGTACAAAATAGTATGGATTTGAATGTGACATTCTCCAACAGTAACATTCAAATCCACACTATAAATACAATCTTTTCCATCATTTTAAGTGTGGAAAAATGTTATCCTACCATAAAACACAAATATGTAGATATCCAAAATATATTTAAGAGTGTTCTAAATCCAATCTAAGCAACAAATGATGTATCCCAAGCTTAGAGAGATTTTCTCAACCTTAGCATAAATGTTAAACCAATTTAAGTGAAAATCTCAAACTAGTTGGAGACAACACCAAACTCAAACCCCATTCTTGAGAGTAAAATAGTGGTTAAGTGAGGTAGTCGAGAGGCAATCCTGTGAGGGTGATAAGTAATAGTTCTGAGTACTAGGACTCGGGAAGTAGATCATAGGGATCGGATTGCCTTTGAGAGGTGATATGGTCAGTGTACCTTGGCACTCTTAAACCAAGTGGGTTCCTGAAGTGTTTAAGGAATTCCCCTGTGAATTAAGGAGAGTGGACGTAGGAGCTTGAGTCTCCGAACCACTATACTTTGTTGTCTTTTTTATTGCTTTATGTTCTTGTCATTTGCATTTACTAACAATTAAAGCAATTCTGTAAGATTTTTTTTTTTTTTAAATCACCATTCCCCCCTCCCCTTTTTCATAAAATTAAATTATTTTTTTTGGGATCAACAACTTGTATCAGAGCAGATTGTTCAAAAGACCACTGTTTTTTATAATTATTGATTTATTTTAAGAAAAATTATTTGTGGTCACCTGAACAGATTTTTTTTTAAAAAAAAAAGGGGATGAGTAATTTTTTTTTGGAAGTTGTTTTAATGGTTTTGGGCACCATTATCAAAAAGGAGGAAATTGTTGTGATATTTTAGTTTTGATTATTTATGCCAAAACATTATGTAATTGTCAACTTGTGTTATTTATGTTCATTTCTACATGTAACAAGTTGGGGGGGAACTGGTTTGAAGTCTACTGAGAAAATAGGCCTGAAGACAAGTGGCCTAACTGGAAAATAGGCCTGAATGGAAGAAGGCTGATATCCAATACCGCAAAATGTCAGAATGGCCTAAACAAGAAGTGCTGAGTGCTGAATGCTAAGTGCAGATTACTGGAATCCTGAATGTTGGAATGCCAAAATCCTGACTGCTGGAATCCTGAGTGTTGACTGTTGAAGGCCTGAGTCCAAGACTGCTGAATTTTGAAAGCTAAAGCTAACGTGGACCAATCAGAGGTGGTCAACAAGCCTGACAAAAAGCAGAGGCTGACGTGGACCAACCAGAGGTGGTCAACAAGTTTGAGAAAATGCTGTAGAAATTACAGAATAGTATGGATTTGAATGTGACTTTCTCCAACGGTAACATTCAAATCCACACCATAAATACAAGCTCTTCCATCATTTTAATTTTGGAAAAATGGTATAGTGCTAAGAGCCATATACTCAAGCATTCCCACCATAGAACACAAATCTGTAGATATCCAAAATATATTCAAGAGTGTTCTAAACCCAATCTAAGCAACAAATGATATAATCTAAGCTTAGAGAGATTTTCCCAACCTTCATAAAGGCTAAACCA
This sequence comes from Stenogyne calaminthoides, assembly GCA_037126765.1. Classification (NCBI taxonomy): domain Eukaryota; kingdom Viridiplantae; phylum Streptophyta; class Magnoliopsida; order Lamiales; family Lamiaceae; genus Stenogyne; species Stenogyne calaminthoides. The sequence goes on along the minus strand of JBBCBC010000031.1, from coordinate 25,201,344 downwards.
TTGTAAGGGAAAATCTCAACCTAGTTGGAGACAACACCAAACTCAAACCCCATTCTTGAGAGTGAAATAGTAGTTAAGTGAGGTAGTCGAGAGACAATCCCATAAGAGTGATAAGTAGTAGTTCTGAGTACTAGGACTCAGGAAGTAGATCCTAAACCAAGTGGATTCCTGAAGTGTTTATGGAATTCCCCTGTGAATCAGGGAGAGTGGACTTAGGAGCTTGAGTCTCCGAACCACTATACTTTGTTGTGTTCTTTATTGATTTATGTTGTTGTCATGCAAATGTTTATTAACAAGCAAAGCAATTCTCTAAGAAAGATTTTTTTTAAATCACCATTCCCCCCTCCCTTTTTTCATAAAATTAAATTATTTTTTTCGGGACCAACAACTGGTATCAGAGCAGGTTGTTTAAAAGACCACTGTTTTTTATAATTATTAATTTATTTTTAGAAAAATTATCAGACACATCAATTGGCTTAGTGGTTTGACAAATCAGATGTTTTACCCCTCTTTGTCTCAGAGTAGTCAACATTGGGCTTGTAGCGGTTCGACCTTCTCCTTGGTTTCACATGGCTTCTCTTCCTCTTCGGCTTCTTGGAGGAAGTACCAGCATCAGCAATGTCAGCCTTAGCCTTCTCAACAGGCTCCCCCATGGAAATATCTTCCGTCTCAACATCTGCTTAAGCATCGGGTTGCACAGGCTCGACATTTTCAGTGCTTGGTTTTGGATTTTCAGCCCCAATAATGAAATCATCTGGGAAAAGGCCACGAGGAGGGTTCGATGATGAACCATTCGAGAATGGTAGAATGTTCACCGGAAACTCTCCAAACATGATCGTCGCAGGAGTTTCAGAACGTTGAAGCGAAATGATCGCCTCGCTCACGTTCAGCGGATGTTCGGTTTCAGGGAATGCAACCGAAATTGGTTCTGGATTCAACGGATTCTGGAGTGTTGGGTTAGATGATTCAACAGTAGGTGAATTGATCAAAGACGCCATTGATGCAAGAAGGTGAAGCGGGTTCGCGATTTCAGAGGAAGGGTTTGAAGGCGTGTTTGGTGAGGTGTTTTGATTTCCAGACATTTACTCTATATATATCAAAAGTGTTAGTGACAAAATAAAATTAAAAATTCAATTCCAAATAATACTTTATGACAAAACCAGTAATACCTCAACTTCTTCAAAACTTCAGTACGCAAAACTCAAAAGTATATTTTTAGTATGAAAACCAACACCCATTCAATCCTTAAATAGAATTAGAAATCAGTATGTTACAAGCCATGATCCCACAAAGTGAATGTTCTAGAAATGGAGAACTGAACATATTTAATTTTTTTTTAAAAGGGGAAGAGTAATTTTATTTTTGGAAGTTGTTTTCATGGTTTTGGCATCATTATCAAAAAGGGGAAAATTGTTGGGATATTTTAGTTTTGATTATTTATGCCAAAACATTATGTAAAAATCAACTTGTATTATTTAAGTTCATTTCTACATGTAACAAGTTGAGGGGGAAGTGAACAAATTGAGAGGGAACTGATCTTAAGTCTCCTGAGAAAATAGGCCTGAAGACAAGTGGCCTGAATGAAAAAAATAGGCATGAAGACAAGTGGCCTGAATAGAAAATAGGCGTGAAGAAAAGTGGCCTGAATGAAAGAAGGCTGAAGTCCAATACCACTGAATGTCAGAATGGCCTGAATGAGAAGTGTTGAGTGTTGAGTGATGAATGCTGAGTGTTGAGTACTGGAATCCTGAGTGCTGGAATCCTGAATGCTGGAATGTTGAAATCCTAAGTGTTGGAATCCTGAGTGGTGCAGAATGCTGAAGGTCTAAGTCCAAGACTGCTAAATTTTGAAAGTTGAGGCTGATGTGGACCAATAAGAGGTGGTCAACAAGCCTGACAAAAAGCTGAGGCTGAAAGCTGAGGCTGACGTGGACCAATCAGAGGTGGTCAACAAGCTTGACAAAAAGCTGCAGAAATTACAGAATAGTATGGATTTGAATGTGACTTTATCCAACGGTAACATTTAAATTCACGCTATAAATACAAGCTCTCCCATCATGTTAAGTGTGCAAAAATGCTATAGAGCTAAGAGTCATATACTCAAGCATTCCCACCATAGAACACAAATCTATAGATATCCAAAATATATTCAAGAGTGTTCTAAACCCAATCTAAGCAACAAATGATATATCCTAAGCTTAGAGAGATTTTCCCAACCTTAGCATAAAGGTTAAACCATAGTAAAGGAAAAACTCAACCTAGTTGGAGACAACACCAAACCCAAACCCCATTCTTGAGATTGAAATAGTGGTTAAGTGAGGTAGTCGAGAGGCGATCCTGCGAGGGTGATAAGTAGTAGTTCGGAGTACTAGGACCCAGGAAGTAGATCCTAGGGATCGGATTGCCTTTGTGAGGTGATTTTGTGGCACTCTAAACCAAGAGGATTCCTGAAGTGTTAAAGGAATTCCCTTGTGAATCTGGGAGAGTGGACGTAGGAGCTTGAGTCTCCGAACCACTATCTTTTGTTGTGTTCTTTATTGCTTTATTTTCTTGTCATGTGCAAATGTTTACTAACAAGCAAAGCAATTATGTAAGAAAGATTTTTTTTTAAATCACCATTCCCCCCTCCCCTTTTTCATAAAATTAAATTATTTGTTTCGGGACCAACAAGTACAAAGATCATGTAAAAGTTGTAGCGAACTAGTCATTTTAAATTGTGCAAGAAACATTTCGATGCATATTCATAAACACTTTGGTAGGAATCGATAATTAGAAGACCTTTAGCACAGACATTATGCTCATGTCGATGTTTGAAGCATCAATTGTACAATTCCACGAGAAGTTAGATCTGGCTAATCTCATCAAGTTCATGAGTTATCTAGGTTTGTTAGTATTATTATGTCAACTTCACGTTCATTTACAACTTTTTCCTACCAAGTTTGATTTGCTTTTTGCTCCAACACTAAACTAAAGTGGACATTTATTCGATATTTTCATGCTAATTTTGTCAAATTGAGAGATTGACAACATTTGATGCATTCCTTAACTGCCCAATTCACCTACTTTCCTCCAAGGCGAGCATAATCGGAAGCTAATGAGGGATTATTTATTTTTACTCATTGGCATTCACTTGTACATGATTATTACTATTTCTTTTGCTTCCTATTTGGACTTTTTTCTTTGGAACGACTGATTTTCTTCATATGCTGCTAGAATTTGACGTTTTGCTAATTTTTGGAATTTGTTAAACAAGTTTCCAACAGACTTGGCTTATAATCACTTTCGATGTTTAATATATCTAAAACTTGTGGTCTATATGTATTATTTTTCCTTTTGTTAATTTTGGTATATATGGATGTTTCTCTCCACTTGTTTTAAATTTTTGCAGTTATACTTATCTCCAATTTTAAGATAGAAATTTGGAAGTTTATGATTGTCAACTCCTCCAAATTTAGTTGCATCTTAAGATTGCTAAAATCTAATTAATATTAAGATTCTTATTAATATATATTGTTATAAATTCTTATAAGTAATGATGCACAAATGTCTTAAATATGTGAAACTTCTTCAAATGCTTGAAAGAGATTCAAAGATTTGCATGAATATAGTACAAATTGCTTGACATGAACATTTTTATTCGTATCATTTGGAGAAATTTATCTGGAATATGAGTTTCCGTGACAAATATCCAACTAAATGAGTTAAACTATATATATATTTAATGGTATACTACAAGATTTTCGTATTTTACCCACGATTTTTTTTATATAAGAAATCAAAATATATATACACATCATATGGCTGAAGTTCAGCATCATGTTATAACCCTTTAATTACTTTAAATATAAGTGTTCATAACTAGAAGAATGAGACTGATATTGAACTTCCATGTTCTCATATGGCTGAAGTTCAATATCAGTCTCATTCTCCTATCTAGGAACCATTGCAGTTAAATTAATCAGAGTGTTATGTATAACAAATCAAAATTTATGTACACATTAAATATAAGTATATAAATTAATATAATTAACTAACTTAAACCATCATGTGATGTGGAAGACCCACGAAATAAATTCGTTGGTGGAATGCTATCAAGAATTTTCCGAACTTCGACATGATCATATTATCAATATCATGATTTTGAATTTATGTTGATGGATATCAATGTTATCATTAATATGTACAGTCATGTTTCCATTACATCTTAACAAATTGTAGTTTGTGTCAAGCAAATAAGTATTACCATATCATAAGTTGCACCGAAATAGTTGAAGCAACATATAACAACACCAAAAATAGGTCTTGATGGAATAATTGTCATGTTATTAATCTAATCGGCATAAGTAACCATATCGCGAACAACACTATCATAATCTTTGAGAATCTCATTGATATCATGAATTTTTCTGTGGAGTGCCAAATGAGCTTTTGGGTAGATTTCATCGTTAAGATTAAAAATTATAAAATAAAATTATTTCTAATCAATATCATTACAAAAGAAAAAAGATGATAAAATTAAGAGAAGATACCAACGGTAGGCATGCATAATAAGAAGAAGGCTCTCCAATCTGCTGAAAAAAAGTGACTTCATACCTTCAAACATATGTTGAAGGATAAGATTGTAAAGAAGACCCCAATATCATTTGAAGATGTCATCACTTTCTCCAAAGTTAACAATCTCAAAATTTACATCAATTTTCGACGCTGGATCTTCAAATTGTTAAGTGTTAAAGATACATTTTTCAGTGCTCGACCATTCCTGTGGATGTGTAGTAACAATTCAACAACTACTCGTAAGAGCGTTTGGAATGCTTCTGGAACATAATGATAAGTAGAGTTCTGCGTTTGGAACGCTTCTGGAACATAATGATATGTAGTGTTCTCTCCAGGTGGTGATTACTAACTGGTGTGATGTTTGATTTTTACCAATAAGCTATTTATTAAAAGAAAAGGAAAAGGGTGGGCCATAAAGTGACCAGTACAAGAGAAAAAGAGTCTCTGGCCCTAAAGTGACCAGACGAATAAAATAGTAAGTAATACAACTCAAAGTAAATAAACTAGCATATAAATGATGTCTCTGGGAACGAGTTAAAGAGCTATCAGCCATAGGGCCTTGAAGTGCACCCTCCTGTCTTTTATCCTTCAATCTCGTGTTGTATGCCTCACTTCTCTGATTATCTTCACTTCTGGCTTGTTTCTGCTTAGCCTTTATTATCTTGCCTATAGGATCTTTCGAACTCACCTTGCCCCCTGAAATTTTTAAGTAATGTTGCTCCGCCTCAGTAATGGTTGAAGTAACCTCTCTCTCCTCATCAAGCATGTCCAACTTTTTTGGATTGCTCCCAATTATCTGGATTTGTCTCTGTAGTCTTCTCGCTCATTCTGTTCTCAATAACCTGTTCGAGCAAATCAGTGTTGACCCCAGTGGAATCTCCAACTCCCAAAGTCCCAGTGGCGTCACAGATCTCATCAAAAGGAGGAAGGATATCCTCCCCTACTTCCTGCATCTCCGTGTCCTTAACTGTGCTAACACCAGGTACCTGCCCCCGTGGACTCCTTCCTAGCCCATGTCTTTTGTTTTGGATCCTTGCCCGTCTCATTCTTGGGAGGGGGATTGTCTTCGGTCTTACCATCAGGAGGGTTTTCTCCAGGGTAACGACAGTTATCAAACAAATGACCTGCAATCTGATAATGGGTAAAAAATTATGGATGTTGTTCATAACGGACTGATGCAATCGAGCAGTGTCCCAACCTTTCATACATAATATTGTACTCTTTATCCTTACGAAGATCCAACTCAATTAGTACCCGACCATAATGACACATAGTTTGGTTTCTAGTACGCTCATCTTCCCCCACCACAGGACCAAGAGTCGAAGCAATAAGTTCAATGATAGGCACATAAAAGTATTCCATTGGTAATTCAAAAATTCGTACCCACACATTAACAATTGGAGAACTAACCTTGTACGGGTTAAACTATGGCACTCATTTTTGTAACCTCATTGTTCCAAACTCCGAGGTCCATGAACGACGCTGGAAAATCCTATCTCTTTCCTTGAGGTCCGCCATTTGGATATTAAAATATCCTTTCCCCAATGTGACAAACCTCCAATCTCCTCTAACATTCCAAACCATATTTATCGAAGCTCGGAGTTCGGTTGTGGGCATCGGTTTTACACTAGGCTTCAATAACATTCTTCCAATCAATGAATTTTCCAATTCTCTCACACCCCTTTGATAGACCAAATCATCAATGTTAACCGATAAAAATTCACCCTTTCGAACAGGCGGATTTACACCTATTCGTGGAGCAAGTGCATGAATAAACAATTTGTGCACTTCCTTTGTAGCATCAGCCTTGCTCGTCATAACATCAGACAAAGAAGCAACATCAGGCTTCGAACCAACACAATAAAAAACACCATAACTCAAAAAATCAGTAGGAGGAGGGCTGGTACCTGATGTAATCGGAATCTGGGTAGATGCAACGCCTGAATCCACATGTTGAGGCACAGCAGTAGCAGTCGAGGCCCTAGCAGAAAGAGGATTTGCCTCCAAAAGTGCTGGAAACACCCCGTGGTGCAGAGGCGTAGCATTAGGCGCAACCCTAAGGTTGCACGGCTGATCCTTAGAGCCAGGGATTTGCAACGCAAGGCACCGCGTTTCAGCCTCCAAGGTCGCATGATTCAAATCAAATAGGGTTCCTAGTGAAACACTTCTTCGCGCAGCCCCAACCATATTAGGGTTCGCGTCCGCGATCAACACGGCGTCATCTAAGGGATTCTAGTGAAGACCAGGCATCATCGAATTGTGTCTTAAGTGGGCTGTCATGGCCAGAGCATTCGAGATTTTTGTGTGGTCCTTCCATCGTCGAAGTTTTGAGATCGTCCATCATCCTTGCACATCCTGAAGGTGGGTTCGCAAGCAGCGCTGCAAGGGTTGTAGGATTCGTAAGTAAGGCAAATATATTGCAGGCCTTGGTCAGTTCATCCGTTGGTGCAGTGGCCACGACCAGGCCGTCAGCGGCAGCTGAAACAGGAAGATCGTGGATTTTTTTTTACACAGTGCACGGTGAAATCTAGCATTTTTTGTGTTGTTTGATTTTGAAAGCATATTGATTTGGGCTTGGGACGTCCTCTCCGCGCTCTTATTCATCTTTACAAGTTTTAACCCGTGTGATGCACGGGCCTATTGTAGTTTTTTTTTTTTTTTAAAGACTAAGGAAATAAGAAGTAGAGAGTACTTTAGAGTTACTATGAAAAATGTCTTAGACTAAAGCAAAACAATAAATTTATTCATCACTTTAGTGAAGGAAGGAGATTTTTTAAGAGTTGTTTCACAATCTTAAAGACCCATTCTAAGAAAACAATTAGCCATAATCTAATACGATCTCAATAACAACAAAAGTTTGCACTAGGAACATGCAGAACTTCATATATCCAAGATTCAGATATTCTAAATCTATATACAAAAAAAAATGAACATAAAGGAGCACATATCATATAACCACAATCATTAGTGTTGTGAAAACCTACAAAAGAAATCAATATACATCAGTATAACTTAGATAAACAATGAAAATAAATGTGTAAAACTCCTTTCAATCTTTTCCTTCAATCTCGTTTCGCTTGCTGAAATTCTCAATAAGGAACTTATATTGCACCATGCTTGTAACACACTCATATCTTGGTTTAAACAGGTGGATGGACGTCACTAAAATGTCAAACACTTACCTGACTTACCTCGGTGGTTGTAGACTGCACTCGAGTCCCAGACACCTCAAAATCTCACTACTCAAGGTCTGGCTACACCTGTCTCTAAATGTGTAGTGCACGGGCCTGGACATTTCAATTAGAAGCTTAACCTACTGAATTTCCAGCACCATTGCTCCAGCAATACTTACTGTTGAATTTAATATGTTTCAATAGTTTACGCATATTCACACACAAAATCTCAGAAAAGAAAAAATAAGCAACTTGGTAATCCAAGTAAGAAAAATTTATTCAACAAATTAATTACGAATAAAGGAAAATATATTGTCTCATAAATCTCACCGGTTAACCTCCTAATTCCGGAGGCGGCTCAAACCTCCGCCATCAAACAAATTGAGAAATGTAAGATATCTCCACCATAAAAAACTGAGTCTTACCAAGGTATATCCTAGCAATATATCCCCATCCACTGAATCATCCACCATATTACCATAACTTGAATCGATGAAGACATAAAATTCTCAATCGTCCTATAAATTTAGAAGCCTTCAGGAACCAGTTCAATCACCATTAGGATTAAATGTCGGTGCGTTCATCCTACGCTAGAAACTGCAAATATGAACAGTGAATACCAAAACCCATTTGCAATCTGGCGAGACGAAGTTAAACCAGAATCTACTTCTCAGTAGTTCTAAAAGAAACCAAGTAAATCAAGTTTCTATTTTGAAAATCCACGACTATAATTTAATTTAAGATTTGATATTACAGAAAATGAATAATAACTTTGATACTTATTTCAGTTGGACCAACCATAAAAATATAATGTACAACTATCTACTTAGGTACATATCGCCATTGACCCATCCTTTTAGAATAAGACTTTGAATTATATTCTTGAATTGTAAATAGAAATTTGGATAGAATAGGTGCATGCCCCTAATTTTGAAAATAAATAAATAAACTTTGACCATAAAAGATTTGACTCAATAACACAATATTGCAAAACAAAAACTCAGGGACATACTTGGACACTATATTAGAATGACTAAAAATAAATTATGTGGGCATCCATTTTCCTAAAAACTAAAGTGACGAAAGGCATAAATAATCCAACTTTAATATAGCTGAAACCTAATAACTAATCAACACTTTGGCTTCTATAACTTATATGAGTTGAATTGACCGGAAAAGAAAACAAAAACCCAATAATTATTTAATCTAAACTGAATCAAAAGAAACTTGAGTTTTGAGGCAAACAACATAACACAACATCCACACCTTGAGTTTGCCAACTCATTCATCGGTCTTTCTTCAGCCATATTTTAGAAATTTAATTTGAAATTGGATCCTTCACCACTATCAACTCCTTCTTCACTACTTGTTTCTTCCATCGGAGAAAAATTGATTTGCCGACGTGCACGAGTTTCTTGCCAAAGTCTTCTGGCAATCCTCTCTACCTCTGGATTGAATTAAAGTTCTTCACTATGATTAGAACGCGTGATCATTCACTAGAAATAAAAAAAAAAAAAATAGACACTGAAGGGTCAGTGTTAGTGTAGTATGCAAGAACAAAATAGTAAACAGTGCATGCGTGAATTCCTTTTTTTTATATCATTTTTTTAACAGAAATCAACAACACGAATGTGTGTAGAATTGGGGGTCATGTGTAGATTTAAAATCTGACACTTTTCTGCACCCCACATTTTTAATAATTTTGTATTTAAAATTTTTTAAATTATAAATTTTAAGTTTGAATTTTAACTTTTTTTTAATTGTATGTCTTTTAATCTAATTGATTTTTTTAGCCCAATTTTGTTTAACTTATCTTTTTTTTTTTAAATTGTATATTCTTAACTATTTTGACCACCAGTAAAAAAAATAAAATTCACACCTCTAGAAAATTCTGCACATGCATAAAAAATTTGCACACCCAAAAATTTTTTTAATCATCTGACCTTTTATTTAATTATTTTTTTTCAATAATAAAAAAATCTGCACACCCAAAAAAAATTTGCACACCCCAATTTCTTTTTAATCACCTATCCTTTATATTTAAAAATTTTGCACACTCAAAAATTCTGCACACCTGTAAAAAATAAATTATGCACACCCGTAAATAATTTTACACACCCGTATAAATTTTTTGCACACCGACATTACAACAGTCGGCCCCTAAAAATCAAAATAACGTCATTAAATGTGTTGAAACATTAAAATACATTTACAACAAATTACATAAAAAGAGCCCTTTCCAAAAAAACATTACAAAAAAAAAGAATAAATTAATTAAGTTTAGTCTCACTTGTTTAAATGAATTCTACAATGAACAGAACAATATTTACTTAAATTGGGAATTATAGAAGTGTAGTATATCTTAATCAATTGCAAGAGCAATTCAAGCAAATGTTGATAAATGAATCTTGATAGCCAACTAAGCGATTTATTGAAAGTAAAAGAAAAAGGAGTGGGCCCAAAAGTGACCCGCACAAGAGAGAAAAGAAATGTCTGTGCCCAAAAGTGACCCGCACAAGAGAGAAAATAAATGTCTATGGCTCTAAAGTGACCAACAAAGTAAACAAAATAAACTAACAACGGTCAGCCCAAGACTCTAGCAAATGCATTTTAAGCAGGGGCTCATCGTCAATTCTGAAGGCAGCAGTTGAGTGAGATTTGGCGATGGCCACCTCCTCTGAAACCGAAGGAATAGTATCTGCTCGTGCACGAGTGTTGTATCTGGGGGCAAGAGCAATAGGCTTCTGCTTTGTTCCACCACGAGGTCTCCCGGGCTTCTTTGTCTTCTTTAGGACTGGGGATTTCCCGTCCGGTGGGCCCAAAGGATCATTCGGAAAGTCTTCCACATCTGCATCTGATTCTGAGGCTGAATCTCCATCCCCCATCTGAGGTATGGCGAATGAATTAGAGGTAGCAGGTGGGGGGGAATTCTGTGAAACCTGTGTACGTGTCGGCGAGGCTGCTTTCTTCTTTTTAACCGTCTCCGTATCCTCTGAATCCCGGTCCTGACCCGCCTCCAAGCCAGGGTTGGCCCCAGAAGTGTCCCCATCTTTCATCGTGGCTGTCTCATTGACCAGCTCGGGCAAGCCAGGGCTGCTCCCGTCCTCTCCTAGAGTCCCAGCAGTTGCACGAATGTCCTCAGAAGGAAGTAGGCTATCCTCCTCTAAGTCCTGCATCTCAGTATCCTTGACCGTGTTGGTCCGATTCTATCCTATGCTCTGTAAATTCTATAAGTTAGGTTACTTAGGTATGCAAGTTTTTGAAATTTCTGCAATAATTCACACAGATATACAGATGACATCAGGGAAATGAAAATTTAAATGAAAGCAGAACAAGAACAAAACTCCCAAATATATTCTCCATAATCAAGATGAGAATTAACTCAACATCAATTAGATTACTCATTTATTAATCCAAGAATAAATCTAATTTACAAACTATAAACAATCAAAAATCACATCTAAAACAAAAGAAAACCACAAGCTCCTGCACATAATCTGATTATCATGTATAAATCTCTATTTCAAAACAAAGCAAAACTGTAGGTGGTCGAAAATTGCTGAAAATTTTAGTTGGAATAGTTGAAATTTTAATTGGGAAATTGCTGAAAGGTGCTATTTTATATGAGGTATTACTATTAGCTAACCAAGATAGGATGATTGAGAGGGAGATTGAAATAGAAGAGGAACAATATTATGGAGAGTTTGAGAATAAGGCTGACATAGGAGTTGAATATGTTGATCTGGAAAAGTCTGTGCAAGAAAATCAGTATGCATAAACAGATATTGAACCTATCAGTGTTGACGAACCTCCAATGAAAATTGAGGTGAGTTCATGTGAATCTATTCCTATTATTTCTAATCCCTTCTTATTTTCTTATAGGGTCCAGAAAGATGAAATTCAGATTAAGGAACATGCTTTTGATGTATATTGGATGGATGTAATTCATATACCTTTCTTTGATCTGATAAAGCTAATTCCAAGATACACCAAATTCTTGAGCGTGAGCTTTGCACCAACAAAAGATAGTGGAAAAAGTTTGATGAGAGAGAGCACTCTTTCTCAATTGAAAATGCTACTTGATGTAAAGGACTATTTCACTCCTATTACAAGAAAGAGAGGTTGATCGTCGAGCCAACGACGTTAAAAAAAGTGTTGATTGGGAGACAACCCAATATATATATTTTTTTTGTCTTTTTTTTCGACTTGTTTCTAATTCTTTCTCCAGTGTTATTATTTTTGTTCCCAAGTTTATGTGATGAAGTCGAGTTTTGGATCATGGATTTAACGGAAAGGTCTGGACTTGGAATTTATTTGGAAAGACCACATTTCGTTGGCCAACAAAATGAGGCCCACATGGTTGCTCAAGAAACAGCTCCCGTCCCCTACAGCTTAATATTTGGTAAATCTGCTCTACTTTTTCATTCTTTATGCTTAATTGTTGTGCATTTATGCTTGAGACTAGCATGTGTTTAAGTGTGGGGAGGTGGATTATACTTTGAAGGGGTTGTTTCTTTGTTGATTTTTGTACAAAATTATGTGAGTTGATATTTGGGCGTGTTTGTGGAGTTCTAAGCATGATAGCTGGAATTTTCTGTTAAAGATGCTGAAATTATAAGTTATTTGTCTTGATTGGTAATTAAACTCAGGTTCAATAGTTAGGCATAGAGTTGAGTTAATTTTTGGTTTACTTAGCTCTAAAGTAGCCCCTGATTTCTTGTACTATGGTGAGATTGTTTTAGTATTCTTGAGAAGAAAAAAACTGAGTAGCAGGTTAGTCGGAAAAAAAAAAAAAAAAAAAAAAAACAAGGGGCCGATACAGCTGCCTACTTTAGGGAGTTTAAGTGTTCTCAAAATTGTGCATGAATTGAGCTAAAACTCAAAGAGTATAGTGGATCTGCGGACCTCGTTGAGGAAAAAAAAAGGAAAAAAAAAAGTGGTAACATCTGCCCACTGTTAGGGGCTAAGTCAACAAGCTAACCTAAAGGTGGAATGGAGCTGCAATTCTCATAAAAAAATCAAAGCCGAAAAATTCCAAGACAGGAATAAAGGATGAGAAAAGATTTGAGATTGACCCTACTCAGATTTTTAACTTTGAAAGTAAAATAAAATCAATTGAAACCATGGTCGAGTCCTTAGGGGTTTATAGAGGTAGCATGAGTAGCTAAGGATTGATGAGATTTTGTATTTAATTGTGGATGTGAGCCTTTTTTATTGTTGAAAGGCATAAGGTTTATAAATTTGGCTAAAAAATTTGGTTACGAGGAATATAGATGAGTGTTTCAACTTTTTTTGTTTTGTAGAGTGTAAATTCTATCCAGATGCACTGACACTGAGGGGGCCAGTGTTTGCCTCTAGGTCCAGATTGTGCTGCACAGCTTTTCGTTGTCAACCAGCTCGTCCCATGTCTCAATTTGGCCATTAGGTACCTTAATTAGAATGATCATCTTCTCCTGCTAAAATCTGCCCTCCATTAGTCCCACTTCGTTTGGGTGCCGAAATCTCTTCTAATTGCTTACCATTCCGTAAGGTGATGACACTTACATTTCAAGGGTTGATTTCGGGCAGGGAGGATAACTTACCACTGTTTTGTGCTTGTAATTGGCTGAGGGCAGTAGCTATTTGACTCATCTGCGATTCTAAACTCCTTTGTTCCGATTCCAAGCTTCTTTGCCTGGATTGTAGGTTCTCCAAGACTGTTCATGTTTCTTGCTGAAATTTGATTGTAGTAGGTTGTTAGGATTTTCAACATGTCTTCCAACGAAGGCTCCAAACTTCTCTCACCACTACTTTGTCCCGAAGCGTGAACATTATGATCATTGCCTCTAAACAAATGAAACTTTCGATCTTGGTACTAGGACCTCTTATTGTCTCTCTGTTGAATGTTTTGTTGATTCCCATATCAAAGATTAGGATGATCCCTCCACCTCGGGTTGTAAGTATTGGAGTGTGGGTCTTATCGAGGACCTTGAGAATTTCCAAAACCAACTGCTTTAGCATGCTGCTTTACTTCCTCATTCAACATATGACAATCATTAGTAGTGTGTTCTGTGGTGGAACAAAGTAGGCATGGTCGGTTTTCTACATCGTGAGTTGTGACACCTGCTAAAAAAAAGCACAAAGCCAATAATATTGTGAATATTATTATGTTTGCTTGAAATTTTTTATTTTTTATTTTACGTACCCAATAATAATACAGTCGCATTCCAAGGTTGTAAGGTGTATATGTGATTTAAAAAAAGAAAAAAACAGATTGGAAACTAGGTGTGATGGCACGTCAATTCTTGAGGTTTCTACCCGGATTTTAATACTCAACATTTATTGTTAATTATGTTAAAATTATGGTGTTGTTGATTTTTTTTTTTTTTGTCCAACATGGGTTGTTGACATCATGTTCTGCATCGATACTGATTGCGAAGTCTAATAAAAGTGAAAGCCCATGTATGGTTAGAGAATAAATGTCGTAGCAGTTATTCGACTTCTTTTTGGAACATATAATTATATTAGCACTGTCCACAGTTGCCGCAGGTAGAATAACAATTATTCTCCATGAGCTGATTGATTATCAGAATGTGTGGCAAATATAAAGTGCAAGATTTGTTATTGTGGGATGAGTATATACATATATAACACAAAAGCATTGTTTAGTCATGCTGCGTTATATTTAGTTGGGGTGGGGGCATGTGTTGTGAACAAGTGGTAAAATTAGTAGCGTGCATACCTTATATTTTGTTGGTCCGGGTGTTGGTCCCGAAAAAATAATTTAATTTTATGAAAAAAGGGAGGGGGGAAAATGTGGTTTTTAAAAAAAAAAAAATTCTCAAAGAATTGCTTTGCTTGTTATTAAACATTTGCATATGACAAGAACATAAAGCAATAAAGAACACAACAAAGTATAGTGGTTAGGAGACTCAAGCTCCTACGTCCACTCTCCCTAATCCATAGGGAAATTCCTTCAACTCAGTCGACTAGTTTATTGTGTTAGTCAACACAGTACAATCAAATATTTATAGAGCTCTCACTCAACGAGACTTATCTCCCTCCACAGGATTGCCTACCCTCCCTTGCGGGATTTCTTACAGATGTTTAATGAGTTCTCACTCTCGGGACTTATCACCCACACGGGTTCGCCTCTAGACTTATCACCCTCCACGGGATTGCCTCTTCAACTACCTCACTTAACCACTACTTCTCTCTCAAAAATGGGGTTTGGGTTTGGTATTGTCTCCAACTAGGTTGAGATTTTCCCTTACAATTGTTTAGCCTTTATGCTAAGGTTGGAAAAATCTCTCTAAGCTTAGGATATATCATGTGTGGCTTAGATTGGGTTTAGAACACTCTTGAATATATTTTGGATATCTACAGATTTGTGTTCTATGGTGGGAATGCTTAAAGATATGGCTCTTGGCTTGATAGCATTTTTCCACACTTAATATGATGGAAGAGCTTGTATTTATAGTGTGGATTTGAATGTTACCGTTGGAGAAAGTCACATTCAAATCCATACTATTCTGTAATTTCTGCAGCTTTATGGCAGGCTTTTTGACCTCCTCTGATTGGTCCACGCCGGCATTCAAATCCTTCCGAAATCAAGATTCAGAATCAAAGATTCAAAGACTCACTCATCACTCAAAGACTCAACACTTCGTGATTCTAGCAATTCAAGATTCCAAAGAATCAAAGATTTCAAAGATTCAGATTTCAAAGATTCCCATCCGACGCTCAAAGAATCTTGGACTCAGCCTTCTTCATTCAGGCCACTTTTCCTCAGGCCAATTTTTCATTCAGGCCACTTATCTTCAGGCCTATTTTCTCAGGAGACTTCAGATCAGTTCCCCCTCAACCTGCTCACTTCCCCCTCAACTTGTTACCTGTAAAAATGAACTTAAATAATATAAGTTGACAAATACATAATGTTTTAGCATAAATAATCAAAACTAAAATATCCCAACAATTTCCCCCTTTTTGATAATGATGCCAAAACCATTAAAAACAACTTCCAAAAAAATTTATCTTTCCCCTTTTTAAAAAAAGAATATGTTCAGGTGACCACAAATAATTTTTCTTAAAAGAAAACAATAATAAAAAAAACCAGTGGTCTTTTGAACACCTGCTCTGATACCAGTTGTTGGTCCCGAAAAAATAATTTAATTTTATGAAAAAGGGGAGGGGGGAAAATGTGGTTTTTAAAATTTTTCTTTTTCTCAAAGAATTGTTTTGCTTGTTATTAAATTGTTGGTCCCGGTGTAAACGAGTCTCACACGTGTATCAACTTTTAAAACTTTACTGAAATCAGTGAGTCAGATTATCCTGATTTTCAGTCCTGAGAAGCACAAATTGCCCTGAGTCAAAGTCTACTAAGACAATAACACTGAGCAGCTTTCAGAGACTTCAGATTAGCTCAACTGATCCTGAGTTTCTTCTACAGAGTCCAAATAAGCTTGGAGTAAATAATAATCTTACTGACTACTCAGGAGAGTTTATCAGTTTGACAACTATCTATACTAGCTTATCTAGAGTGCGGAAAGTGTAGGCCCTAAGTTTATACTCGTTTTTACTTTGCTGAAAATCTTTCCTTAATGAAACAGTGGTTAAGGTTGTGATCAATTTTAATGCAAGTCCAGTGGATTGATTCAAACTGAATATCAGAAATGCTTTTAGTGAAATATGCAACAAGTAGTAATGCAAAGCACAAAGCAAATAACACAACAAGTTATAGTGGTTCAGAGGCTCAAGCTCCTACGTCCACTCTCCCTGATCTTCAGAGAAATTCCTTAACACACTACTTCGACTACCTCAAGCTTTCAGACTGAACTCAGCAGCTTACTAACATTCTACTACGAGTTTTCAGGCTGAACTACTACAACTTACTAACTCAATACAGACACAAGCGTTCAGACTGAACAATCAGCTTACTAACTTCTTCTCTAGAGTTTTCAGACTGAACACGACAGCTTACTTACTCTTTACAACTCTCACTTCCAACTACTACACACACAAACTTCCTAATCAAAGGGTTTGGGTTTTGGTTGGTTTCCAACTAGGGTGAGATATCCTTTTACAATGAGACCTCTCACTCAACGGGACTTATCTCCTTCCACGGGATTTCCTACCCTCCCTTGCGGGATTTCTTATAGATTTTTAATGAGTTCTCACTCTCGGGACTTATCATGACCCTCACGAGTTCGCCTCTGGACTTATCACCCTCCACGGGATTGCCTCTTCAACTACCTCACTTAACCACTACTTCTCTCTCAAGAATGGGGTTTGGGTTTGGTGTTGTCTCCAACTAGGTTGAGATTTTCCCTTACAATTGTTTAGTCTTTATGCTAAGGTTAGGAAAATCTCTCTAAGCTTAGGATATATCATGTGTGGCTTAGATTGGGTTTAGAACACTCTTGAATATATTTTGGATATCTACAGATTTGTGTTCTATGGTGGGAATGCTTAAAGATATTGCTCTTGGCTTGATAGCATTTTTTCACACTTATATTGATGAAAGAGCTTGTATTCATAGTGTGGATTTGAATGTTACCGTTGGAGAAAGTCACATTCAAATCCATACTATTCTGTAATTTCTGCAGCTTTTTGGCAGGCTTTTTGACCTCCTCTGATTGGTCCACGTCAGCATTCAGGCGTTCTGAAATCAACATTCACAATTCAGCACTCAGCACTCAGCACTCAGGATTCCAACACTTATGATTCCAAAGAATTCAGATTCCAAAGAATCAAAGATTTCAAAGATTCGAGCCATCCGATTTTCAAAGGATCTTGGACTTAGTCTTCTTCCATTCAGGCCACTTTTCCTCAGGCCAAATTTCCATTCAGGCCACTTATCTTCAGTCCTATTTTCTCAGGAGACTTCAGATCAGTTCCCCCTCAACCTGCTCACTTCCCCCTCAACTTGTTACCTGTAAAAATGAACTTAAATAATACAAGTTGACAAATACATAATGTTTTGGCATAAATAATCAAAACTAAAATATCCCAACACCGGGGTAAACGAGTCTCACACGTTTATGGGAGGAGAATACACGTGTATAGTGATTTTTAAACTTTTCAGTAAACACTATAATCAGTGATTTAGGATGTCCTAAAGATCAGTCATGAGAAGCACAAAATGCCCTGAGTCAAAGTTTATTGAGACAATAACACTGAGCCGCTTTCAGAGACTTCAAATTAGCTCAACTGATTCTGAGTTTTTAAAACAGAATCCAAATATGTTGGGAAATTTAGAGTTTTGATGAATGTTCTAAAACACATGTAATAGGACCAGTCAGACCTGTTAGCTGACTGATGTTTTTATTACCAGTTATAAGATGACCAATTGATAATTATTATATAGAACAACTGATGTTTAAGATAGGTCACATATTGAGGGGGAACCTCAATATGTATAGGTCAGATCTAAAGATCAGAAGAACAAAAGATCACCAAGTCCGGCTGTGCCGTAAGGCAAGGGAAGAATGTAAGATCGACGATCCGATAACGCCGATAATCGTGAAGTCATGAAACACAAATTCAGAAGACCTGAAGATCAGATGACTACCAGAAGATCAGACCAGAAGACCTACATCAGCCGAGTCTGCTAGTTGAGCTAAGACAACTGGCACCAGAAGACTCTATTATGTGGATAGATCGGTTATTGTAATCGATCGTCACCACACCACCGTGATAATCGATGTTTCACCAAATCATACGTTGTTGATCTGAACAAGAAGAATGCCAACTTTAGTTGATAGAACAAACACTGAAAAATGCTTTTGTTAACCAATAAGAACAAGACACGTATGAACGGAGCCGATAATACGCGATTTGGTGCTGCTTGGTCAAACGGCTATAAAAAATGACATACACGCTTTCGGCCATGTCGTACCTAGAAGCACGTCACATCAAATCCTACTTATCTACCAAATATAGCCAGAAATTCAAATTACTCTCCAACGGCTCTTTGATTTTGAGGTCTATAAATGTGGGATTACTCTTTAGAGTGAAGACACGGAAATTATCAAGAAGCTCATACTATAGCCAAATTTTCGCTCGAAGAACACAACCTTGAAGATTATTTTCTAAGTGTTCATCCCATAGTTCTTAGCACATAAATCTTATCCTCTAGCTGTTAGGCTACTAAAATACTAGGAAAGATTTCAAAGTTGGAACAAACAACAAATCTTACCCAAAACCCAAAGTTAGGTTAAGTTTGTTTAGCAAGATTTCAGACTAGGGTTTCTAGTTCTGATTT
The DNA here is from genome assembly GCA_037126765.1 of Stenogyne calaminthoides. Taxonomy (NCBI): domain Eukaryota; kingdom Viridiplantae; phylum Streptophyta; class Magnoliopsida; order Lamiales; family Lamiaceae; genus Stenogyne; species Stenogyne calaminthoides. The sequence goes on along the minus strand of JBBCBC010000031.1, from coordinate 25,182,375 downwards.
CTGGGATCGGTTGAGTGAGAGCTCTATAAATATCTGTTGGTGTAATGTGTTGGACTAACACAATAATCTAAGTCCAGTTGGTTAAGTCAGTTAAGTTGGTGCCCCTTGTGAAAGGGAAGAGTGGACGTAGGACTGGTTGTCCGAACCACTATAAATCTTGTGTGCATTTACCTGTTTGATTAACTGATTCACACTATTGCACACAACTTGATTAAATCCGCATACATATTCTGAGTTGGGATCAGTTAGCACCAAGCTACTGATCTGATCAGATTGACTCCATAGTCATCTGATTGAAAACAGCTTCGGAATCTGATTTGTTATAAACTGGTTTTTCACACGGGTATAAACTAGCTTCCGCACAATCAGTTAAAATGATAGATACCGAACTGATCTGCCCTCAGGCGATTAGTAAGTTGGATATTAGTCCAAACTGATTCACTTGCACTCGATCGGTAAGCAGATCAAATCACACCGATCAAGACGAAAAAAATTTTTAAGTCTATTCACCCTCCCTCTAGACTTACGCCTCACGAAAACCCATTCGACCTACAAGTGGTATCAGAGCAGTGGTTCTACGGACCACTGGCTTTGAATATCATCGGTTCTTGAGGAAGAACCTTTGTGGTCACTTGAACTGATCTTGAAAAACCTTTTTCAAATCTCATTTGTTTTCAAACTCACGATCAGCATGGATAATACTTGGGTATGTATCATGATTTGCCTAAATTTTCCATTGAAGAGTATGCAGACTGGACGATATACATGAGCAACCATCTGAGATCAATAAGCAGCAGGATGATGGAAGTTCTTGAACGAGGACCCATCATCATCTATCATGACAACCCAGCTGTTGGAGGTGATCCAGATTTTGCAGTTGGAAGTCTTGTCGAAAGAGTCCCGCCCTGATGGATGCTGAAGAGAGAAAGTTGTACACTCGATATACGATAGCTGCACATAATCATGAAGACCATGGACAAGATAACCAGAGAAAAGATAAAGTATCTCAAGACAAACAAACAGATGTGGGATACGCCATCGAAATGTGTAGGAAATGATCTAATTAAAGATAGCGAGATCGCAAAATTTTAACCGGTGAAATTCGAGAAACTTAAGATGTTACCAAATGAAACCATCAATGAGCTCGATGGAAGAATCACCATGTTAGTTAACAAGTTACGGGAACTTGGATGAGAAATGTCAGATAAAGACACTAATTACAAGATCTTGAGATCTCTGACTAAGAAGTGGGATATGAAAAGTCAACAGAATAAAGGATTGTCAAGATATTGCTAAGATGAAGCCAAGCAACCTGTTCCTGAGTCTTAAAGCTTATGAGTTCGATCTGACCGAAAGAGGGCAAGAAGAAGAAGACGAAGTCGTCACGGCCAAGCACACCGCCACATCAAACTCAACAGATTCAAAGCAACCAAAGAAGAACTCAAAGTCTCATCAACCAGGGCTTGGAAATATTATAAGCCAAATCGAATGTTTTGCTTTTGCTAACAGAAAACTTGAAAAAATCTAACATTCAACTTGGCAAGTATCGTAGATTTTACAGGGATTATCAAAACAACAGAGGAAGAGATAGGAGGCCAGCTGACAGATCTCCAGAAATGACCAGATCTGATGACCGAAGAGATGATCACAAAAAGGATCACAGAGAAGATAAGAAAATAGATGATCGGTCTGATGAAAGAAGAGACAACAGATCTGAGAGAAGAAATTTCGACATAATCGACGAGTAAGTCACCCGACAAATTCTACAGACGGAATGACTCACCCGCGTAACAAGTTCAGATTGGATCGTGGAGAATGTTTCAATCGAGAAACCGTGTCATTACAAATTAGCAGATTGCCCGGACGACACCAAAAGAAAGAGAAGAGAAGCGGAACAGAAGAGAGCAACGCTATAGAGACAGGAAAGCCATGGTTGGTGATACATCATAAATTGATGATTCTTATCTGCCTTCAGAAGATTCAGGCTACTCATCTGTAGAAGATTTTTGTTTGATAAGCAACGCTGATTATTTCTACCACTACGATGATCTGATATTCTCTCTAATGATGAAATCTGTCTGATGGCTAAGGAGGAAGACCAATCTGAGGTAACCTCTAAACCTTCTGCTCTTTCAGTTTCCACATCAGCTATGATTAGCACACCTATTGGAGAGGTTGACTTGCAGCTCTATTATGAGCAATTACTTGATGATCTCTCTAACGCAGTAGACACTTATACGATAGTGGAAGCCGAAAACGATAAGCTAAGGATTGAAAATACTCAGCTTGTTAAGGAAAATGTTGTCGAGAGAAACGGTGAACTAAAATCATTGAAGTCGCCGGAAGATAAATCAAGAACGTAAAGTTCGAAGTTAACTCTTCTGATCAGGAGAAGCAGATTAAGGAACAACTAGCTATCAATAAATAAATAAAGTGATGATTTTAAAATCCTACAAGCCAAGTTTGATGATCTCTTCCGCTACATGAGAGTCCAAATTAATCGAGGATAGTTTAAGTAAGAAAATACAAGTTTTTAAAATCTTCAAAACCGCTCAGATATGAACAACTATTTTCGAATGACAACTAATAAGAAGGGAATTGGGTATGAAAACCCTTCTACATCCTCAAAAGCCCCGTCTGGTTCACTTCAAAAAGGTGTAATCAAACGAGTTTCTGATATAGATACACAAAAAGCAAAATATGTATCTGATAAGGGAAAGAGACCTGCTGAACAAGTAAGGCAAGTGCCCAATCAGAAAGGGAACAGAAATGGACCCCAACTGATTAAGCATCAGCCGAGGAATCAACAGAAGAACCCAGTTCTTCTGAAGAGACCTCAACTTAATCAACAGATTAGAAATCAGAAAAGACAACCTGTCAAAGGGAAATCTAATCTGAAACCTAATCAGGGTTAGGTACCTAACAAGCAAGCTAAAGGTAAACTGCTAAGACCATTTATGCCCAAAGATATGAATCTTTTAATGGTAGTAGTCGTACCTACCCTTACAATCAGAAACCTAGGGCTGCTGCACTGGGTTAAAAGAAGACAAACAGCAAAGAAAAATCCCAAGTCTTTTGATTCACTCAAGGCTCGCACAAATAATCATACTGATCAGAATGCATATGAAGAGATGTATGATTATGTAGATGTTTATGGGAGACAAATCAGGCCTTCTGATCTATCTGATTATAATAGAAGTGCCCTGTTTGTATGGATCCCTAAAACCAACTCTAACCCCTCAGGACCCAATCAAAAAGGGGTACCTAAAGCCTGATTTTATTGCAGGTTCGTGTGGGTTTGGCAAACAAAGGAGGTGTACAAGCAACTATCTGGTACATCGATAGTGGATGCTCAAGGCATATGACTGGAAGCAAACATCTCCTTACCTCTTACACAGAACAAGAAGGCCCACTTGTACTCTTTGGTGATGATAACTTTGGTTTTACCTGAGGATTCGGAACCTTAGAGAATGACGATGTACAGGTTACTGGAGTCTCGTATGTCGAAGGTTTAAAGCATAACCTGTTATCAGTTTCACAATTCTGCGATAACGGATTCAGTGTTGAGTTCTTGACTGATCAGTGTACTATCAAGAATCGAGCTACTCAACAGATCTTGTTAACTAGTTCAAGAAAAGGTACGATTTATACAGCAGATTGGAACAGTTGTCCAAGAAATGCATGCCTGATTGTTAAGAGTTCCAAAAGTAGCAGTTGGCTCTGGCACAAAAGAATGAGTCATCTGAACTTTAAAACTCTTAACAAGATAGCAAGGATATCTTTGGTTGAGGGACTTCCAATGAGGTATTCTCTAAGGATCGACATATGTGTCGATGTCGGGGAAAAAAACAGTTAAAGCCTCATTCAAGGGAATCTCGGATCAAAGATCCAAAGAGAGTATTGCAAATCGCTCCATATGGACTTATTTGGACCAGTTACACTAGTCAGTCTCAGTGGACGCAAATATACTCTAGTAATCGTGGATGATTATTCCAAGTTTACCTGGGTTGTATTCTTGTATAAGAAGAATGAGACAACAACAAATATATCTGAGCTGCTCAAGAAATTACAAAACGAAAAGGGTGTCAGTATAGTGAAAATCAGATCAGATAAAGGTACAAAATTTGAACTCTTTTATTACCGATTTTTGCACTAAGTTTGGTATACAACATGAGACATCACCGCAAGAACGCCACAAATGTAATGGTGTAGCGTAACGGAGAAAAACAGAACACTCAAAGAAGTTTCTCGACTATGTTAAATTTAACATGCAACACCAAGCCATTTTACGGGCGTAAGCCATCAATACCGCATGCCACACTTTGTAATGTATGCTCTCTGACTAAGGCTCACTACAAAACACCCTATGAATTGTGGAAGGGCAGAAAACCTCGTGTTTCTTACTTCCATGTATTTGGGTGCAAGTGTTTCCTACACAAAAATGGGAAGAGTCAGTTGAAGACTTTTGAGGCCAAGTCGATGATGGCGATATTCTTAGGATATTCCTCATCCAAAGAAGGCTTTTCGGGGTTTACAACAAAGTAACCCTAGTTGTGGATGAAACACCTCATGTGGTCTTTGATGAAACATCTTCCGAACAAGAGAAATCACCGTAACAAGAAGTACCAAATCAACCGAACTGATGCACAAAAAAATGGATCGGCTAAGTATCAAGGAAAAGGATCGTAACACGTAATAATGTATATTCCAAATCCTCCGATTCACCAGTCAATCGGACCTAAGGTACGCATAACCGTCAATAAAGAAGTTTGTGCACCGAGAAAGTATCAATCAACCATCCGGGTTCGGGAACACCGGTTCCTACTTTACGGACATCAGCACATGATGATTCCAACATCAGTTGAGACTTGTCCATGTTAAGTGGATCATAAGTCTGCACCACTCCCAATCACTAGTAATGAACTACTATCAGAAGAGGATGATGTTCTCCAAAACGATGCAAATCGAAAAAGAAGGACACAGGTAACCAACATCCAACCGATCCGATCATCGAGACCCATCTTTAGAGTCAAAACTAGACATCGACAGTGAAAGTGCCATGTATTGTTGTTATCTGTCTTTGAAGGAACCAAATCAAGTAGAGAAAGCTCTACAAGATGCAAACCGGATTCTAGCCATGCAAGAAGAATTGGAACAGTTTGGAAAGGAATCGGTTTGAAACTAGTGGACGAAACCAACCCATCAAGATGTGATTGGCACAAAGTGGGTATTCAAGAACAAGAGAGATGAGAATAATGTCATAACCAGAAATAAGGCAAAACTTGTTGCTAAGGGGTATTCACAATCGGAAGGAATTGATTATGATGAGACCTTTTGCACCGGGCCGCTTCCGAAGCCATTCGGGTTGTTTTTGGCATATCTTTTTTACGAGGGTTTATTGTGTATCAGATGGATGTAAAGAGTGCATTCTTAAATGGGGTACTAGCTGAGGAAGTTTATGTTGAACAACCTCCAGGCTTTGAAAAAGGCGACCAGGGGTACGGTTTAAGAAAAGCTCTTTATGGTTCAAACAAGCTCCTCGAGCTTGGTATGATACACTCTCTCGATTCTTGATAGACGGTGGTTTACTAAAGGAATAGTGGACAGAACCTTATTCAGAATAGAAGATGGAGAAGATATTCTGATGGTTCAGATTTATGTGGACGACATCATCTTCGGATCTCCCAACAAGAGTTTATGTGAAAATTCAGCAAGCTAATGCAAGGGAAGTTCGAGATGTCCATGATGGGTCAGATGAGTTACTTTCTGGGTTTACAAGTTAAGCAAAGTACATAAGGGATATTCATCTGCCAGGCGAAGTACACTAGGAGTTTAATGGCTAAGTTTGGAGTTCAAAACTGTAAGGAAGCCAAAATTCCTATGATGACTGGATTCAAGATGGATCCAGATGAGGATGGTCAGAAAACTAATCAGAAAGAATATAGGGCTCTCATTGGATCTTTACTATACCGATTTGCCAGACAGACGGATATCACTTTTGCGATGGGTGTATGTGCGATTTCGTAAAAATCAATGCAAAGCCACCGAAGAAGCGGCCTAAGCGGATTCTTAAGTATCCGGGGGATAGTAAACGTTGGTTTATTTTACCCATCAAATGATAATCTAGAGCTTAGTGGGTATTCTCGATTACGATTATGGAGGTTGCGAGATTCGACAGAAGTCAACCTCGTACACATGTCAATTTTTAGGTAGTAAAAATCTCTGGTGGTTTTCAAAAGCGCACATCGCCATGACATCTACTATGAAGCAAAATATATGGTCACGAGGAAGTTTGTTGCTCCCCAACCGCTTCCGCTTAGTCAACAACCGAGGGATTATAACATTGTAGCTAAGAACGTACCTATATATTCTGGCGATGAATAGTCTTTTGCAATCACTCAGAATCCTATTCTACATACAAGATGCAAGCATGTGGATGTCAGACACCATTTTATAAGAGATCATGTTGAAAAGAAGAATATCATAATGGAAAAGATCCATACTGATATACAGAAAGCTGATATTTTAACCAAGCCACTAGCTGAGATCAGATTTAGAGAATTATGCAATGAGCTAGGGCTTTTGAATCTTGGAGAAAAAGCACCAGAAATGTTTGGTGGACTGATCTCCAGAACCAGTTGGTTAAGAGACTAACCAGGTTAAGAGGAATTAGTTGAGTTAGGTATCTCAACTGATCATAAGATCAGTCAAGGAACTAATATGAGAAGGCTTTATCAGATTAAAAAGGAACTGATCAGATTAAAGAATTTTCAGATTAAAGGAACTGATCAGTTTGGTTATTTCATACTTTGTAAGTCGATTAAGCTAAGGTTCAACAAGCAAGTTAAATAAGATTAAAGCTTCAATCGCATAAGGAAATAGAAAATACACAACAATGAAATAATAGAACTTTTAATTGATAAAGACCAGGAGGTCAGATTTACATTACAAGTTACAAGTACAAAAGGACCCGGAGGTCAGTACATAAACCATAAACCAAAAACCCTAAGCCTAACCCTAGAAGGGGGGGAGAGAGGCTTTAAAGATTTTAAAGCCTAATGCTCCCATTTTCCCCCACTTAACCCTAAAAGGGGTGTGAGAGGCTTTGAAATAATCCTAAAGCCACCCTCAGAGCTTCAGAGTTAGGAGCGAGAGCGGCATTGAAAGATTTCTAAGCCAGGAGCCCCTAGTCCTAAAAATAATGGGCTCTCCAGCTGTTAAATGGGACACAAGTGCCAAAGATGTGGTCCAAAGACCATATGGCCACAAGTGTCACATGCAAATATTGAGTTTGATATACGATGATCAGTTGTTGTCTGATCAAGATCGAATACCAAACTCATGTTTTGTATCAGACTGAGTCTGTTGATGTTAATTCCGTTATCTCGATAGGCACACAAGGTGCATACGGTTAGGAGAAGTGTCTTCTCATTTGCGATAGCAGATCCGCTGCCTCGGTGGTAGAGAAGCTTGGCAATGATTGTATGTGTAATCTTTGATGACGACAAAAGAAGTAATAAGGGACACACAGGGTTGATTTGAGAAGAAGCTGAAATCATTTGAAAAGGGTTAAAGGTTATTGCCGGAAGTTTCACCGGAAATAAGGGTTCACCGGAATACATGGTTTACAACACTTAAAGAAGATAAGTATGGTGAATGGGTTATGTTGTGTAAAGCATTGGTCCAATTTATAGAGGCTGCCAGGTGCAAATGCAAATTTGATTTCTCAAAGCCTTTTAGAGAAATTGGCACATCAAGAAGGACAAATAGGAAAACACGCGACTAATGATTAGATAAGCTTACGATGATTGATATCCCAAAGTATCCAGACTATTATTACGAATTTCAAATCGTGCTGACTTAGGGAATCGAGACGACTATCCGATTTTCAAGACTAAGTTTTGGCGGTAACTCTTATCCCAAGAATTGACTTGGTCTGAGTATAATCAGATTAGGTCAACTGAAATCTGATTAGATAAGAGATCGATCGATGAGAAGATCATCGAGTATGATGATACCTCAACAAATCAGATCAATCACTCAATAAGTAATCATAAATAACAGTTGAAGGGGGAACTTCAACTGATCAGGGAGGATCAGAAAAGGGAATATCAGACGCAAAGTGGAGCGGATCAGTTGAAAGGGACAGTTGGGAAATTATAAGGATTAGGCAGAAAACTAAGATCAACAAGTGGTACAAACAGACTTCAAGTGGTATTGATCGACATAATATCGACCAACCAGATACTAGATTTCTGTTTCTATGTTTCTCGCTACATATCCTAAACTTATCGATAATATTTGTCTTTCTTTGTACATACTTTGTGACGCATACCCTGCAAAGTATTTAATGCGGACGTAGGGTATATGTATTAAATGCCACTAAATGTGTTTTTAAATCCAAAAGGCAATCGTGCGTGCATATCCTGACCACACGATCAAAACCGCTCAATCTGGATCTTTATCCTTTTCAAAAGTTTTATCTTCTAGTCTCGATTTTCCCTCCTTCCTTTTATAAGCTTCATCAAAACCCTACCAGAGTATTTTTCTCAAAATTCTTGCGATTTATTCTCTGCAAATTCACAATTATCTTTCTGCGATTCAAAGTGTTTCTTGCGATTCAACCTATTTCAAAATCGAAAAGCAGAATCTGGTAATTTCTGGTTATTTGATGAATTACTTTCCTAAAATTCATTGAACATATAGATTACATCTATTTATGTTATCCTGTGTTATGCCTTATCATTTCTTGATATCCGTATGTATTCATCGATTACTAGGTCTGATAATCAATATATGATATCTTTATGGTTATGCACAAATTTTAATCGAGTCTATCTTATTGTAGATGGCCACTCACGGAATGGGCAAAATTATGTGTAACTATGCGGATTTGGCAACCAAAATTTTTGAAGATAAATTTGTAAGGTTTGGTGTTACACGGATCCTAATCAATGGAGGTGGAACAAATTCTCGAGGAAGGGTGGTCTCGAAAAAATCTTTGTCTTTGCTCACGCAATCCAAAGAATGCAAAGATGAGGCACTAGAATTCTTGAGGAATTTGAAGGTGGACACGGAAAATCCTGGAGATGAACTGATTTCTTCAGTAAACGGAGAGGATATCAGACTTACAAATGCTGATATAACTCGATTGTTCAACCTGCCCAAAGGAAAAATCTCTCCTGCTCACTATAGGGAGAATGAAGACGAACTGATCAGGAATGAACTCTTGAGAGGGCGATAAACACCGCATCGTAGGGCTTTGTCGCCTATGTTGAAAAGGAAATACCGCTTTGTTGTTTGACATTCTATCAAAAACAATCATGGGTATCTCGCTCAGCCCGGATGGATTAACAAACAGAAAATGTATAGTATGGCTGCTATTATCAATGAAGCCAAAAATATTAATTGGCATGGTTTCCTGAAGGCTATTCTGCTCCAAGAACATGACAAGTTTGGAGTTGGTGAACAGAGACAAGTCTATCTGAAGAAGAGAATCAGCAATCTCAACAAGGTTGCAGTCATTCTGAAGGAGAAGATGCCCAATCCTGAATGGGATTAGAAAGGACTGAAGTCCTACAAGGTCTTTATCTCAACCACAACTGCCATCTATGGGCCATCAGATGATGATATGAGGCCCACTCCCCCTAAGACTAAGAAAGGGAAAAACAAGGAGGCAGTTACGTCTGCAACTGATGCTCCTCAAAAGAAGAAGAGAAAACTAAAAGGCTCAGGAGAAGAGGCCAAAGAAGGTAAAACAGGCCACCATGACTCTTTTTCTGGAAGATGAGTCAGATGAAGAAGGAGAGCCAGATCAGCCTGATGCGCCACAGAGATTAGCTGAAAAATCAGATAGGCAGGCTTCCCAAGTTGAGAGCTCGCCAGAACATTCTGAGGGAAGAACAAGGGACGAACGATCTCCTTCACCTCAATCTCGCTTCATTCACCACTCGACTTCTAGCCGAAAGCATATCTCTCCTTCTCCTTCACCGCCATGACCAAGAAGATCACCCGCACGCAGAACCAGACGCACTTGTCGCTACAAAGAGAACCTCTGCAGATTCAAATTAATCACCAACATCCAAATACTCGTCACACCACCGTAACCCTCTACATCTCATCAACCGGAACCTGGTCGATCTGAACAGATGATTCCTGAGTCCAGATCATCTAAGACCATCACCGGGAAAATGGCCAGAATGAGAATTGAACGCGATATTGATGAGTTGTATCCAGAGTTGGTAGCCCATCCTATTATTCGAGAGGAAGTAATGGAGATCCTCACCTGGAAAGATCTCCGTTTGAAGAACTTCTCAGATTTCATGATCATTATTGAACAGATGGGAGGTGCTGATGCATTCACAGATTTTGATTTCGACATGAAGAAATCTGCTCAAATAGGATCACCAGTTGAACTGATAACTGCTGAAGCCATCAAAGCTCTGATCCACAGAAAGCTGGGAATAATTGAACAAGTTGAACTGGAGGTTGTTGCAGAAACTCCTAAGGAAGATGCTCCTAAGGGAGTTGCCGATGATAGTGGAACTAGTGCTGCAGTTCATGACCAGCCACTAGAGGCGCAAACAACTGGAAATGATAAGGTGATGCAAAATATTCATGCAACACACATCACCACTGATCAACTTCAGGAGATCAGATCGTGTTTTAAAGATCTTCTGAAAGAATAAGTTGAGGGAGTGTTGGCTAATGAACTTAGCAACACAATAGCTGATCAGAGGCAGATTGGCCTCAAAGAAATAACGGATCAACGGGAATTGGTTATTTCCCAGATTGAAGCAATCAAAGATCAGTTCTCTCAAACCGTGACCAACCTGACTGCTGAATTTAAGAAGACAATTGACGACAAGTTAGTTCAGGTTGATCAACAACAAGTTTCTCTTCTAATGGTCACAAAAAAGCTTGAAGTGACTGAAGAAAAACTTGATAAACTCATTCTTACCCTCTCTACTACCGTTGAATCTGTCAAGACTGAGCTGATCTCAAAGATTCAAAATCTATCTACTCAAGCTCAAGGTTTATTTGTTGAAGATCTTAACAAGGCCATATTAGTCAGCTTGGATCTCTGACTTCCCACCTCAATGCTCTTTTTGATCAAACCAAAAAGGGGGAAGGACAGATTGAGAAACCAACAGACTTTATCAGAACAACAGAAGAACTGATTCAGACAGTTGAATCCTATGGCCAGAGACTAGCGAAATTTCTGGGAAGATGGAGAAGTCAAAGGCAACAAAGTTAGCTGCGGGTTCTGGGATATCAAAACTTGTACCAGCCACTCAGACTAAGAGAGTCACGAGAAACACAGCTAGCCAGATACAGGCCGATAAGGAACTGGCTGAGAAACTGTCTAAGGAGAAGATTGCTGAAGAAGCTCGAACTAGTGAAGAAGAAAGAAGAGTAGAAAAATTGGCAGAGGCAGAAGATCTGAAAAAGAAATACAGATCGAGGGCGAAGAAAGGCAAAGTCGAAAAATCTGGACCAGAACCTCACTTGCCAGCAAGAGTTGATGAAATCATTCCGAAAACTACTGCACATGCAGATAGGTTCGAGGAATGGAATAAGATCAGAAGTGAATGGCTTCTGGATGCTTTTGTTCTGGATCTAGTGCCACAAGAAGAATCACCAGATGCAGAATTTCTCAACTGGTTGGAGAACAAGCACCCAGATTTTCTGAAATATCTGGAAAATGAGGCCAGAGTAATCAATGTGAGAATATCTCGTCCAGAGTATGACATGAAGGATTACTCGAAGAAGGCAGATGGCTCATTTGACAGACTGGCATTTCAAAGGTTCTATTTTAACATCCTGAACAAAGCTCGCATAACTGATCCTCAGCAGATCAATGATGTCAAATGGAAGCTTTACCGGATATTCAACATTCCTCAGGATCAACGAGAAATGCCAGAGGGATATAAGCCAAGAGATTGAAGATCAGAAGACTGTTTAGGATCAGCTGAATTTAAACCCAAACTTTTCTGATGTAATATGTAATCGATAAATCTGATGAATGAAAAGCTTATTCTTTTTCTGATCCTAAGATAAAATCTCATTGTCTTCTGATTATGTGTTCTTTATTGTTTTATATTTATCAACTGTGTTGGTTTCTCAAGTGTTTTGGTTTCATCAAAAAGGGGGAAATTGTTGGGAAATTTAGAGTTTTGATGAAAGTTCTAAAACACATGTAATAAGACCAAACGAACTGACACATTGGATCGATGTTTTTATTACCGCTTATAAGATGACCATTGATAATTATTATATAGAACAACCGATGTATAAGATAGGTCACATATTGAGGGGAACCTCAATATGTATAGGTCGATCTAAAGATCGGAAGAACAAAAGATCACCAAGTCCGAATGTGCCGTAAGGCAAGGAAAGGACCCGAAGATCAAACGACGGATAAAGTCGATAATCAAAAAAGTTATGAAACACAAATTCGTAAGACCAAGATCGATGACTACCGTAAGATCGCATCGAAAGATTCCTACATCGCCAGAAATCGCTAGTTGAGCTAAGACAACTGGAACCAGAAGACTCTATCAGGTAGACTGATCAGTTGTAACTGATCAGTTCAGCTAACACCAGGTGATAACTGATGTTTCACCAAATCATACGTTGTTAAACTGAACAAGAAGAATGTCAACTTTAGTTGATAGAACAAACACTGAAAAGTGCTTTTGTTAACCAATAAGAACAAGACACGTATGAACGGAGCCAACAATACGGATTTGGTGCTACTTGGTCAAACAGCTATAAAAAATGACATACACGCTTTTGGCCATGCTCTACCTAAAAGCACGTCACATCAAATCCTACATATCTACCAAATATAACCGGAAATTCAAATCGCTCTCCAACTGCTCTTTGATTTCGAGGTCTATAAATACGGGATTACTCTTCAGAGTGAAGACACGAAATTATCAAGAAGCTCATACTATAGCCAAATTTCCGCACGAAGAACACAACCTTGAAGATTATTTTCTAAGTGTCCCATAGTTCTTAGCACAGAAATCTTATCCTCTAGCTGTTAGGCTACTTAAATACTAGGAAAGATTTCAAAGTTGGAACAAACAACAAATCTTACCCAAAACCCAAAGTTAGATTAAGTTTGTTTAGCAAGATTTCAGACTAGGGTTTCTAGTTCTGATTCTTGGGATCGGTTGAGTGAGAGATCTATAAATATCTATTGGTGTAATGTGTTGGACTAACACAATAATCTAAGTCCAGTTGGTTAAGTCGGTTAAGTTGGTGCCCTTGAAAGGGAAGAGTGGACGTAGGACCTGGTTGTCCAACCACTATAAATCTTGTGTGCATTTACTGTTTGATTAATCGCTTCACACTATTGTACACAACTTGATTAAATCGCATACATATTACGAAAGTTAGGATCACTTAGCACCAAGTTACCGATCCGATCGATTGAATCCATAGTCATCGATTGAAAACAAATTTTTGATTTGTTATAAACCGGTTTTTCACATTTGTATAAACTAGCTTCCGCTGTCAATCGTTAAACCGATAAATACCGAATCGATCGCCCTCGAGTGCAATCAAGAAGTTGGATATCACCCAAACCGATTCACTTGCACTCGATCGTGCAAACCGCAATCACACCACGATCCGCGAAAAAAAGTTTTCAGAAGTCTATTCACCCCTCCCCTCTAGACTTCTACCCTCACGAAACCCATTCGGGACCTACAAAATAAGCTCGGGGTAGATAATGATCTTACTGACTACTCAGGAGAGTTGATCAGTTTGACAACTATCTATACTAGCTTATCTAGAGTGCGGAATGTGTAGGCCCTAAGTTTATACTCGTTTTACTTTGCTAAAAATCTTGTTTCCTCAGTGAAATAGTGGTTAAAGCTTGTGATCAACTTAATGCACCTTCAGTGGATTGATTCCAACTGAATATCAGAAAACTGAGTATGGTTTCAGTGAAAGTATGCAATAGGATAAAATGCAAAACAGAGAGCAAACAACACAGCAAATTGTAGTGGTTCAGACACTCAAGCTCCTACATCCACTCTGTCTGATCCTCAGAGAAATTCCTTAACACACTACTACTACTACCTTAAGCTTGAACGAACTCAAGCTTTTTACTAACTTTCCACTACGAAGTTTCGGGTTGAACTATCTGCCCACTAACTCAACACACACAAGCTTTCAGACTTAACACAAGAAGCTTATTAACTTCTTCTCTAGAGCTTTCAAGCTGAACACAAGTAGCTTACTCACTCTTTACAACTCTAACTCTCCAACAACTATACACACAAACTACCTAATCAAAGGGTTTAGGTTTTGGTTGGTTTTCAACTAAGGTGAGATATCCTTTTACAATCAAACACAAGTAAAAGGCTAGGATATCTCTAACTAAGCTTTGAATATTCTTGAATCTAGGCTTACTAAATGAGCTCTCTTCTAAGATGAAACACTTGAGAAATTTTAAGGGTTTCGAGTGCTTCACAGTGTAAACTTTGAATACGAATGAGCTCTGGAGTTGCTTTGATTTCCCGTAACCTTGGTTGTGAGCAAGGCCTTGGTATTTATAGACAACTCTCTAAGAGTCTACTCTTGGAAACTATCCGTTGGAAAGAAAGCTTCAAGGGTTTCCTCTTTTGGTTATTGATGAACGGCTATTTTTAGGGTTTGAATACACCCTTGCATGTTTTAGGAAATATGCATCCACATAACCAATCACCAACTTCTGTGAACTGGAAGATATCAGCCCTGATATTTCTTCAGAGATATGTCGCTTTCAGTGTCAGTATAGTACGTTGTTGTCGCCTCCTCATTGGTCGAAGTCTTTCTTTGAACAGAGACAAACAAAACGGCTCAATTTAGGTCAACCACACTGATCTGATATGTTCTTTAATGTCTACGAATGTATAACATTCTGTTGGGAGATGAATTTAATAAAGATATGATTTTGATTAGATCCCAAAACCCCTGAGTATGACATGTTCAGAATAATCTTGATAGTTGAGTCAGGATTCAGTTTTAGAGTATTCAGGATGTTATCTGCAAAATGTATAGTCGCCAGATATAAATCAAAGTTAGGATCTAAAGATTCAAGAACTCAACTTCGAAGAAACCGGTTTCAATGAAACCGTTTCAAAGATGAAACCGAGATATCAAGACTCGATGAAACCGAGGAACTTCTCAAAGATGAAGAATATCGGGCAAGACATCTGAAAGACTATCAAGACTCAAGATGAAACACGAAGGAAGACTCAAGAATCAAGATCAAGAATGAAGAATTATCAAGAGTCGCGAATGCATCGAATGCTCGATATAAACTCGAATGTTCCGGCGAATCAACATATCTATCAAGGATGCAATCTTGAGAAATCGCGATTCCTTAGAAAGTTAGATATTGCCCAAGACATTCAAATGACTAAAAGGAACTAAGACAAAGTGTTGTTAAGGTTATATCACCGAGATTGTAACCAAAAAGAGCCGTTGAGTTGTCTACCTTTAAGAGACAAAAAGTCAAAAGAGGAAGACAAGATCAAGATTATATTGACAATCGAAAAGGATGTGTCGAAAAAAAGATGTCAAAGTACTAAGTTCCAGACTACAAAAAGTGAAGACCGGCTACCCTATTGCCTAAAACGTGTTAGGGAGTGTCAAACCCTAAATATAGCCAAGCCACACACACCATAAGAGGAAACTCTCGAGCTATCTCTCCAACGGATAGTTTTTCAAGAGTGACCTTGGTGTATGCCTATAAATACTTGTGACCTTCTACATTGAAAGGTTACGGAAATTTGTAAGCAACTCAAGAGCTCAAACTTATTATTGCAAGTTGAAGCACTTTCGAAACCCAAGAATTTCCCAAGTGCTTTATATTGAAAAGAGCTCATTAAACTAAGCCTAGCTTGATAAGATATATCCAAAGCTTAGTCGAGATATCCTAGCCTTTGCATTGTTCTTTATTGTAAAGGATATCTCATTCTAGTTGAAACCAACTAAGAAACCCCAAACCCTTTAGAAGGTAGTTTGAGTGTGATTGTTGGTGAGATTGAGTTGTAAAGAGGAGTAAACTACATTGAGGTAGTCGTAAAGCTCTAGAGAAGAAGTTAGTAAGCTACTTGTGGTAGTCCAAAAGCTTGTGTGAGTTGAGTAAAGTAAACTACAGAGGTAGTCGAAAAGCTCAAGGTCGGGTTGAGTAAGTAAACTACAGAGGTAGTCAGAAAACTCAGGGCCGAGTTGAGTAAGTAAACTATAGAGGTAGTCAGAAAGCTCAAGGAAGTGATTAGTGAATTTCTCTGAAGAGATCAGAGAGAGTGGACGTAGGAGCTTGAGTCTCTGAACCACTATAAATTGTTGTGTTCTTTGCTTTCTGTTTTGCTTTGCTTAACTCAATGCATATATTCTAAAAAGCATATTTTCACTGACATTTCAGTTGGAATCAATCCACTGAAGATTGCATATAATTGAATCACAGCCTAATCAATATTCCATTAAAAGAAGGTTTTCACAAAAAGCTTAAAAGAGTATAAACTAGGGCCAACCATTCCGCTTTATCTGAGTAAATTAGAACAGATAGTTACCAAACCGAACTTACTCTTACGAGGGTTCATTAAGTTAGTTATCTCGATCCAAACAACTCGGGATCTCTCAAACTTCGGGACTCGGTTGGGATTATCGAGGTTTACGAAAGCGACTCGGGATCCTTTGTCTCGATGACTTTGACTCGAGAGCGATCATGTTTTCTCGGGACCAACTCATCGTGACAACGACCCAAGTGACCTCGATGAAAAGTTTTAAAAACACTAAACACGTGTATTCCCCCAATACACGTTTAAGACTTGTTTGCACCGGGACCAACACATTCTCTTTGTTTGTACTAAGAATGAACAAAACACTATTCAACTTGAAGTAGCTTGTTCAGGGTCTTTTGGGTTAGTACAAAATAATCTTCAGGATCTTTTGGTCTTCATGATTCTTCAATCTTCAGGATCTTCAAACTTCAGGGTCTTCGGTCTTCAGGATTCTTCTGAGTTCCTTAGGAACCATTGAGTCTTTCAGGCAAAATCTAAACAACCCTATTTATCCCTGATTTATATCTGCTGACTATACAGAGTGCAGATAATCTCGAGTCTTAATATCTATTGAAACTTAATTCTATACTACCAAAATATCCTGATACATGTCATACTTAGAGATTTTGAGATCTAATAAAAAAATTTATTAAATTCATCTCCCAACAAATTTGGTGACAAAGTTGTGGCCGCAAAATTCTTATATTTTCACCGTCAATACGTGGTAAGTTCATGAGAAAATTTTGTCAGTATACCAAATTTTGGGATAAGTGAGAGCTAAACTATGTTGACAATTTTTTTGAATCCTAGATATGCACAAATACTACATATATATATATAGAAGTCTTTGTCATGTAGCAAACGTTTGGATAAGTGAAAACTATATCAACAATTTTGTTTTGATCCTAACTATGTGAAATAGTCTAGATATATATACAAAAGTCTTGGATACAATTAGGAAATAATATGTTGGCTCTCGGAAGATTGAGCAACAATGTCAAACTCCCAAAAAGAATAAACTCTCTATAGTAATAAAAAATCACGGTCTCAATTTGGGACTAGTTATATTTAGGAATAAACTCCACATTGTAATAAAATATATTTTTTTCTGGTCCCGTCTTAAGAATTTATGCCTCCATATAAGAATAAATTACATTATATATAAAAATTTATATATAATTATAATTAAGATGGCCTAAACTATTTACCTATTGTTAATTGTGACACATCTCAATTTAAGTGATTTGAGTTTGTTTATCAACTTTTGTAACGCCCTGATTTTTAATTAAGTTAGTTATTAATATTATTTATTCACGAGACGCTACTCAATGAAATAATGCATCCACGAAAAATTTGATAAGAAAGCGAGGTGTTAATCCCTTATTTCTTGTTATATTTTATTTTATTTTATTACTATTATCTATTTATTTATTTATTTATTTTAGTAAATTAATTATCACGTAATTAATATTTAATAAAAATTTAAGCAACAATATTATAAAGGAGCATCAAAATTTTATTTAAATATTCCATAATATCCATATGAAAATATGGCATGAATTCTTTTGGCATTACAATAAGCACATTTACTTAAATAATTTTATAATTCTTTTCTTTTATTTCTTGGCCTTAGCATCATGGATCATCCTTCCTTGTCAAACTCCTGATCTGAAAATGGTAAAATAATTGGGGTGAGTGTGTGAAAAACATTCAGTGAAGTAACTTTATAAATGCACAAAATATTAAATAACAAAATGTAAATAATATAAGTAGTGTAAGCTGAGACCTAAGTAATGGTGTTGGTTGAACCAGACTGAGTAGAATGATTCCACATTGGCAGAGCCAAACTATAGGAAATGTAAATGGTGCTGGTTAGGCCAGTCTTAGTATAATGAATCTATGTCGACATAGCCAGACTGTCGGAAATGTAACTATAGTGATGCTGGCTGGGCTAGACTTGAAATAATTATAATAGCGCTGGCTGGGCCAGACTTGATATAATATAATGGTGCAGGCTGTGCCAGACTTAACATAATATAATGGTATTGGTTGTGCCAGACTTAACATAATATAATGGTGCTGGTTGGCCAGGCTTGACATAATATAATGGTGCTGGTTGTGCCAGACTTAGAGTAATGAATCCGTGTTGGCATAGTCAAACTGACGGAAATAATTGTAATGATGCTGGCGAGGCCAGACTTAATTATATTAAAAACATATTGAAATATTAATAAGACAATTATAACAATTGTATTGTTAAAACTCAATAAAGAGTTGAAGTAAAATCCCCACCTTTAGTGATGTGGCGTATTAATTAAGAGTTCTCCGGACCTTCCAAACCTACAAAGTAGTATTTAAATTACGTAAGTAATTATTAAAATTGTTTATTAATTTCTAATTAATAGAAAAGTATTTGTATTTAAATGGATGAAAAATGAAGTTTTTAGTACTCAATTAAGCTAGGGGTAAAAGTATAATTTTACAGAAATATTCACTGCTCGTTTTTAGTTTCAACATGTAGGGTTTTAAATTTAGGATCGTTTGCCGCTTGTTTGGGTTGAATCGGATGTAAAACGAAGATTTTACGAGCATTTAAATATGTAGAGGCTAAACTGAAATTCTAAAAAGTTGACTGACAAAATTTAAATTGACGAGGACTTAATTGAAGTTTTTTAAAGTTTTCAATTTAATCCTCACTATTAATCTAATTCTCTCTAACACCCCCTATACTTCCAAGCAAATAACAAAATGACCCTTGCCAGAGTTTTACATCTTCGATTGCCGAACGGAAAACACCGCTGGAATCCTCACGACACAAGGAACAGTTTACACCTAAAATTAGACCCAAAATAACACTTTAAATTTTTTAAAATTTCAGTTGCTGTCGCAGTAATATTTTCTTAACTTGAATTTTTTAGTTTTTCCGGCGAGGCTCCATCCCTCTCCGTTCTTTGACTCAAAGACAAGACGTTAACCCCCATAAACACTACTATCCATGAACGACCTCAGTTACTCTACTCTTTCATATTTTCAAAACAATAACCCATCTACACAACACGACGCCAACATCGGAGGCACATATGCCTCCTTTCATGTCGTTACGAACTAATATGACGTAAAAATTCACCTCTAACCTTTATGACTGAACAATGCTTAAAGAAAATAAAAGAAGAGTTTTGGAAAATTTTCAGTTTTTCGACGGATTAAAATGCTAAATTTTAACATAAATTACATGGTGATTAGAAGGTCGATTGTACGATTCAAAGGTATATCGATGATCTATGCTACGAGGAGATTACAGGGATGGTAAAAGTTGAATAGTCGGCTTATCGAAAAGTGATGTCGGCGAGTGGTTAAATAGGGCGGATGAAGGAATGTAAGCTTACCTTTTTGCAGTCCGCTTTGTGTGTGTTAATCCTAATTATAGAGTTCCTATTTATAGCAGCATATCTGCTTACAATCCTATCCCTATATGTAGTCCTAAGTCTAGCTTTCATTTTTTTTAATGCAAACTTTGTGGTTAAAAATTTTGTAACGTGATCTCGAATTTTTCCGAGTCTTGTTGCCCAAGACTACTACAGTAAATATATTTTCTTATTATACCTTAATTTGTAGAAATATCTAGATACATACATAAGATATAGTATGGGTACATACACAAAATTTTACATTTATAAACATCTTTAACTATAATATATATATATCCCATGTTAACTAGATTGATTAGTTTAGTCATACTCGTTAGTTTATATATAATATATATATATATATATATATATATATATTTATATCCCACGCTAACTATAATAACTAGATTGATTAGCTTAGTCACATGATTAATAAATTATATATATATTATTTTATTTTTGGGGTATTATATCCTCCCTCACTACGAAAACTTTGGTCCTCGAAATTATAGTTACCGTGGGAATGAAGGTTTGGATATTTTGCTAATATTCATCTTCTCGTTCCCATGTCGCTTCTTCTTGACCGTGCCTATTCCATTGAACCTTAATTAAAATGATGTCGCGATTTCGTAGTTTCTTTACTTTCTTATCAAGTATAGATATTGGAATTTCTTCATATGTCAAGTTGTTATCAATTTGTATCACTTCCTGATTAACGACGTGGCTTGGATCAGGTAGGTATTTTTGGAGCATGGATATGTGAAACACATTGTGAACTCCATCGAGCTCCGGTGGTAGAGCTAATCGATAGGCTAGTTCACCTACTCGTTCCAATATCTCATACAGCCGTATAAACCTTGGTTTCAACTTCCCCCGTGTTTTAAAACGGATGACACCCTTTGTTGGTAATACTTTTAAGAATACTTTATCTCCAACCTCGAATTCCAGATGCTTACGCCGTTTGTCAGCGTACGACTTTTGTTTGCCTTGAGCAGCCCGTATTCTTTTTACTTATTTTCATGATCACTCCTGCAGTCTCTTCTACCAATTCGGGACCCACAACTTTCTTTTCTCCAACTTCACCCCAATATAAAGGTGATCTGCACTTTCTTCCATAGAGTGCTTCATAAGGCGCCATACCAATTGTTGCTTGGTAGCTATTGTTGTAAGCAAATTCAACCAAAGGTATGAATTTCTCCCAGTTTCCACCAAAATCAAGGGAACATGCCCTCAACATGTCTTCCAACGTTCGTATGGTTCTTTCTGATTGTCCGTCTGTTTGAGGGTGAAATGTAGTCTTTGAAATTATTAATTTAATTTAACCCCAGTTCCATGGCATTACATTAGGCTTCGCCAGAATTTTGATGTAAAACGTGTATCTCTATCTTACACTATTGAGACGGGTACTCCGTGCAATCTGATAACCTCCTCAAAGTATATTTGAGCCAACTTATATAACCCGAAAGTCATTTTAATTGGCAAAAAGTTGGTTGATCGACTACAACCCATACGGCTTCATTTCCTCGGTTTGACCTTGGTAAGCCTACCACAAAGTCCATAGCTATGTGCTCTCACTTCCATTCAGGAATCTCGAGTGGCTTGAGTAACCCTGAGGGTCGTTGGTGTTCGGCTTTCACTTGCTAACAGGTCATGCATTTCTAAACGAAGGCTCCAATATTCCCTTTCATGTTTCTCCACCAGAATATTTTCTTTAGATCTCGATACATCTTTGTTCCTCCAGGATGGGCAGTATAAGGAGTACAATGAGCTTCTTCCATAATTTCTCTTCTAAGTGTCTCATATTTCGGTATACAGAGCCTTCCTTCACAGAATAGTACACCTTTGTTGGTTAGGGAAAACCCATTGATTTTTCCTTCTTCGACCTTCTTCATTATTTTCTCTAAAAACTTATCTCCTTTCTAAGCCTCTACAATCCTCTCCTTCAAAGCAGGTTTAACTACCATGGTCATCATCCTTGCTTGGATAGTTTTTGGTGGCAACACAACTTCTATCCTCATCTTTGCAAAATCTTCTATCAATTGAGATTGGCTTGTTATCATGCATGTTAGCTTGCTTCTCTCTTTTCGTCTTAATGCATTAGCCACTACGTTCGTGTTGCCTGGATGGTAGATTATTGTGCAATCGTAGCCCTTCACCAATTCTAGCCACCTTCTCTGCCTCATGTTCAACTCCTTTTGTTTGAAGAAATACTTCAGACTTTTGTGGTCTGTGTAGATTTCACACTTTCCACCATATAAGTAATGTCGCCAAATCTTTAATGCATAGACCACTGCAGCGAGTTCTAGGTCATGAGTAGGGTAATTTTGCTCATGTGCCTTCAGTTGCCTAGAAGCGTAAGCAACTACTTTTCCTTTCTGCATCAACACACACCCTAGGCCTTGTTTTGAGGCATCACTATATATGACAAATCCTTCTGATCCGTCAGGAATGGTTAGGACAGGTGTTGTAGTCAATCTCCGCTTTAGCTCTTGAAAGATATCCTCACATTCCCCTGACTAGTGGAACTTTATCTCTTTTCTTGTAAGTCGTGTTAATGGACTAGCAATCTTCGAGAAACCTTCGATGAATCTTCGATAGTATCCTGCTAATCCTAGGAAGCTTCATACCTCATTCACATTTGTTGGAGTTTTACATTGGCTTACAGCTTCCACTTTGGTTGGATCAACTTCAATCCCAGGAGCGGAGACAGTGTGTCCAAGAAAGACAACTTGATTAATCCAAAATTCACATTTCTTAAATTTGGTAAAAAGTCTTTCTTTTCTCATTACCTCAAGAGTTATCTTGAGATGCTCTTCGTGTTGTTCTTGATCCTTTGAATAGACCAAGATATCGTCAATGAACATTATTACAAACTGGTCCAAGTATGGGTGGAAAAATCGATTCATTAAGTCCATA